>OZ037782.1:19594051-19644051 GCA_964035525.1 Porites cylindrica | reverse complement strand
ATACATGGTAATAATTAACAATTATTCCTCGAGCCCGAATGGGCTCTGAGTCAATAGCACATGAGGCCGAAGGCTGAATGGGCTATTTAAGCTAGACTTTAATCCTTTTTTGCCGCCAAAAAGCCCACGCTTTTCGCTACTAGTGGGCTATAACATATAGCTTAGTAGTAGTTCAACCAATCAGAACGCAGCATTGATAATAGACCACTAGTTGGATTTTACTAAATAGAAATACATGGCAATACATGGTTATATATGGCAGTACATGGCTATAAGTGGCAGTACTTGGTAATACATGGCAATACATGGCAATACATGGCAATACATGGTATGGTAATATACATGGTAATATACATGGTAATACATAGTAATACATGGCACGTACATGGCTATACATGGCAGTACATGGCTATAATCTCTGATATAAGTGATCATTTTTCGCAATTCTGTATTTTGAAATCTATAAGGGATAAAATTAAGATAAAAAAGTCAAAAGTGCGGGACTTTTCTAGATTCTCTAGGGCGTTTTAACGCTGATCTCTCTAATGTGGACTGGAATGCACTCTTAACTAAAAAACCTTGTGATGCGGACAATGTATTTTCTTCTTTTTATAATAAGTTTAACAAATTAATAAATAAACATGCACCTATGAAAACAATTTCAAACCGCAAAGCAAAACAACTCTCTAAACCATGGATTACCAAAGGTATAAGAATCTCCATTAAAGTTAAAAATAAGTTATATTTAAATATGCATCTGGTGACACCGCGAATTATAAAATCTACAGAAACAAAATTTGTACCTTAACGCGTTTAAGTAAACAGCAATATTATTCTAAATTTTTTAATGATAACTTAACTAATATGAAAAAAACGTGGGAGGGAATAAACAATGTACTTGCCCGTAAATTAAAGAACACAAAACCTATTACTTTAGAGATTTTATTAATACGTTGGATGATCCGGGCGAACGAGAGAGAGAATTCCTTTCCTCTCTTTCAGCGATGGAGGATGCGTTTTCAAGATTGTAAATAAAACAAATGAGGCAAACCAAACTTGAAGAGTACTTTAATTAATGAACAAGTGCCTGTTAAAAAAGAAAAACAATGAACACGCAAACAGCGAAAAGTAAAGACGATTACAGTCGCAACTTCAAATGTTTAAGTTTTGTTTTGTTTCCCTTTTACGATTTATACCACAGACTTTGTTGTGTAACCTTGATAACGTCTAATGCTTTGCACATTGTTTAAGGACATTGCTGCGTGCTTGAAACGCTACTTTGTTAGTCATTTGATACTCATTACAAGTTTAATTAAACAATATGTAGTAGAAAAAGTGCATGTTCATTTTACCCCGATATAACGATATTTTCGGTTATTTCACGGCAATATCGTTATATCGGGAGTCTCGATATTACGATACCTCGATATAACGATCTAATTCCGCTGCTCCCTTGGCATATCGTTATATCGGGGTTCCACTGTAATAGCTTCACTGTGTTTCTTTTCTTGGCCGTGTGTTAAAAATAATCTACCTTCTTAACAAGGCGGGTCAGAAATTTCAAGAAAAAACAAAAATAATGTCCCTAAAAAGTGTGCGAAAGTTGTTTTTCACACAGCTTTTTTCTCTAAAGTGAATTCCTCTATCCAGCTGCTTCTTTCTTTTAGATCCATTTTGTTAATTTCTTTAAACCCTGCACTGATTTGTTACCCTTTTTGACCTCGCTGTCTTTCCCGTAGGTCCTTTGTTGCCTGAGTGTCTTGATGTTATGAATATACCTACTTCTCAGATACAGAGACTTACAGTTCATTTAAGCGGTGAGTGTCATTTATCTTGTGACAGGTTCATCAGTAATTCTCATTTTTGGAATTAAAAGACAGCTCAGAATGGTCTCAGAGAAATAAGTTTCTTTATAATTGTACTGACCTCTGTGAGTGAATGCACTATCAGGTTGTATGTGATCTTTCGAATCTTTTAATTGCATCTTAGAGTGACGTTTGTCGGGTTATTGGTTATTAGCAGTAGGCCTAACTAGCCTCATGTAAAGCCGAGGGTAAATAAAGTTTATTTGTCACCTTTCACACCTAGAATGCACTTTGACAATGTTATGACGTTATTTTATCTTTAATATGAGGGCAGACAGATAAAAAAACCTGCGTCAGTTTGTTAATTAGAAGCGCTGCACTTCGCTATTAGCTTGGCGGGAAAAATGGAATCTAAATGAACGCAGGCAGTTTTGAAGATTTTAGCTTTTAATATGGTAATTATCATATTCCTTTAGAGAAAATTGTATTATTCCTTTTTGCAGCTTGCTGAAAAACTGGGCTTGGCTCCACACGAGATTCGTTTCCTTGATAACCGGGTAATGAACCCGTGTGAAGCTGCCATAGCGTTTATTGCTAGACAGCGATACATCACTGTGGGAGAGCTGTATGACACGATAAGCGAGTGTGGGCTGCCTGTCTTTGCAGAAATTCTATAAGGTGGACATGACGCAGTTAAAGTACAACTTACAAATATAGTCAAACCCCGCTTTACGGACACCCGCTTAATACGGTCACCTCATTAATACGGACAGTTTACTTTGTCCCTGGTAGCCTGCGAGCAAGCTCTCCTATTTGGGCAAGCAAAGCGAGCCTCATGAGAACGCGCGAGCTTTCTCGCGAGACTCGCCAACCTCGTCCCCTGGGCTTTTCCCTTAATCACCCATTTTTTAAGGGAAAAGCCCTGGGGACGAGGTTGGAGACTCGCTCCACTCTCCCAAATACGAGAGCTTGCTCGCAGGCTATGTCCCTGGTGAAAGGAAGCCCCTACATTTTCTCTCAATTCAACCCTGTTCATACGCCCGGACACTTTCTATGGCCCCCTTAGTGTCTGTATTAACGGGCTTTGCCAGTATTTTTAACCTGTAATTTTATGTTATAGATCGGTTCGTGACCTGCGGGATACATAGAGATGAGCTTGCGTTGCAGGCGTCGAAAGGGGAGGGGAGGGAGGGAAGCTAAGGGAGAGAGGAGTTGTGAGAGGGAAGGACGGAAGGAGATGCCCCTTTCCTTACCCCTTTCGCGCTTTTCTTTCTTATTTCGCACTTAACTTTCCCATAGATTTTTATATCATCTTAAAAACATTTTAAGGTAACAGTTATGGTAGATAATACGACGCTGATCCCGGCGGTCAGTTGGATCGTGTCTAAATACATGTACAAAAGACAACTAGTGGAAAACTGAGTAAGGAAGCTATATTTTTGTAGATCAGAGAACTAAAATGGCGATTTTTTTAGATGTAGTTTTGTAAAAGCTTCCTCAAGTAAACACCTCGGGAATTGATAAATCTTGTCAGCTCAACTAGAGTTGTTAGTTTTTCTAAAATGGGATGTCACAAGCGACCATGTCATGAACCTTTTGAGGGCGTTTGCTTACGAGAGCTTTTAGCAGAAACTCTTTGATATGTTAATTAGTAGTTACAAATGGCTTTGTAAGAATGATATTATTTGAATATTTTTTATACCTATCACTCACGAAGTTAATGATAGTAGTAAATTTGATCAAGGAGTAAGTGTTGTCCAAGTGGCCGCTAACGAGAACTTAAAAACAGAGGACAAGACCAGCCGGTAATTCACAAAAGTAGTGGTGGTCGCTTACTAGAGTTTTACTACAAGTTCAAACGACTTTGAAACGAATTTTCCCGATGCTGGTCATAACTGGTCGCTTACAAGTGAGATTGAAGTGAGTGGTCGCAAGGAGAGCTTCGATCGTATCAAAAATTAACTATACCTTCAAATGAAGTATAACAGAAAAGTCAGAGCGACAAGAAACAAAGACAGAGTGAAGATTACAACATTTGTGTTGTTTCCTCAAATGCCTAAATGGCAAATAAATTTCAGTTTTAAAACACATAGGAACAGCACGGAAAAGACGGTAACATGAATTTTAAAGGTTGTTGCAAAACTGATACCCTGGCCGGTGTACCAGGGGTTTTCATGCGCGTGCGGTAGAATGTGTCGGGGTCGGGCGAAGGTTGAAGCCACGAGAGGCCAAGTCGCGAAAAAAACTCCTGATACCCAGTGTTTCGCCTGGGTCACTACAAAGACTTTGACCGAAAGCGGAAACCCCGCATGAAACTCTCATGCAGCCAGGGTACAAAACTAAATGTTTCAAACTGATTTTCATTTTTCAACCGCTGTAGATTTATGGAACTGTCTGCCAGTAATAAAAAAAATTGACTAGTTATCAGGAGTGTGGCTGGGACTTTTGTAGAGGTACGCACACAGCTGCGGCTCTCGCTTGTGGGAAAATCGGGGATAACACTTCATTAGAAACTATCTGTAGCTGAGACATGTGGGCTGAATTCCACCATTTTATAGCTACCTCTTGGTCATCTTCCCTTCACTTTCTTTGATTTTATTAATTATTTCACTTTATTATCTATTTAGTTTCAACATTTTTTCCAGGTACGCACATGCGTACTGTATGGAGCATAGTACAGTTGGCTACGCCCCAGGTTAAATCCCCTGTACCAGCTAGCGTTGACCAAATTTGGAAGTCGTTAAAACGAGTTTCAAACAGTTAAGGCGCTTTAAGGGTTCTTGTATCTAGATAAAGGATAAATTCATAGCACTATTTGATAGAGGTTATAAAAAATATTTACTAGTGTTTATATGAGTGTGCTTAATATAGGTTATAAAAATGCTGTTTTAGAACAATGTGATTCAAATCGTTATTTTTATATCATATATCTATAGTTTACATCTACATTTTTCCATTTTTCTCTTTTCCTTTTTAGCCATAAGAAATTTTCTTCTTATATAAAGGAGCTTTTCGAATGTTGTGTATAAACTTACCAAACTGTGCTGTTCAGACTTCTCATTTCTCAATGACCAGGGGCCCGTTTCTCGAAAAGCTGTTCTATGTTTGTCGAGTTGGCATTTAAGATCAAAGTTTTAACAATTTAGAAATTGATACAATTAAATTATCAGTTAACGAAGCAAAATTGGCCTGTTTGTGAGCTACGAACTGTGTTACAATTCAACAGGTTTTGATTTCAAAATCTGCCTCCGGACCCGAACAGTTACCGGGCCTTTCGAGAAACGGGCCCCTGGCCTTTGAATATAGAAGCGAGGCTGGAGATGACCTTAAGGAGCGCTTACTATTTGTACGGAAATTTCGATGAAAATTTTCGTCAAATGCTTCCGGAATTTTTGTTGGCACCGAAACAGGAACGGAATTGAGTTTTACCATTTACAAAATACAGGTAAATTTTTCGCTTTCTCTCGACATGAAGCCCGGCACTAGTAATCCAAACAAATGGTACAGAAAATTTCGGTTGTTTCGGGAAAAACGGAAAAAAGGTAATACTTCGAATGGTATTCCTTTTTTTCCGGAAAATTTCCACCGGGATGAACCGTTCCATTTGAATTCTCCGCGGAATTTCCTGGTTTTCCATACAAATGGTAAGCGCTCCTTGTTTGAGTAACAAACCTTAATAAACTGTGTTTTACATGCAACTGATCACAGGTTTCTAGAAAGAGAATGAAACTATTTGCATATAAAAAACAGGAAGGTTTGTAACATGACAACTCCCTTCCATTTAAAGCCAAGGCACTGCGCACACAACGATAAAATGGCCTGGACCCATTTGTTCAAAGGTTAAATAGCGCTATCATTATCCAGTGGACAAGTATTAAGGGAAACCAATTGCGCTATCCAATATATGGCGATTTATCCGGTAGATAACGTTATCCACCTTTTGTACAACTATGGCCTGTTGAGTTGATTATTAAAATATGAATATAAAGAGAGTTCTTTGTTTTATAGGACCAAAAGTAACAATCTGCATTAAAAGTGTGTGAAATCATGTGTTATTTTTCTCAGTTTTGTGAATTGACGTTGATTAACCCGGGAATAATAATAGGGACTTAAAGAACTTGCGCTCTTTCAGTCTTTATCGCGATTATTCGTACCCACTTACTTTGTCAAATGCAGGCGAACCCTCCTGGAGTTGAATTCCAAGGGACCATATCCACGTTCAGAAAGAGAAATAAAATTTCATCGGTGCTTGTTTATGTTCTCCATAAAACGCGAATTAGGCATTTTCACGTTGTACTCGTGCAAAAGCGGCAAAGAAATGTGCAAAAAAAGAATGATGCACGTGCAAACTTTTTGTTGTTTTGCTCATTAAACATTTTTTTTGGCGTTGCGTCGTTGGCTGAAAACCCATTCAACCTAGCCTGCGTTCTGGTTCGTCGGTTATTAAAGTACGAGAAAGCTGAGGTTTTTTAGTGTGTTTTTTCTTTTGTGGTTCGAAAAGTAAGACGAGTTACAGCCACGTGAAAGCTAAACCGAGGTCGAAACAGAACACGCCACTCGCACATTTCCCATACTGCACCTTTTTGCCCTCCAAAATTTTGTGTAAGTATTGTTTTCAATTTCCTTTGGGACGGCTGCATGATATATAGAGCGTCTGCGAACTGGTGCACAATATCGTGTTTGAATCCCTCAGAGTCGCAAAAACATATGTCGGCGTTTTTGATTGGCTAGTCGACTAGGATGTAATTTTGGCGGAGCATTGACAGGCACTCCATAGCTACGAAAGAGAAAACTCTTTGATGATATCACTTTTAAATAACCGATCTTTACTAATCTCAATAAAATAGATAAAACATTGTTTCTTTTCAATAATGTAGACCCATTCATTTATAAATTTCGACGCTGATTTAATTCTGCGATTCCACTTTTGTCGCCATAAATAGCACGGCAAAAGGACTCCAACTGCGTGAGGAGATCTTGTGATGTACACCAGTTTTTAGACCGTTCACAGTCCCCTATTTTTTGGAAGATCGTCATGATTAATAGTCTCCTTTGCAGCCGTTATTAGGGTAGTCACGCAACGCTCCTCCCCAATAACGACCCTAATAACAGCTGCGAAGGAGACTACATGATTGAGCGAATACCGATTCGGGCGGCCATCTTGCCGTTTCCTGATATATGTACCGAGGGGCCGGCTCCCAAAGCAGATTTGACACTCACGATCATCCAAGATGGCCACTCGTAACGCAAAGTCTTTGATCTCGACGATCTTAAGGAAAAATAGGGGACTGTGCATGTATAGTCTAACCAGTCTTTGTTAACTTGCTAAAAGATTTGCTGATACTAATTGTTAGATTGGACGAGGCAGTTTGAAAAGTCTCAGATGCCAATTCCAGCGAAAGCACTGTCTGAATCATACACAGCCTATGAAAGCGAGCATTTCTGGTAGGGCCTTACACATACCATAGCCAATGAGGCTGGCAACCTGGTGGATGTCGATATAACGTGCGTGAAATTGTAAAATTAAAGTACCAGTGAAACATTTGGTACATCAATCTTGTGCAAAAAAGCAAGATGGAGTATCTGGGCCATCTGAAGAGCGACGATATCTTATTCTAAGGCTAGTTTTGCCGCGTTGCCAGCATGTAGAATTGATTATCCATGAGGATGTCCGCTTGTTCTTGGTTGTGACCGTTTTGTTCTTTTGCCTAGTCTTGTCCTTCGTGAAATACCCTAGACTAGCTGTCCCTGCAAAATGAAGTCTTACTGAATTAGATTTTTCTCAAAAAAGTAGGGGGGGCACACGGCTTATCTCCCCTACTCTTACTCCTACGACATTGATAAAACTCGCCAAAATGTCTTTGAAATAGCTCTAGAGGAGAACACAAATAATTGAAGACAACAAAAAACACAACGTAATATGTTTTTTGGCTTGTTTTGTTGTTTTTGTTATTATTACTATTACTACTATTTTATAATGACCGTTGAATGCAAGATGAAACAGATGCAGACAAATCAGTTCGGGTAGGGCACCACATTTTATCCACTGAAATCCTGTACTTTTGGGAGGGGGATGGAGTGACTGAAAAGCATTTTAATGAGTGATAGGGAGATTAATAGGGAATGTCCATGGGGACAATAAACAGTGACCGTTGTACAGAGATGGGTGTTAGTCCTTGAGTGTTAGTAAAGATTCGACCGTGGAATTAGTCTGTCCCAGGCTCTCAGATATTAAAGACGTCGCAAAAACGATATATGTCAAGGGAACTATAGGGCGCGCGTGTTCTAAGTTAGGGGGTGGCTTCGTCTCTTCCATGACCCTTGGGGTTTTCCTTGTAACACCGACTGATATAACCTTAAATCCTACAGGAAAGGAGCCTTGATGAAAGAACGTTGCCCTCCTCGGGAAAATATCTTTTCATTCGGAAAAAGAGCCTTTTCTTGGGCTACCCCCTGTGTAACAGTCAGTATGCCAGACGATAATGGTAATGCATGGCAATACATGGTAATACATGGCTACACAGGGCAATAAAAAGCAATACATGGTGATCCATGGCGATACATGGTAATACATGGCTATGTAGGGTAATACATCGCTATACATTGAATTACATGGTAATACATGAATATACATGGTAATAGATGGGTATACATGGTAATACATGGCTATACATGGCAGTACATGGTAATACATGGCAATACATGGTAATACATGGTAATACATAGTAAAACATGGCAATACATAGCTATTTATGGCAGTACATGGCTATACATTGCTATACATGGCAGTACATGGTAATAATACATGGCAATGCATTGTAATACATGGTAATACATTGTAATACATGGCAATACATGGCAGTACATGGCTATACATGGCAGTACATGGCTATACATGGCTACAGATTGCAGTACATGGTAATGCGTGGCAATACATGGTAATACATGGCTATACATGGCTATACGTGGTAATACATGGCAATACATGGCTATACATGGCAATACATGGTAATACATGGCTATAAATGGCAATAAATGGCTATACATGGTAATACATTGTAATACATGGCAATACATGGCAGTACATGGCTATACATGGCAGTACATGGCTATACATGGCTACAGATTGCAGTACATGGTAATGCGTGGCAATACATGGTAATACATGGCTATACATGGCTATACGTGGTAATACATGGCAATACATGGCTATACATGGCAATACATGGTAATACATGGCTATAAATGGCAATAAATGGCTATACATGGTAATACATAGTAATACATTGCAATGCATGGCAATACATGGTAATACTTAACAATTATTCCTCGAGCCCGAATGGGCTCTGAGTGAATCAGCCCATGAGGCCGAAGGCTGAATGGGCTATTTAAGCTAGACTTTAATCCTTTTTTGCCGCCAAAAAGCCCACGCTTTTCGCTACTAGTGGGCTATAACATATAGCCTAGTAGTAGTTCAACCAATCAGAACGCAGCTTTGATAATAGACCACTAGTTGGATTTTACTAAATAGACATACATGGCAATACATGGCTATATATGGCAGTACATGGCTATAAGTGGTAGTACATGGTAATGCATGGCAAAACATGGAAATACATGCATGGTAATATACATGGTAATACATAGTAATACATAGCACGTACATGGCTATATATGGCAGTATCTGGCTATACATGGCTATAAATGACAAAACATGGTAACACATGGCAATACATGGTAATACATGGCATTACATGGCTCTACGTCGCTATAGATAGCAGTACATGGTAATGCATGGCAATACATGGTAATACATGGCAATAGATGGTAATACATGGCCGTATATGGCTCTACATGGCTATAGATAGCAGTACATTGTAATGCATGGCAATACATGGTAATACATAGCTTTATTACATACATACTGAGAAATACTCACCAAAAATCTATGTCGTAAATTTTCGTACGCAAATTAGTTCTAGCCAATCAGAGGCGCGAACGATGGTTTTCACACGTGAAAAAAATGATACGTCCAATCAGAAGCCACAGAGGTGTGTGAGTTTCGCGCTAAAATTCTCGCCTTTTATTGCAGCCTTCAGCGCCGCTTCGCACTCATTCAACGAGAAAAGTTTTACTCAAAGAGTTTTTCTCGCTAAAAAAGTGAAAAGCATTTCGGAAATGGAGTGGAATAGTTTCGTTTGTTTCACTGTCGATAAAGAAAACGGTAGAGAGCCGGCGAAACAACAGCGGGAAGGGATAAACAGAACGAGACGTAAGCTTTTGTTGTGCTTTTTGTCGGAGCTACTTTGCCTTTCATTTAAGCTTAAGCTTATATTGAAACCGGCCATTTTACTTAAATTCACTCATTTTCAATTGTGCATTGAGAATAAACAGTTACGATTGCTTATAGTTCTTGGATTACCCCATATCCTCACCGTCATTTATATTTTTAACAAACGTTTTTACTAAAAAGCTGATACTTCGTTTTCGTTGTCATTTTGCAGTAAGTGTGTAGCGGAAAATTTTAGCAGTTTTGAAAGATTTAAACTAAAAAGGCCGCCAAAATGATGAATGTCTCAGTATGTATATAATAAACACAATACCACATGGAAAGTGCTTTGTACGGTATTTACGCACTCGTTGTTTTTGTATCAGAAATCGAACGAGTGAGCGCAGCGAACGAGTAAGATTTCTGATACATCAACAACTCGTGCGTAAATACCGTAAGCCAGCACTTTCCATGAAGTATTCTCTATATACATTTCAATACATGGTAATACATGGCTATACATGGCAATACATGGTAATACGTAGTAAAACATGGCAATACATTGTAGTACATGTATGGCTATACATGGTAGTACATGGTAATACATGGCAATACATGGTAATACATAGTAATACATGGCAATACATGGCTTATACATGGGAGTACATGGTAATGGCTATACATGGCAATACATGGTTATAGATGGTAATACATAGTAATACATGGCAATACATGGTAATACATGGCAATACATGGCAGTACATGGTAATGCATGGCAATACATGGCTAGAAAAGGCAGTACATGGTAATATATGGCAATACATGGCTGTACATGGTAATATATAGCAATGCATGGCAATACATTGCTATACGTGGTAATACATGGCTATGCATGGCAGTACATGGTAATACATGGCAATACATGTTAATACAGGCAATACATGGCAATACATGGTAATACATGGTAATAAATAGTAATACATGGCAATACATGGTTATACATGGCAGTACGTGGTTATACATAAAAGTGGTTTTCAAAACAAATGAATTCTTGATACACTTTAATAACCCTACTTAAAGTACCTACCCATCGGGACCTCTCCACCTCTGGCTCTGGTATAATCGACGGGATGATCCGTTTGCCGACAATCTCGTTCCCAGAGGCCGCGATCCTTTTGGTCAGCGACAGGGATCGGGACCTATGGGATAATCCGTTTGCCGACAACAGGATTCTTGTTGTCGTCCCAATTGAGCAGGCCCGAACCAATAAGAGAGGGGGATAAGGGGGGGGGGGGGGATCCTACGCACGTATCACGGACTTTAAAAAGTAAAAATAACGCATCACGGTGGTAACAATTCCGTGCTCACGTTTCACGGCTATTTTCGACAATTCATTCCATCTTTACTGTCGTTGTTTATCGTGTATACTTCTCTCTTTGCTCCCTTCTGCGGACTTTTCTAACAGAGTTTTATTTCAACCGTGCTTTTCGGACTTAGCTTTCAAACCAGTGTACTCAATGATGTGCCCCTTAACAAGGATCCTAATTAAGAGCTTCTAGGGATGAATGCTTACCGTTTATGGGTATTCGAATTCGTTCTTTACCTCAAAGAAAACCGATGGGATCTACATAATTTGTTACTCCCTCCAAATTTAAAAAAACTTGCTTGTTGTCATGGCAGCCGGGATCCCCACGCAAACCCAACGCGTGTTTGCTCCACAAGAATATAAGAGCTGATTGATAATTAATTGAAAAATAGTGACGTCACGGAAGTTGTTTCCCAGCTCAAGATCGCTAGCGCTCTTTTCTCGGCGGGTGAAACAAGAGCTAAAAAAGCAAGGGCAGCGCCGAGAATTTTTCCTTGGTGGGTGATAACTGGGAATATGTGTAATATTGGCATGATCACGCCAATGATGAGTGCCGAAGGCACGATAAACTAGGGGGTTCTGGGGGCCTACTCAGTACATGGCAATACATGGCAGTACATGGCTATACATGGCAATACATGGTAATACATGGCAATACATGGCAATACATGAGAATACATGGCTATACATGGCAATACATGGTAATACATGGTAAATACTAATACTGGCAATACATGGCTCTTCATGGCAATGCATGGTAATACATGGCAATATATGGCTACACATGGTAATACAAATCAGTATATGGCAATACGCTCTTGTACTTTTATACAAGCCTTGATACACTTTAATAACCCTACTTAAAGTACCTGTGTCTTCTCCCCAATAGCTAGTGGTAGTTACTAGTAGTTACTAGTAGTTAGTGGTAGTTACTAGTAGTTGCCAGTAGTTGTCGGTAGTTACTAGTAGTTACTGGTAGTTGGTGGTAGTTATTGGTATTTACTAGTAGTTACGGGTAGTTACTAGTAGCTGCTGGTAGTTACTAGTAGTTACTAGTAGTTGCTGGTAGTTAATAGTAGTTCCTAGTAGTTATCGGTAGTTACTGGTAGTTACTGGTAGTTATTAGTAGTTACTGGTAGTTACTAGCAGTTGTCGGTAGTTACTAGTAGTTGTCGGTAGTTACTAGTAGTTGCCAGTAGTTGCTAGTAGTTGTCGGTAGTTACAAGTAGCTACTGATAGTTACTAGTAGTTGTCAGTAGTTTCTAATAGTTGCTAGTATTTACTGGTAGTTACTAGTAGTTGTCGGTAGTTATTTGTAATTACTAGTAGTTGATGGTAGTTATTGGGATTTACTAGTAGTTACTGGTAGTTACTAGTAGTTCCTGGTAGTTACTAGTAGTTACTAGTAGTTGTCGGTAGTTATTAGTAGTTACTCAGGGGCACCCAACGACAGTTTTCGGAAAATTATCTGTTCGGAAGACGATTTGAGGTCTAGAATTTTCGGATCATTTTCTGACAAATTTCTTGCTTGCCTGCCTCTCTTAGGATTTTCGAACTTCAAAAAAATCGTATAATTGCCCATTTTTAACGGATTTTTACCCTAAAAAGGTCACCTAGAATTTTCGGGAGCCTTTTTTCTGGCTGAAATTTTCGAAAAGGTAAATTTTGATCCCTATAATTTTCGGATCACTATACTTTCAGCTAGGAAATCCGAACAGATGAAAAATTTTTAGGGGATAAAAATAAGCCTTTATCTACCGTTTAAATACTAAAGTACGTTCAACAATGCTATGTTTATGTGGTTTTGAGCTATACTCTCGTTGGGTGCCCCTGGTTACTGGTAGTTAGTAGTAGTTGTCGGTAGTTACTAGTTGTTGTCGGTAGTTATTACTAGTAGTTACTAGTATTTACTGGTACTTACTAGTAGTTGTCGGTAGTTTCTAGTAGTTACAGGTATTTGCTAGTAGTTGCCGGTAATTACTAGTAGTTACTAGTAGTTATCGGTAGTTACTAGTAGTTGTCAGTAGTTACTAGTAGTTACTAGTAGTTGCTGGTAGTTACTAGTAGTTCCTAGTACTTATCGGTAGTTACTTGTAGTCACTGGTAGTTACTAGTAGTTACTAGTAGTTACTGGTCGTTACTAGTAGTTGCTGGTAGTTACTGGTAGATGTCGGTAGTTACTAGTACTTACAAGTATTAACTGGTAGTTACCAGTAGTTGTCGGTAGTTACTAGTAGTTGGTGGTAGTTACTAGTAGTCATTAGTATTTACTGGTAGTTACTAGTAGTTACTAGTGGTTAATGGTAGTTCTTGGTATTTACTAGTAGTTACTAGTAGTTATCAGTAGTTACTAGTAGTTACTGGTAGTTATTAGTAGTTGTCGGTAGTAGCTTGTAGTTATCGGTAGTTACTAGAAGTTACTGGTAGTTACTAGTAGTTGTCGGTAGTTACTAGTAGTTGGTGGTAGTTATTGGTATTTACTAGTAGTCACTGGTAGTTACTAGTAGTTGCCGGTAATTACTGATTCGAGTCGACTGTTTTCATTTGCCTCTACTATTTCTATTGACGCTGTTGAAGTGAAAGTCTAGAAATATAACAGAACACTTAATGTCAGGTCCCCCTCGGAAAAACAGTTAGTTATATTTTTCGTCAAGTAATGATGTTTCCCTTATTGACTTCTTCTCGGCAAACATCAGGACTCTCGGCGTTCTCAATTCCTTTCCTTTAGGTTCCACCAATGTGGTATTAAACCAATGTTCAAACAAAGCAATCACTTTAAGTAGACTTTATTTGTGAAAGTTTATCTTAAACTTAATATGCGTTTACACAGAATGACAGGTTGGCTCATATATTCCATTTAAAGTGACATGTATTTCAGTCTCAATGTCATAACTCTTTTCCTTTTATTTTATTTCTACTAATTTATAAAAGCATCACTTAATGATGTCCCTGACATAGTCATTATCATATTGAAAACCTTGCAAACAGTAATAGTTTTTCAGTATGTGTTTGAAGTAAATATCCATTTCCTAGTTGTAGTAGTCCTTTGTAAAACCAATGTTACAGTAAAGGTTCTCTTTCTATAATTGGATGCAAACGGTTTTTAATTATCTAATTGTATTACGGCTGCGTAGATGGATCTTTACTAACCTTTTTTGTTTTTTTGTATTTTTTATTTGCGGTCGTAGCAGCAATATTTGAGATTACCACCTCCTTCTGAATATAAAGTGACCTTTATTTCTTGGTTTCTAAAGTCGGTGATCATGTCAAGATTTGATTAGTTATACTTAAGTTATAATTTTTACTTTCTGACGTGTGCAAATTTAATATTCAGATGTTAAAAATATCGTTTCATAACATCGCCTAGACGTCAGCTGAAACAAAACAAAAATGTTATCTATTTTTAAAGATCAACTGACCGAACCTTCATTAAATGAAATAATTGTATAGCTATCATAAAATCAGGACTTACTTATGCCTCATCCACGCTAACTAGACATGTTTTATTAAACCAAGTTTTAGAAAAACTAAAAGCCGACTTGGAAAACTGTGTTTCACACAGTGAAACACAGTGTTTCACAAAGGATTCCCAAAGGAAATTCAACATGTTTTGTAATTTGCACTAAATCTGCAATCCATTTAAGTTAGTTAGCAGCTTTTATGAAAGAAAGAAAATTGAAACTGTGTTTAATTAAACACGTTTTTAAATATCTTTAAGCTTTGGTGTGAATGGGGCTTTAGTTTAATGTAAAACCTACAGATTAACACGAAATATATTTTAGACTGAAATGCGTTTTCAGTGGTATTATACCGATGATAGGTAGAAATACATTTAAATGACAGTGCTGGGAGAACAGCCCAACGGGAATATCTGGATTCATAAGGCTTAATCAGCTCTTTGTTCTTGCTGGGAGCAAGTGCGATGTCATTTCATTATCGTACGATTCTCGAAACAAACTTGAACTGTCCTGTGACAGTGGCCCATGGCCCAAGCAGCAAAGGCAAAACCACTGCTCTTCTTTCAGAACTTTCACTTTTTGGAGGCCAAAAGAATAATTTCTACTCAAGGGGGACCAAAGAAAGCTTCGTATCAATTTTGGCAAGGTAGACAGTTCCTATTGGCTTAGACGACCCCCAGTCAGTGAAAAACATAAGCAAGCTGCTCATTAATTGACCTCTTCTGAGGGGCAAAAAACACGAGCGTGATGAAAAGAGGTGCCAGTAAGCCACTTGGCACAGTACTGACAAGTGCAAATTTTACACCGACAGAAAGTGCAAGGTACCGCTCATTAGTAATCTTAATCGACGGTTACCACTCTTCAAAAATCTTAACACGTCATTATGATCACACTTTAGACACAATATGAAGAAATGAAAATCACTTTATATTCAGAGAGTAATTTTAAAAATTGCTGAAACAAGATCAAAAAATTTGATTTTTGAAAAATCCAACTACGCAGCCGCCATATAATTAGATAATTAAAACCGTTTGTATCAAATTATGGAAAGAGAACCTTTAGTGTAACATTGGTTTTACAGAGGACTTCCACAATTAGAAAATGGATATTTACTTCAAACACATTGGAGAATATTACTGTTTACAACGTTTTCGATGTGATAATGACTATGTCAGCGACATCATTAAGTGATGTTTTTATAAATTAGTAGAAATAAAATTAAAGGAAAAGAGTTACGACATTGAGAATGAAATACATGTCACTTTAAATGGAATATATGAACCAACATGTCATTCTGTGTAAACGCATATTAAGTTTAAGATAAACTTTCACAAATAAAGTCTACTTAAAGTGATTGCTATGTGTAAACATTGGTTTAATACCACATTGGTGGAACCTAAAGGAAAGGAATTGAGAACGCCGAGAGTCCTGATGTTTCCCGAAACGAAATCAAAAAGGGAAACATCATTACTTGACGAAAAATATAACTAACTGTTTTTCCAAACTGGACCTGACATTAAGTGCTCTGTTATATTTCTAGACTTTCACTTCAACAGCGTCAATAGAAATAGTCCAAGAGAATGAAAACAGTCGACTCCAATCAGTAATTACCGGCAACTACTAGTAACTACTAGCAACTACTAGTAACTACCAGTAACTACTAGTAAATACCAATAACTACCACCAACTACTAGTAACTACCGACAACTACTATTAACTACCAGTAACTACTAGTAACTACCAGCAACTACTAGTAACTACCAGTAACTACTAGTAAATACCAATAACTACCACCAACTACTACTAACTACTGACAACTACTAGAAACTACCAGTAACTACTAGTAACTACTGATAACTACTAGTAACTACCAGTAACTACTAGTAAATACCCAGAACTACCATTAACCACTAGTAACTACTAGTAACTACCGACAACTACTAGTAACTACCAGTAAATACTAGTAACTACTAGTAACTACCAGTAACTACTAGTAACTACCGACACCTACGAGTAACTACCAGCAACTACTAGTAACTACCAATAACTTACCATCAACTACTAGTAACCACTAGTAACTACCAACAACTACTAGTAACTACCAGTAACTACTAATAATTACCACTAACTACTAGTAAATACCAAGAACTACCATTAACTACTAGCAACTACTTGTAACTACCAGTAACTACTAGTAACTACCGATAACTACAAGCAACTACCGACAACTACTACTAACTAGCAGTAACTACTAGTAACCATCGACAACTACCAGTAACTACCAGCAACTACTAGTATCTACTGACAACTACTAGTAACTACCAGTAAGTACTGGTAACTAATAGTAACTACCGAGAACTACTAGTAACGACCGAGAACTACTACTAACTACCAGTAACTACTAATAACTACCGACAACTAGTAGTAACTACCGATAACTGCTAAGAACTACTAGTAACTACCAGCAACTACTAGTAACAACCAGTAACTACTAATAAATACCACTAACTACTAGTAAATACCAAGAACTACTATTAACTACTAGTAACTACCGAAAACTACTAGTAAATACCAGTAACTACTAGTAACTACCGATAACTACCACCAACTACTAGTAACCACTAGTAACTACCGACAACTATTAGTAACTACCAGTAACTACTAGTAATTACCAATAACTACTAGCAACTACCGAAAACTACCAGTAACTACCGATAACTACTAGTAACTACCAGCAACTACTAGTAACTAGCAATAACTACCACCAACTACTATTAACCACTAGTAACTACCGAAAACTACTAGTAACTACCAGTAACTACTAGAAACTATTAGTAACTACCAGCAACAACTAGTTGTCGAGTCATTCAAGAGACAACAGCGTGCATGTGTTCATAAAACTGCCATGTTTAATTCCTCTCCCCTATTCCTGTAGTGCGCATGCCTAAATACTAAACAACAAATGCGCGTGACACATGAAAGGTCAAAGTTCAATAACACAACGTCTCCCCTTTTTGAGAGATTGTAAAGTAACATACAACTCGGGTATGGAACTAAAATCTACCATATGTGATAACTGTCCGCGAAATTAAATAAGAACAAAGTTCAAGCACAAGTTTCAAAGTGTCTTTTAACTAAAGTTCAATGTTCAACAAAGTCCAAGGCTCTCTTGTAACTTGAGAGAGGGTCTAATGAGTCTCTCTTGTCTAGAAGCGAGACAAGGTGATGGGAGTTGCTTCAAGGGAGTCAATGCCTTGTCTCGGGCTTGTTTCTTCACAACACTAGGTGAAACTGGCTTGTCCAAGACACTGGGCAACGTTGGTTTGTTGGTGGGGATTGGGTTGACATGAGAACTGTTTCGTCTCACTGTTCCATTCTCTGTCTCGACCAAGTGGGATCTAGGTGCTTCTGCTGCTCCAGCTATTGTACCAGTGGTTCCCATATCTTTGATTTGCACAGGAGTACCAGGTTGGACTGATTTCAAGGGAATGGCATTGTGCCGTTGATTGAAGTTTAGCCTTTGATTTTCCTTGCTTCCTTCTTCCCTTTCACGTAGCTTGTCCATATCTGGCCAACTTGGATTGAGAACAGTGTGGAAGGTTGGGATGGTGTTTCTCAGTTTTCTTCCCATGAGTAGTTCAGATGGTGAATATCCACAAGCAAGAGGGGTAGATCTGTACGCCAACAGTCCTTTGGATGGATGTTTTTCTTTCTTCAGCAATGACTTGGTGGTTTCTACTGCGCGCTCTGCTTCAGCATTAGACTGTGGGAAACGGGGGCTACTTGTTGTATGCTTGAAACCCCATTCTTTTGCAAAATGAGTGAATTCGGCTGATGCATACTGTGGGCCATGGTCACTTCTTACTTCTTCAGGGATTCCATGCCTTGCAAAAATTGCTTTGACGGCTCTGATAACTTCATGCGATTTGGTGGTCTTTTGCAGGGCAGCCACCGAGATATAGCGTGCGAAATAGTCCACCACTATCAGATAGAGCTGGCTTCAAAAAAACGCCAAACTGAAGTTATTAATAAACTATCCTTCCAGATCCTTCCAAATAATCGGGGCTTGAGAACTAATAGCAAATTGATACCTAAGGGACATTTTATGCAAGTTGAGCGAGAACGAGTTAGATAACCATGAAAATCACAATTAAAGTGGAGGAGCACTAAGGAAAGAGAGGCAGGTGGAAGGCTATTAAAGTCAGTGAGAATACCAGGGAAATGATAAAAAGCTTCGAGACTAGGAGGCTTAGAACGTGTTCGTGGAGGCGAAAAGGTGATAATTCGCGCGCGAGAGAGAAAAGAAGAAAAACCAATCTGTTCAAGCAGACTCTCAAGGTCATGTTTCACATTATCAAGAGCTTATGAGTCGTGTTTTGCCTGTCGGACGCTAATTTCTAACTGAATCGATCGTTGTTTCGGTCAGCATTTGTGAAATAGCGTACACAGTCACTCAAGAAACAATCCACGGATTCCAACAAATCCGTTGTCGGGGAGCCAACAACCACCACTACTGTGAGGGCAATGAATAAGAACCAAATCTTGCTCGAAATTAACGCGGCCATTGCGGCCATGCTTGATTCAAACTGAAGTTACTTTTCAGCTCCATCGTACATGCAGGGGTTTTTTGCTGACGGTATAATTCAGTGCCTCTTATATGACAACTTTCTGTAACCCCATATACCACATGCTTGTTTGTAACGCATATATATGGGCTTTTGTGTGCGCATATATATGCTCGTTTGTAAGAAAATGGTCATATACTTGGGAATAAAACGCAAGTACACGTGACAAAAAAAAAGCACGTATATCGTGTAGCAGGAATGATTGCAAGTATACGTGGGAAAAAACCGCACGTATATCGTGTCATAATTTTGAAACAAATGGCCGACCATACGTGCCGATCATCCGCCAGGGACGTTCAGGAAAGAGTGTTGGCATGAGTGGCTCAGCTCGCTGCTGTCGGTGCTTGGCACAAACTTTGCAATTTTCAACCATGTCTTGAACTTCACGGCTGAGACCAGGCCACCAAACAGAGGTCTTTGCGCGTTCTCTGCACTTGACTATTCCCTGGAGCCCTTCGTGTATCTTATCCAAAACTTGCAGCTTCATGGCTGACGGCACGACAACTCTAGTTGACTTCAGGAGTATCCCATGTACTGAGCTCTCCTCTGGCTGACCAATAAGGCTTCAGTGCATCATTAAGACGAAAGTTGTCTGGCCAGCCTTCCAGGCAGTAACTCTTTATTTGTCGACAGACAGGGTCCTCATCCTGGGCTTCCTTAATTTCCATTAGTTTCACGTAAAGAGTCTAGGACACTGTCAACATAGATGTTCATTTCTTCTTCAGGAACAGTGGCCATTCTGTTTGTCTTTTCAGGACTGCATTCTTCACAACGCATCTGCTATATACATTTCTTTTCCAGGTACATGGTTTACCGCTTTAAAGTGAAAACGCATGAGGCGCATTCTGAGCCGCTGAACTCTAGGAGGGACTTCATCCAAGGTACGGGTGGTGAGAAGAGGAACCAATGGCTTATGATCTGTTTCAGCAAGTATAGACTTTCCCACTATGTAGTCGCTGAATCGCTCACATGCCCAGGTTAGGGCTAAGGCCTCTTTCTCTATTTGCGCATATTTGCATTCCACAGGGGTGAGTGCTCTGGATATGAACATCACAGGTCTCCAAGTCTGATCTTCTTGCTTCTGTGGGAGTACTTCTCCCAGTCCAAATGAAGATGCATCCGCTGTCTTTGTTAGGATCATAGACAGCAAGTACTGGTGCAGCTGTCAAGATAGACTTGATGTCTTTGAATGCTTGTTGTTGGGGTGTTCCCCAGACCCACTAGCTATCCTTCTGCATAAGGCCTCGGATTGGGTTGGTCTTGTCTGCTAAATGTTCTGCAAACTTGCTTAGGTGGTTTACCTTTCGTAGAAACACACGGACTTCATGAACATTCTTGGGTGCAGGTAGGTTTACTACGGCTGCAACTTTGTCTGGATCCACTTCAGTACCATTTGTGCTAACAACATTGCCTAGGAACTTGATCTTGGGAACTCGGAACGTGCACTTGTCAATGTTAAGCGTAACACCAGCCTCACTTAGACGCTCTAACACTTTCTTTAATCTGTAATCATGTAGCTCTATGGTGGGGGCATGAACTAGGACATCATCAATGTTGCATTCAACTCCTTCAAGTCCTTCAAGAATTCTACTCATGCACTTTTGAAACTTTTGTGAACCAGAGCTAATTCCATAAGGCAGCACGTTAAAACAGTACCGTCCCCAAGGTGTGATGAAGGTTGTGAGTGGTCTCGAGCTTTCGGCCAGCTTTATTTGCCAGAATCCAGAACTTGCATCGAGCTCGGTGAAGTACTTTGCACCTGCTAGCTTTCCCAAGGTGAGGTCCACGGAGGGAAGAGGGCGATTCTCACGCTGAACATACTCATTGAGCTTTGTTAAGTCTACACACACTCTGACTTTACCATTTGGCTAAGAGGTTACTACCATTGGAGAACACCAATCAGTTGGGTGGTCCACAGGCGAAATCACTCCACATCCTTTCAATTTCGTGCTTGGTTTCTTCATACGGTGGCATAGGCACCTTTCTTGGCACAGTCAGTGCAAAGGGTTTTGCATCATCTTTTAGCTTGATGGTGTACTTATCTTTCATGGTACCCAGTCCTTCAAACAACTGTGGGTAGTCATGCATCACTTTTGTCTTGTAGTCAGCAGTTGTCAGTTCACACAATCTTGATATAAGGTTTAGTTTCACTGCAGCAGATCTACTCAGAAGTGGTCTTGCTAAACTTTCTACGACATATATGGTTTCCTTTGTGGAAGTTTGGTTGTAAGCGAGAGTGACTGTGAATTCTCCGTTACAGTTCATCCTGTAATTGCATGGACCCAGGAGCACTTTATCAGTAGGCTTAAGCTGTATCTTCAGATCACTGTTAAGGAAGGTATTGTATGGGATGACAGTTACATCTGCACCACTATCAAGCTTGAAGTTAACTGGTTTCTCGTCCACAAGAACGGTTGCAATCCATGGTGACTTTGTGGGGTTGCTTTGGACTTCACTAACGTCCACGATTTCTCCTAGAAAGAACGATTCTTCCTCTTCAGCAACTTCAAATACTTTTCCTGGTTTTTAACTTTTACAAGCCTGCGCCCAATGACCGATTTTTGAACACTTGTTACCCTTGGAGAAGCGTGCAGGACACGTTTTCTTCAGGTGCAATTTTCCAAGGCACCTTTAACACTTTTGATCAGGATTTTTCTCTTTGGAGCTATCGGAAGGTTTCTCTTTAGACTTGTCTTGCGACTTCTCTTTGAAGTTTTCTTTGTTTCTCCGCGATTTTCCTTTCGCGATGCCATCAACGTGCGCTGGAGTAGACTTGAATCCGCCGTCAAGAATGTTTTGTTAATGTTTCACCGTCTCTCTTTGTCTCGCTAAATTTGTAGCTTTTTCCAGGGTGAGATTCGGATCTAGTTGAAGTTTTTCCGAAAGTTCGCGGTTTTGTAATCCCACGACAATACAGTCGCGAATGAGCTCTTCTTTTAGCGCGCCAAAATTGCAGTACCTTGGCAGGCCATACAGTTCTGTGATAAAATTATCCACCGATTCTCCCGCTCGTTGACTTCTTGAGTTGAATTTTGCTCGCTCAAAGATGATATTTCTTTTCACGATGAAGTAATTTTCGAATTGTTCTTTCACTTCATAATTCTTCTCTTGTTCGGCGGTGAATTCGAATGAGATGGAGATATCGTCCGCTTGTTCACCCATTGTGTAAATTAATGTGTTTACTTGATTTTCGCCGGTTTGTTTATCAAGCCCAGTAGCCTTGCGAAATCTCTCAAACCTTTGAATCCACTTTGGCCAGTCTTCCGGCTTGAATGAAAATTTCTCCGGTGGGGTTACTTGAAAATTAGCGACCGGTCGAATGTTTGGCAGGACAACTTGCGGTTGAGCAATCACAGGTTGTTCTTCGGCGCCCGCCAATGCGCCGGGAGGATTTCCTTCGTGTTCGGCTTCGTTATCTGACATGTTCTCTCCGTTTTGCACGTTGAATGAATTGTTGAGCGTTTGTACGAATTTTCTTCTTTTTCACCACGACGTGTTAAGCGAAATTCATCCTGCTTCTGACACCATGTCGAGTCATTCAAGAGACAACAGCGCGCATGTGTTCATAAAACTGCCATGTTTAATTCCTCTCCTCTATTCCTGTAGTGCGCATGCCTAAATACTAAACAACACACGCGCGTGACACATGAAAGGTCAAAGTTCAATAACACAACACTAGTAACTACCACTAACTACTAGCAACTACCAATAACTACCACCAACTACCAGTAACTACTAGTAACTGCCGAAAACTACTAGTAACTACCAGTAACTACCAGTAAGTACTAGTAACTACCGATAAATACTAGGAACTACTAGTAACCGCTAGTAACTACCGACAATTACTAGTAACTACCAATAACTACCAGTAACTACAAGTAAATACCAATAACTACCATCGACTACTAGTAACTACTAGTAACTACCGACAACTACTAGTTACTACCAGTAACTACTAGTAACTACCGACAACTACTAGCAACTACCAGGAACTACTAGTAACTAATAGTAACTAATAGCAACTACCAGCAACTACTAGTAACTACTAGTAACTACCAATAACTACCACCAACTACTAGTAACCACTAGTAACTACCGACAACTGCTAGTAACTAACTACCAGTAACTACTAATAACTACCAATAACTACTAGTAACTACCGATAACTACTAGGAACTACTAGTAACTACCACTTACAGGCCGGAATATCCCTAAATTTAAGGACAGGGCCAACTGGTCATGCGACACTTTTCAACCAATGAGAAGGCGCGCTTGTGTTTATCAACAAACAAATTAAAACATGATCAAACATGGCTGCTGTGATCAAATATTTTCAAAACAGCGGACGGAGTCGGACAAAATCAGTCATCGTTTCGAGGCTCTCAGGCATATTTTTAAGACTTTTCATGAGGCATACACAATTTTTTTAAGTGGACAGCGTATCGGAAGCCATATTGGAAGTGTCTCGTGAAATATTCAGTACATTTTGTGGCTTATTTCTTCTTTTAAACAACGCGATGTATGGGCGAGATTTTGGTCGGTTTTCAAGGTAGGTGAACAAGTATCTATTATTTTTTCGATTCACATATTTTTTTTTTACGAAGTTCTAGATATTTGTCCTTGAATGTCATATCGATTAACTTTTATCATGTTGAATGTGGGGATGGTAGACAACCTAGAATTTTGGTAGACCAGTTTTGAATTCCGAGGTCCAAATCACGTACGTTTTCCATTCCCGGGTTTCTCACAGAGCCGTGTTATTACTTTTTTTCGCATTAGTACGAGCCTTTGCCTTTTTTCTTTTCAGGGCCAAAACAACTTTATTAGTCTTATGGATATTTACGTCCAACATCTCGCCTCACTTTGCCGAAATTGAAGATCATAAGACCTCTCATAAGCGCAAGGTAGATACTAACGGCTTTGTTTCTGAAATTCACCAAATCTGGAAAGATTTAATGTTGCTGGATTCTCCAAATGTTCATCCACCGTTAAAAAACAATCAAAGAAAGAAGGCAAATTTCAAGTGTAAATGATGTATTTCGCTAGTCATTGAACATACACTGAATCTGGGATCAAATTAAAACATTGCAGGTACTACAGCAAGCAAGGAAAGCACCAGATGCGTGAAGTCAACACGAAACAACACCAAAAAACAAACAAGAAAAATTAATAAATTTGAGCTACTTTTTACCCTTGTTATGACGACTGGTTCTTTGATTCTAGTCCTGTAGAAGCTAATAGGTAGTACCGACCCTGTTTTGTATGATCTCAACAAATTTTCACACTCTCTATAAGGCTATTTTTACACGGGACCATTTTGTTTCTATCAAAAATCTTGCAAGCCATGCCAGTGAAGCCACGACCACTGCCATCGGTCCGGAAACAGTTCGAACACCCCAATGATTCCTTGCAATGAATAATGCTCTGATTCTCTAACATGAAATGTTTTCTTTGAAATATTAAATGTGAAACCTAGACGAGTACGGTAAGGTACGGTACGGTACGGTAATTCTGTCCGTCGACTCCGTCCGTTGTTTTGAAAATTTTTGAGCACTGGGGCGATGTTTTGATTTGTTTGTTGATAAACACAAGCGCGCCTTCTCATTGGTTGAAAAGTGTCGCGTGACCAGCTGGCCCTGTCCTTAAATTTAGGGATATTCCGGACTGCTAACTACTAGTAACCAACGATAACTACCACCAACTACCAGTAACTACTAGTAACTACCGAGAACTACTACTAATTAGTATATACACACTCAGTGATCTTGGTGATTTAAGCAATCTGATTGGTTCGCTATCTCGGACTATTCAACAATATTCACCTCCTAGCGAGTGGATAATGTGTGAGCTCGGTGTTTTTCCCGTTTTTTTTAGAGAACGATCTTTTAAAAGTCGACAAAATCCTAGGGCTGACTTTTTTTAAGGCAAGAAAAGACTTGGAAGGATTCAATACGGCGTTTTTCAATTTACTGTAGCAGGAGTTTTGTGCTCGATGGATTGTTTACAACTCCCGTGTATTCGCGTAGAAGAAGCCGTTTCGTGAACTCAGCGTTTTCTAAGAAGAAAATTTTGGCTCAAAAATCGAAGTTTATTTATGACAAACAAATTTAAAAGGAAATGTTTGCAGAAATTCTACATTTCAAGTAAACAGGAAAAAGAATGATACAGGAAGACGACCTCTTACCTCGAGCAACCGAGCCGCCATTTTTGTCAGCACTTCATGCGAAGAACGACACAACATGCCCTTTTGGCTATAAACTTGGCGAGTCAACAGAAAACAACACAGCTCTACTTGTTTTCTCAGGTAAGGAAACAGTTCAAACTTTTAGCGATTCCATTGAAGCCATTACGCTGTTGTTTGCGAAATGAGTAAACTTGTGAATTGCCATGTTTGAAAATTCTGCAAAGATCTATTTTTAAACTTACGCGTGATTTGATCTGTCAATCAAATCCTACTTTTGAATGGTTTCCTTTCTGATTTTGTTGAGATCACTTCGTGTGTATATACTAAAACAATTATTCTTCTCAATCTCGGTGAATAGTGGCTTTGGGAATATTTACCTCGCCGCTTTCGCGGCTCGGTAAATATTTTGCCACTATTCACCTCGATTTCAAAGAATAATTGTTAACTACCAGTAACTACTAATAACTACCGACAACTACTATTAACTACCAATAACTACTAGGAACTACTAGTAACTACCATCAACTACTAGTAACTACCAGTAACTACTAGTAACTACCAGGAACCACTAGTAACTACCACCAACTACTTGTAACCACTAGTAACTACCGACAACTACTAGTAACTACCAGCAACTACTAGTAACTACCAGGAACCACTAGTAACTACCAGGAACCACTAGTAACTACCAGCAACTACTAGTAACTACCAGGAACCACTAGTAACTACCAGTAACTACTAGTAAATACCAATAACTACCATCAACTACTAGTAACTACTAGTAACTACCGACAACTACTAGTAACTACTAGTCACTACCGCTAGCTATTAGGGAGAAGACAGAATACTACATATTACACAGAGTGTATATTACTGGTGCACTTGTGGCTTTCCACCATGAAGTATATACCCGAGATTGTGTCTACTTTGACAACTCTGCTCGACAACTGTGTCGAGTCGTAGTTTTAAAATGTCTGAGTTCAAATACAAGAATTTACTGGTCCGAATAAGCCAAAGACTAGACAACATAAATGCTGGCAAGCAATTAGTTGTGATATGCAGAGGAAAGTCGGCGGCTCGCCCTGGCGAAGAAAACATCCCTACCTTTTCGTTGTTTGTAGAATTAGAGGGGAAAGGATTTCTGAGTCCCGATCGACTTTTCCTATTAAAGCAAATGTTAAAAGACGTCAAGGAATGGGATTGTCTACAAGAGGTTGAAATTTTCGCGTGCAAAAGAGCAAGAGAGAAATACAACAACTTGCTTGAGCAGATCATACGAGTACTCGACGAGCTTAATGATCTGGAACGACTCATCTCGATTTGCAGAGGAAATATAACAGAAGGAGGGCGAGCTAGCATTCACGATGTTAGGTCATTGTTTAGGGAGCTAAATCGCAACGGCTCTCTTGGAATCGACTGTTATAAAATCTTAAAGCAGATTTTAATCCAGACGGAGAAATGTGATCTCCTTGAAAAAGTAAATGAGTTGGAGCAACAACGTCTTATTGAGTTCGCAGGTATTTGTAGTGTTGATTTAGATATCCGTTTTTACAGATGTTTTCGTAGCCTTTTTCTTTGTTTGAAATATATGATAACTTTTATTTTTTAAAACTAACTTGAATTTGTCATTGTTTTATGCTTTAGACAGCATGATGTTTGCTGGCGAGAGATTAGATGAACATCGTATAGGTAAAATTTGCATATTATGTTATCAGGCACTATATATCGGTCCCAGGAGGGGAGACCAAAAACTACAAGGGCCTGTTTACATGAAGATGGGGGGCCCCAGGTAGGTGAGGTAACATGTGGGGGGTTACCCCACCTAACATGTAAACATGATTACATTAAAATGAGAGATTATATGGACAGACGGGTTACCCCACCTAAGGGGGTTACCTCACCTACCTGGGGTCCCCCACCTCAATGTAAACAGGCCCTAAGAAAAAGACACTAACATACCTGATATACATGGGTGGGTTGGGGAGGAAAGGGAGCTGTACTAGCTGCTATGCTCAAGGTACCTACTTTAATATGTACACATAATACAATGAAGTAACTGCTTACTCAACTTGAGTAGTTTTACATGATGGCCCCAAAACCCTGGTTTATGATTTAGACAACATAATCAGAACAGAACCTATAAACCACGCAACCAAGTCAAAGAAAAAAAAGCACAACTGGGTTGGGACTGAGACAGGCTTTATTGACAGCCTACTGTAAAATTAGGTTAATACGAGAACATAGGTTATTATAATGACCAAATTACACTGACTCCAAATCGAAATGTAGAATGAAGTATCTATCAGTTTGATTTGAAATAATAGCTTAAGCAAATAGATTATAATAAATAATTTAAGTCGGATAGTGGGAACCATAAGATGAAGGACTGTAAAGAGTACTGCCCCGTGTTACCCTTGTTAAATAAAGTTGATTATCATCATTATTATTATGATTATTATTATTATTATTATTATTATTATTATTATTATTATTATTATTATTATTATTATTATTATCAAAGGAGCATACACTATCAAATCCGAAAGTCAGTCACCGAGAATCTCAATAATGTCTAACCATACCTGCTTGAAGGTTAAATGAGATGCCTCCAACACAGAAAGAGTGGAATGCATACTCTTGGGCTTGCAGATCCAGGAAGTATGCCGGGAATAAGTTTAAACGAAAAGGTCTGCAAGGGAGGAGATCAGTGAAAGTGATTATGACTTCACAATTTCAAAGATTGGTTGTACCAACAACCAGATTCTTTAAAAAACTGGTAATAATGTTGGCTGTGTCAAGTTCATGTCTCAGTTCAGATGATCATGTCATTAAGTGGTGAGGGTAAGCCATTTGCCTTGTCTCCTTCATCCTTTCCACCACATTGAACTCGGGGAAGGAGACTTTTTGTAAAAAAAAAAACACACACCCACACACACACTTCTATTCCGCGAAAAGAGTGGGAAGGTTTCCACGATGGTATGGTCTCCCTCTACGTCTGTTATCACTTCTACGGTCACACATTACACACACTTACCTCACAATCACACCCTTAGTGGCAGACAGTGGTGCCCTTGCATGCTGCCGTGCGAGCTTACTGCTAACATGAAATATACAGAGGACACACTTTTGTCCCCTTGCATATTATGTGACGTTACATTGCATTACGTATTTATTTCTGACTGTTGTCTGATGATGATTCTGATGTAGATCGAGAGTATGAACTGAGAAAATTTCGACTGCAAATGATGGTGTCATCCTTAGCCACCATGATCATGGGTGGAGCAGGTAAGATTTTGTCTATCTCGAACTAACAAAATTACATTTGAACATTACTTATATATTTCTCTCTGTTATCTTCTAACAGGAGCCTTAATGTCGTCTTTTGTCAGGCAAATGACAGGAGGTAAGATTTTTTTTTATTATGCTATTAGACTAGGATGGAGGAACAGAAACTAAACCCTTTGAATATTAGTGGCCTTGAATATTAGTGGGACATACATTTCAGTACTAAAAAGTTAGTGATCAATCAGTCTGCCCTTTTTTGAAAAATCTCTGAGTAGCATAATAGGGTGGGTAACAGCCCAGTAGTTCTACCCTTTTCTGGTCTATTAATAAAAGTACTGTTTCAGCTAGACAGACTGAGACAAAACCCTACAGCTGTAGAAGGCACGGTGTAAGAACTGGACCCAATTGTAATTAAGGTCCCAACTGCAATAACATTTGGACCTAAGCATTGTAAAAGTCCCATTCGTAACATTTTGAACCCAAGCATAATGAAGGTCCTATCTGTAATAACATTTGGAGCCAAGTGTAATAAAGGCCATGATTGAAAAAGTTACCTTTATACTCAAATAGGTGGTAATATACCAGCAAAAAATTATGGTCAATGAGAGGTAAAAAGTGTAATATCACGTGACCTGCAGAAAGCAACCCCTCCCATTTAATTTTATCTTCATGGCTTTCACGTCACTGTCAAACTGTAATTGCACTTACTGCACTCTTACGAGAGTGATTTTTGTTGTTGTGATGTTAAAATTATTGTTTCATCTTTATTCGTTCAATCGTCGATTTAAGGAAGTATCAACAGCATATGCCTTATTAGATTTCACTAATGTGTAAGGAACCATTTTAAATTAAAGTTACTCCTTTTCAGTACAAGTACTGACAGTCATGAAATCCTGTTAATAAAATTCAGCTGTGAGTGAAATACTGAAAATGGCAAATGAGAAGACAGAGGGGAATAAATAATAACAGATTCCACGGGGTTGAAGATTGTCTAGTCTGACATTTTATATAGGACAACGCGAATGACATATCTATTTCTTCTGGAGTGATGAATTTTTTTTTAAAAGCACGTTTCATAGCCGGTTATCAATTTGCCAAAGCTTAAACTGATAGTCATTGTTATATCCTGTCACTGTGGTATTTTTTCCTGTTCATTTTTTCTCGTTCTGTTTGGTCACGTGACCTGTAATGTCAGCCTTGTTAGTTAAGATAACCATGTATAGACTGTTGTGGACATGTCTCATATTATCTCAGCTGGGACCAAATGTTTTTGCAGATGGGACCTTAATTACGCTTGGGTTCGAAATGCTAATACAGATAGGTCCTTTATTGCGCTTGGCTACCAGAGCGACCTACTCATACCGAACTACAATAACGTTGATCAGCGCCTGATCATGCAAAAGCGCAAAGTTCTGTGTCATGTCCCCACTGGCTAATGCCATTTTAAATTATCACCAAACGAATCTTACAAAATACCTCCCTAAAGTTCACTCCAAACCTTATCCCTCCAAACCTTATCACTCAGAGAAATTAAGCTGGTAGTTGAGGGTTTGTTTTTCGTATAAGAGCAGTGCAAGGATTTTGCACAAACAAAAATATGACCTTGACTACTCATTTAACCATGCCATGAAGCTTTTTTTATAGTAATCTCTTAACCCAATAGTATGATCAGGCGACACAAAGCGTAACATCGTTTATATTCTGGTGGGACACCCCACTAATCATCTTCAGAAAGAATTCCCTTAATGGTAGTAGTTTTATGACACATCAAGTCAGCATCTTTTCACGGGTGCGGCTGCTCATTGGCAAGTTAACCAGGTTAATTTTTAATATCCCAATTAAAAATGTAACCTGGTTAAAATCGCTTAGCGGGATGAATTGTTTTGAGCGGCCGGACTCAAGTGTGTGGAAAAAGAAAAGTTGAACTTGGACGTAGGGTGAAAACTGAAGTGCCCTCAATCGGCGACAAAATTGTTGAGACATTGTACTTAAATAGGATAACTTCGGAGAACAAAAGAATCCGCACCCCTCCCCTGTCCCCTCCATTCAAAGTTGGGGTATTTGTTGTTTTCTATAGGTAGCTAGAACAAGGGCACAACATTGCACGGAGGGCGTGGGGGAGGAAAGCTATATTTTCTCGTTTTGAAGTTAAGAAAACGTAAAAAAGCCCAGTTTTGGGCGAAGTGTCTCAACTCATTTTGTCGCCGATTGCAGTTGCATGCATGTTAAAGCCTAAATTTAGAAAATTCCTCCATAGCATTGAACCACGCTAGCTCTTAGTAGATCCCTTTAGAATCAAAGATGTTCGATCATTGTTAAGTAAATGATTTCGAGTGACCGCTTATTCTTGAAACTCTAGCAGGTATTCGGAGTGGTGATTAGATATCAGTTTTTATAAAATAACTAAGATAGTACGCGCGCTCTGATTGGCCGAGAGTAGTGTTTGCATGAGAGTATGTAAACATGGTTGTGGCGTCAAGTTGTTTGGCTTTTCGCGCGCTAATCACGCAAGCACAAATTTGAAAAAGTTTTAGAGTTCAAAACTCGACAAGTTTACTTTATTTACCCATTCCTTCTTCGGCTGAAACATGGAAAATCGTTACAAAGAAGGTGAGTCCATTTTTCTTCGCTTAAGCTGACATTTTAAGCGAGAAAAATCCGTATTTTGCAAAGTATCTTTTTGCAAAACAAGAACTGATTACGCGTGCAAGACTTCGTGGACAAGATTTGCTACTGGTAACAATTTCTCTTTAAATCTGTGCCATAACAAAGAGTTTTGCGTTTTTTTCTCGGGAAAGTTATTTTATAAAAGCAATAGAAAACTTTTTTCATGTGTTTGCATAGCCTGATATAAACACTCGAGGCGTTGGGAGAATTCTCGACGGTTATGCAAACCCTCGACTTCGTCTTGGGTTTGTATAACTGTCTCGAATTCTCCCAACCCCTCTCGTGTTTATATCAGGCTATGCAAACACGGAAAACGTTTTCTATTGCTTAATTGCAGACGTTTTCGTATCCTTTTTACTTGTTTGAAATATATAATAACGTTTCTTTTTCAAAACTTAAAAGAAAATGTCTTTGTTTTATGTTCGACAATTTAGGGTTTGCTGGCAATATGATAAATCTTGATGATCAGTATAAACAGCTGGCTGAAGGTAAGATTTGCTCCATGTTACGTTATCAGCCACCATATCGGTCCCTGGCGAGGGAATACCGGAAACTATAACAAAAAGACACTAACCGGGTTAACTTTTAATAACCCAACTAAAAATTCTTCCAAATGTAACCTGGTTAAAATAGCTTTATGAGGTTAATTTTTATGAGCGGCCGGACTGAAGTGTGTGAAGAAAGAACAGTTGAACTTGGACGCAAAGTGGAAGGAGTAATTTTCCAAACTGAAGTGTTTGCGTGCTTGGTAAAACCTAAATTTAGAAAATTCCGCCATAGCATTTAACCGCCTAGTTCTTAGTAGTTCTATTTAGAGTCAATCCAAGAGGGAAAAAAGTGGGATGTTCTCCCAAACTTGATCCTTGGGATCCTCATCGAATTGCAACTTGACTTTAGTTTACTAGAGGGCGAAATGTTTCGAAAACCCTCTAAATCTGTAAAAAAGAATCATTGTTCATTCTATGCTATTCTGTAATTTGGAAATTTGCTGGCCGATTCTCTCCTTCGACTCATACCGCCTTTTCACCCTCCTCCAATAGAATAGCGCGTCAGTTTTGATTTTTGTCAATACCGTGCTAATTTCTATCAACTGTGTTCCTAGGGGTATACCTATCCCCTCTGTGAAAATTTCGTCACACTGACCGAACAAAAAAAGTAAGTGGGCAAATAGACATACAAATCTGAACTATCATTTCACTTTGTGTTTCTAGCGTACACAGTCGTCCCTGAAGAGATTAATTTACGTGGACCTTTGGCTGTGGAAGCCTACAACAAGGCTCTTAATGAAGGAAAAACTTGTGTCAAGAGGTTGCCGATCATGGTGATCGGACAAGATCGCTCCGGAAAAACCAGCGTTAAGAATTCGATGATGGGAAAGCCCTTCAACCCTGACGAGGACAGCACAGTGGGGATAGATGTTGGAAAATCACATTTCAGTGTTACAACAGATATTTGCATGCCAAGTGAGAATACAATGGACAATCAGGCACAGAATAATTTCAGAGAAGCCCTCTCTTTTGAGCACCACATAGCTCGTTTAGTCGTTGAAGTTTTAACTCATTACAGAAAAAATAATTCAAAGGATGACTTGCCATCAAATGAGGCAAAAGTTGCATTAACAAGTGTGGCACCAAAAAATGCAAGAGAATCTGTTCAAGAATCTGGTGCAGATTTTGCAACTGGCCAAGAAGAAAAAAACAGCTTAGTTAAGATACCAGATGAGGTAGCAGAGAAGATAAAAAACTTACTAGAAGAAGTTGAGAAAGAGAGAGTTGGAGATGATGCGGAAATGTATTCAATTGTTTGGGATTTTGCTGGACAACCCGTCTACTATGCCACGCATCCACTTTTCCTCACACAAAGAGCAGTGTACCTGTTAGTTTTTGACCTCAGCCGAGGTCTTCATGCAAGAGCCGATCCCACCGTAAAACAAGGAATGTACAGCATGATTTTAGACAACCACGACTGTAAAAGTAACCTAGACTATCTGGATTTCTGGATGACATGGGTTGCTTCAATAGCCAATCAAGATGAAAACCAGCAGATACGTTTGGATCAATCACTAACGAATATTCCCCCTGTGTTCCTTGTTTGCACTCATGCTGATAAACCTTGTGGTGGGGCAGATCCATTTGTGCTAGCGCGTGAGGTGTTTGGTTCCTTGAAGACCAAGCCGTACAAAAACCAATTGTATAAAGACGTGTTTGTCGTGGATAACACAAAGTCAGGGAGTAAATCAGAGTGTTCAGAAGTCAAGCGCTTGTGGGAAAAAGTCGTTGCTGTTGCTAAGGAGCTACCACAGATGAAAGAAGACTACCCGGTAAAGTGGCTAAGATTCGAAAAGGCTCTTCAAACCAAGGTAAAAGATGGGAAAAAGTGGATTTCTCTGGAAGATACAAAACAGATTGCGTCCAAAATGTGTCACATTGAGGACGATCGGGAATTTACAACACTGCTGAACTTTCTACATGACCAGAGAATCTTGATTCATTTTGACAGTTCTCCACTTTTGAATAATATGGTCATCTTGGATCCTCAGTGGCTGGTCGACTTGTTTACGTCGGTGATAACCGTCAAGCCCGGTCCCTATGAAGGAAAAGAAACAGAATTGTGGAGCAGGCTGCAGACAGAGGGCATTATGGAGTATAAACTTTTGGAACTTATGTGGGATCCTTTATCAATTCCAAAAGAAATGTTTCCGAGCCTTCTAGAAATCATGGAGAAATTTAGCTTGCTCTGTCCTTGGCCTTCATCAGATGCTTCATGTGGCAAGCAGTATCTCGTGCCCTCCATGCTAATGTCTCATCCACCAAAGGATATTATCAAGTTGGTAGCCTCCTCACAAATTCCATCCTTTTATATCAGGTTCGAATCTGGGCAGGTTCCTCCAGGCTTTTTTCCCCGACTCTTGCTGCAGTTCTTTCAGTGGGGCCAAGACGAATTTTGGAGTGCAGAGAATCCTCAGTTGTACGCTAATTGTGCGCGGTTTTACACCTCTGCAGATGGCGACTGCTCTGTAATTCTTCGATGCCATTCATCGTGTATTGAAGTTGTGGTTCACAGAGGAAATGTCAGGGAAAACCTGACAGAATCTTGTCAATCCAAGCTGAACCTGTCGGCAGTTCCCAACTATGATGGATTTGAAGAGTGGTGTGCTCGTGTAGTGCGAAGACAACTGGCATTGATGCTTGAGTGCATGCGAGAAGAATTCTTTTGGTTTAAAAGTATGAAATATAAAGCAGGTGTGATCTGTCCCGTTTGTTGCCAAGAACGTAAAGCCAATTACTGCTGCAAAAATCACAAGCAGTGGTGTTGTGAGCAAGAGGAATGTCTGCACTTCCTGTCAGAGTCTGATTTGCAGGAGGCCAAAGACTTCATCACGTGTCGTAGGTGTCTTACTGCAGAAAGTGACAAAGTTCACGTCAAATGGTTTGCACCTTGGTTTGAAACTTCAGATGAACAGGTGAATAGACTCTAACGTTTTCTGAAAATTACCTTAAAACATTTACTACCAATGCCCGCTACGTTTTGTCTACTCCTTCACCGTCACTCTTTGGTTATCCCAGAGACCCCAGTCAAACACTCTCGCTTTGTTAAACCTCAGTATTTTCTCACGAGAGCGATTACAACAAAACTATTAGAAAGAGTGAAACCCGTATTGGGTGGTCCCCATATTAAGCAAACACGATCGTGAGTGAGTCCTTAACGTTTGTCTCATTATCTGTTAAACGAACTTGGTTTTTGCGGACACGGGGTTGTCCCTTTCGTTAACGGTCGCTGCCATTTTTAAGACACTTAGAAAATTTTTGACTTGTTATTGAAAGCGTTCCTATTAAAAAAAAAAAACAAAAAAAGAAAATCGCAACCCAGGGTCGAACCTGGACCTCGAACCCGGACCTTTCGTATCCTAATCTCTCTCCCTTACCACTACACTACCACACTGACCCGCCAAAATAATAATTCCGAAAAAATTAAGTTCATACACTAGCAAACTGTCTTTCGTAACTGTTACATCAATAACAGGTGACCCTAGCCCTTTCCGTAATTTTTAACTTAAATTCAACTCGGGCTTCAACCTCGTTCTTTCTAAGACTATTCAAAAACGTATTATTTGCCTTACTGTAACTTAATCCAGGGAATATATTACATCCATCATGACTAGAGGCTTGGTTACCAATGGTGGCATCGACCGTTAAAAATGGCAACGACCGTTTACGAAAGCGAAATAGTTTTCGTGTTTTCCATACAAATCCTTGTAATTTCTAAATTTTCAAAACTTTCATGAAACATTTCCTTAAGCATTACAGAGCCCAAATCTCCTTTTAATTCATAACAGGCAATTTGAGCCCTTAAGTGCGTAAAGGAAAGATTTAAAGACAGTTTAAAAATTTCAGAATTTAGAAGGATTTGTATGGAAAACCATGCAAGTGTGACTGGGTGGCAAAAGTTTTTTTTTCTCATACAAATGCTTCTAACTTTCGGCGGCCGTTACAATCGCTACTTTTGAGTTACACGGCTTAAAATTCTCAGGCTACTTAATTTTAATATGCTTTTTCAGCTTGTGCTAACAAAATTTTTCAAAAGATAACTGTTTTCGTGTTTACCGAACGTTGATCACGTGATCGAGTCATGCAAAGAGACTATTCACTTGACGCACATTTACTGGGATCAACTAAATGAAGATGTTTTCTGTTGAGGACTTTTTTTATACATAACATGTAAAGCAGCAATAGGCCCTGTGCAGCTTGTCATTCACGGGGTACAAAACTGCCATGCTGGCACTGGGGGAAGACAAACAAAGGAGATAACCATTTTAAATGATGTGAGCTCCCTGTTTGTCTTCTCCCAGTGCGTCCTTTGCTTTCCAGCGTGGCGGTTTTGTACCAAGAAAATGACTAGCTGTAAAGAGCCTTTTCCGCTTTAATTATCCAGTTTCTGGAAATTTCAGTTTTTTGAAATGCATTAAAGGTCTCCAATGAGAGTTCAGTAACCGAGCCAGGTGACTTTCACTACATTCCCCCCCCCCCCCCCCCCCCCCATCCACGAAGCAACTTCCCATAAGATAGCTCACAGAGCATATCAAATCAGTCTTGTTCAATTCTCTCTCTTTTTTTTTTTGTTACAGGCTGTAACTGATGAAATTGAGATCTTTGGAGGAGGTAAGGATGCCACACTAGGTTTTATGAGTAAGGTAAACGAGTGAGCTAACTTAAAGGTAGTTCGTGTAATTAAAACCATTCCGACAAAAATGTTCGTCTCTTGGAAATATCTTAATCCCTTTCCAGCATCCATTGAAAGTTACCTTAGTTTATACTGCAAACTTGGTAGCCTTCGAAATGACCAGAATTCCCCAGACAAAGCACCTGTGCCTTTTTTTCCAAAAATGAATGTTGAAAGTCGAACATGAAGTTCTATAAGAATCATTGCTTTGCAGGAATTGATGAAAAAGTGTTAACACTTATGCCCCAGCTATGCGACACCAAAGAAGTTTTACCTCAACTGAAAGACCTTTTGCAACTGGATGAGGCTCTCTTAGAACAGCCAGACCCTGAGACCAAACGATTGATGCGTTGCCTGGCAAATAAGGCAAAGCAGTGGAACAGGCTCGACTTGGTGAGAAAACTGAGAGAAATTACACCAGCTGGTACTACAGGTGAGTTTGGTGCGGTTGTGTTGTAAAGTTTAAAGTTTATATAAGTACAAAACTGGCAAAAAAGCACCCGCTTAATAAAAAATGGTTCATAAACAACGAACTGTTTGGGGTGGAATGGATAATGGTGAATGCGGCCTGAAGATGAATAGATCGCGCACATCTAGAGATGACGATAATATGATTCATGTGGATAGAAGTTTTATCAGTGTGTTATTGATTTTTTAAGAAAAGTGTCTCCAAAACATTTCCCTACGAACAATAACACAGTCCGAACATTTTACCGTCCGAGGATTTTTGACTGATGGTACAGATTCACTGTAGTTCAGAGCAACTGCTCAAATTATAGCTTCACTCTGTTTCTTTTCTTGGAAGTCTGTCCAATAATTAACCTTCTAAAGAAGGCGGGCCCGAAATTACCTTTAAAATGTACGAAAGTTGTTCGTCCAAAAACTGCCACTCAACTATCGACTCTAAAATATATTTCTTCTATCAAGCTCCTCCTTTTTAGATCCATTTTGCTAATTTATATAAACCTTTCACTTATTTTTCTAGGCCCTCTGTTGCCCGAGTGCCTTGATGTTCGGAATATACCTACTTCTCAAATACGCGATCTTACTATCGAATTAAGCGGTGAGTGTCACTAGTGACAATTATATTGTGACAGGTTCTTTAGTGATTCACATTTTTAGAATTATGTAAGCTCAACCCTGTCGCAAAGAAATCACTTTCGTTATAACTTAACTGACCCCTGTGAATGAATGCATTATTGTACGCGATCTTTCATGGCATATCTTGGACGCTTCTGGGGTCATTACCAGTGTATGCTAGTGCATCATTTAGAATCGAGGGTAAATGAAGCTTATTTTTCTTTCATCTAACGACAGTACATCTATCAACCGACATTTTTTCACGTTAGTCCGATATAAACGTGATTGCCTAATATAAGTAAGCCGTGCGCAGCCTAAATAGCTTCGGCAGGAAATTAAAACGGGGAATCATAAATGCACGCAAGCACGCATTACTGAAACTGAAACCTTAAATGTGACAAATTTCGTTTTCCTTAAACAAATATATATTATTCCCTTTTGTAGGAGGACAGGAATGGAAGAAGCTTGCTGAGAAATTGGGCTTGGCCCCACGAGAAATTCGCTTCCTTGATAACCGGGTACTGAATCCATGTGAGGCCGCTATTGCGTTCATTGCTAGCCAGCGTAACATCACTGTGAGAGAGCTGTATGACACGATAAGCGAGTGTGAGCTGCCTCTTGTAGCTGACATTCTGTGAGGTGGACATGACACAGTTAAAGTACAACTTACAAATACAGTCAAACCCCGCTTAATACGGACACCTCATTAATACGGACAGTTTACTTTGTCCCTGGTAGCCTGCGAGCAAGCTCTCCTATTTGGGCAAGCAAAGTGAGCCTCATGAGAACGCGCGAGCGTTCTCGGGAGACTCGCTTCACTCGCCCAAATACGAGAGCTTGCTCGCAGGCCATGTCCCTGGGGAAAGAAAGCCCTTAAATTTTCTCTAAATTCAACCCTGTTCATACGCCCGGACACTTTCTATGCCCCACTTAGTGTCTGTATTAACGAGCTTTGCCTGTATCTTTAACCTATAATTTTGTGTTTTAGATCGGTTCGTGACCTACGGGATACATAGAGATGAGCTTGCGTTGCAGGCGTCGAAAGGGAAGGGGAGGGGAGGGAGGGAAACTAAGGGAGAGGGGAGTTGTGAGAGAGAAGGACGGAAGGAGACGTCCCTGTCTTTACCCCTTTCGCGCTTTTCTTTCTTATTTCGCACTTAACTTTCCGATAGATTTTTCTGTCATCTTAAAAACATTTTAAGGTAATAGTTATTGTAGATAATCCGACGCTGATCCCGGTGGTCAGTTGGATGGTGTCTAAATACATGTACAAAAGACAACTAGTCGAAAACTAAGTAAGGAAGCTATATTTTAAATTTGTAGATCAGAGAACTAAGATGGCGATTTTTTTAGATTAGTTTTGTAAAAGCTTCCGTATACTAAGTGAACACCTCGGGAATTCATAAATCTTGTCGGCTCAACTAGAGCTGTTCGTTTTTCTAAAATGGGATCTCGCAAGCGACCATGCATAAACTTTTTGAGGGCGTTTGCTTACGAGAGCTTTTAGCAGAAACTCTTTGATATGTTAATTAGTAGTTACAAATGGCTTTGTAACAATGATATTATTGAAATATTTTTTATACCTATCACTCACGAAGTTAATGATAGTAGTAAATTTGATCAAGGAGTAAGTGTTGTTCAAGTGGCCGCTAACGAGAACTTAAAAACAGAGGAAAAGACCAGCCGGTAATTCACAAAAGTAGTGGTGGTCGCTTACTAGAGTTTTACTCAAAGTTCAAACGACTTTGAAACGAATTTTCCCGATGCTGGTCATAACTGGTCGCTTACAACTGAGTTCGAAGTGAGTGGTCGCAAGGAGAGCGTCGATCGTATCAAAAATTAACTATACCTTCAAATGAAGTATAACAGAAAAGTCAGAGCGACGTGAAACAAAGAGAGTGCAGATTACAACATTTGTGTTGTTTCCTCCAATGCCTAAATGACAAATATATTTCGACGCGCAGTCTTAACGTCAGTTTTAAATCACATAGGAACAGCACGGGAAAGACAGTAACGTGAATTTTAAAGGTTGTTGCAAAACAAATACCCTGGCTAGCCTGCGTGGCAGGCGTTAAAAGGGGAAGGAGAAGGGGAAGGGGGACCCTGGCCGGTGTAACAGGGGTTTTCACGCACGTGCGGTAGAATGTTTCGGTGTCGGGCGAAGATTGAAGCCACAAGAGGCCAAGTCGCGCGAAAAAACTCCTGGTACCCAGTGTTTCGCTTAGGTCACTACAAAGACTTGACCGAAAGCAGAAACCCCGCATGAAACTCTCTTGCAGCCAGGGTACAAAACTAATGTTTCAAACTGATTTTCATTTTTCAACTGCTGTAGATTTATGGAACTGTCTGCCAGTAATAAAAAAAATTGATTAGTTATCAGGAGTGTAGCTAGGACTTTTGTAGAGGTACGCACACAGTTGCGGCTTTCGCGTGTGGGAAAATCGGGGATAACACTTCATTAGAAATTATCTGTAGCTGAGACATGTGGGCTGAATTCCACCATTTTATAGCTACCTCTTGTTCATCTTCCCGTCACTTTCTTTGATTTTATTAACTATTCACTTTATTAATTATCTATTTAGTTTTTAACATTTTTGCCAGGTACGCACATGCGTACTGGATGGAGCATAGTAGAGTTAGCTACGCCCCAGGTTATATCCCCTGTACCAGCTAGCGTTGACCAAATTTGGAAGTCGTTAAGACGAGTTTCAAACAGTTAAGGGTTCTTGTATCTAGATAAAGGATAAATTCATAGTACTATTTGATAGAGGTTATAAAAAAATATTTACTAGTGTTTATATGAGTGCGCTTAATATAGGTTACAAAAATGCTGTTTTAGAACAATGTGATTCAAATCGTTATTTTCATATCATATATCTATAGTTTATATCTACATTTTTCCATTTTTCTCTTTTCCTTTTTAGTCATAAGAAATTTTCTTCTTATAAGGAACTTTTCGAATGTTGTGTATAAACTTACCAAACTGTGCTGTTCAGATTTCTCATTTCTCAATGACCAGGGGTCCGTTTCTCGAAAAGCTGTTCTATGTTTGCCGAGTTAGCATTTAAGATCAAAGTTATAATAATTTAGAAATTGATACAATGAAAGTATCAGTTAACGAAGCAAAATTGACCGGTTTGTGAGCTACGAACTGTGTTACAATTCAACAGGTTTTTATTTTAAAATCTGCCTTCGGACCCGAAAAGTTGCCGGGCCTGGGGCCCGTTTCTCGAAGCTCCCGGTAATTACCGGGCCCGTTAAGCTGTTTTGTTTTCCATTTTAGAAGAGAGTTTTAAAAGTTTTGAAAATTATACAGAAGAGCTTTTAGCTAACGAAACAAAATAGACTTCATTAGAGGTCAGAACACACCCTACTTTTCTTGAGACTTTGATTTAAAAATATGATTCCGGGCCCGTTAAGTTACCGGGCCCCAGCCCCGGCTTAAACGGGCCCCAGCTTTCGGGAAACGGGCCCATAGAAGCGAGGCTGGAGATGACCTGAAGGAGCACTTACTATTTGTAAGGAAATTTCGATGAAAAATTTTCGTGAAATGCTACTGGAATTTTTGTTGGCACCGAAACAGGAACGGAATTGAGTTTTACCATTTAGAAAATACCGGTAAATTTTTCGCTTTCTCTCGACATGAAGCCTGGCACTAGCAATCCAAACAAATGGTACAGAAAATTTCGGTTGTTTCGGGAAAAACGGAAAAAAGGTAATACTTCGAAAGGTATTCCTTTTTTGCCGGAAAACTTCCACCGGGGTGAACCGTTCCATTTGAATTCTACCCGGAATTTCCGGGTTTTCTATGCAAATGGTAAGCGCTCCTTGTTTGAGTCACAAACCTTAATAAACTGTTTTTTACATGCAACTGATCACAGGTTTCTAGCAAGAGAATGAAACTATTTGCATATGAAAAACAGGAAGGTTTGTAACATGACAACTCCCTTCCATTTAAAGCCAAGGCACTGAGCACACAACGATAAAATGGCCTGAACCCATTTGTTCAAAGGTTAAATAGCGCTATCATTATCCAGTGGACAAGTAGTAAGGGAAACCAATTGCGCTATTCAATATATGGCGATTTATCCGGTAGATAACGTTATCCACCTTTTGTACAACTATGGCCTGTTGAGTTGGTTAAATATGAATATAAAGAGAGTTCTTTGTTTTATAAGACCAAAAGTAACAATTTGCATTAAAAGTGTGTGAAATCATATGGTATTTTTCTCAGTTTTGTGAATTGACGTTGATTAACCCGGGAATAATAATAGGGACTTAAAGAACTTGCGTTCTTTCAGTCTTTATCGCGATTATTCGTACCCACTTACTTTGTCAAATGTAGGCGAACCCTCCTGAAGATGAATTCGAAGGGACCATATCCGCGTTCAGAAAGAGAAATAAATTTCATCGGTTCTTGTTTATGTTCTCTATAAAATGCGAATTAGGCATTTGCACGTTGTAGTCGGGCAAAAGCGGCAAAGAAATGTACAAAAAAAGAATGATGCACGTGCAAACTTTTTGTTGTTTTGCTCATTAAACAGTTTTTTTGACGTTGCGTCGTTGGCTGAAAAGCCGTTCAACCTAGCCTGCGTTCTGGTTCATCGGTTAGTAAAGTAGGAGAAAGCTGAGGTTTTTTGGTATGTTTTTTCTTTTGTGGTTCGAAAAGTAAGATGAGTTACAGGCAAGCAAAAGCTAAACCGAGGTTGAAACAGAACACGCCACTCGCACATTTCCCATAATGCATCTTTTTGCCCCCCAAATTTTTGCGTAAGCATTGTTTCCAATTTCCTTTTGGACGACTGTAATACCCAGGAGAAATGATATATAGAGCGTCTGCGAATTGGTGCACAATATCGTGTTTGAATCCCTCAGAGTCGCAAAAACATATGTCGGCGTTTTTGATTGGCTAGTCGACTAGCGCAACATTGTCAGGCACTCCATAGCCACGAAAGAGAAAACTCTTTGATGATGTCACTTTTAAATACCCGAACTTTACTAATCTCAATACAATAGATAAAACATTATTTCTTCTCAATAATGTAGACCCATTCATTTGTAAATTTCGACGTTGATTTAACTCTGCGATTCCACTTTTGTCGCCATAAATAGCACGGCAAAAGGACTCCAACTGCGTGAGGAGATCTTGTGATGTACACCAGTCTTTAGGCCATTCACAGTCCCCTATTTTTTGGAAGATCGTCATGATTGATAGTCTCCTTTGCAGCCGTTATTAGGGTCGTCACGCAACGCTCCTTCCCAATAACGTCCCTAATAACGGCTGCGAAGGAGACTGCATGATTGAGCGCTTACCGGTTCGGGCGGCAATCTTGCCGTTTCATATGTACCGAGGGGGCGGCCCCAAAATTAGATTTGACACATGATCATCCAAGATGGCCACCCGTGACGTAAAGTCTTCGATCTCGAAGACTTAATTGTTAGGTTGGACGAGGCAGTTTGAAAGGTCTCAGATCCCAATTCCAGAGAAAGCATGCATTTCGGGTAGGGCCTTACACATGTGTCATAGCCAGTTGGGCTGGCAACCTGATGGATGTCGGTGTAACAGGCGTGAAATTGTCAAATTATAGTATCAGTGAAACATTTGGTACGTTAATCTTGTATGAAAAAGCAAGATAAACGGTAATGGAGCATCTGTGCCATCTGAAGAGCGATGATACCTTTAATTTTAAGAGTAGTTTTGCCACGTTGCCAGCACGTAGAATTGACTATTCACGAGGATGTCCGCTTGTTCTTGGTTGTGACCGTTTTGTTTGTTCTTTTGCCTTTTCTTGTCCTTCGTGAAATACCCTAGACTTGCTGTCTCTGCAAAATAAAGTCTTACTAAATTAGATTTTTCTCAAAAAAGTAGGGGGAACACACGGCTTACCTCCCCTCCTCCAACTCCTGCGACAATAACGAGACTGTGCCTTAGCGATCCGTTTTGAGCCGCGAATTCTAGATTTCGAGTTGTACTTACAATGATAAGTGTCTTTTAATCTAAAACTCGCCAAAACGTCTTTGAAATAGCTTTAGAGGAGAACACTTATACACAATTGAAGACACAACAAAAGACACAAGGTAATACGTTTTTTGGCTTGTTTCGTTGTTTTTATTATTACTACTATTACTATTATTTTGTAATAATCGTTGAATGCAAGATGAAACAGATGCGAACAAATAGCAGTTTTATCGCTTGAAACCCTGTACTTTTTTGGGGGCAGGGGGCCATTGAAAAGCATTTTAATGAGGTCAGTCATAAATTATTCTTTAAACTGAAAATTCTCATAGCCCCCCACCACCACCCCATAATTATGAACGCTCCTGCCTCAGGTTCCTAACACGATCAATATGTCAATAAAACAAAAAGCCAAAAATTTCGAAAAAGTTAACGCGAATTAACGTTAAAGTGAGTAAAGTACAGCTTTCCTTGACAATCGTTCAATTTACCAAACTGATTGGAATGCGAGGAAGTTATTTTGGCAGGTGACAGTTGAGTAATAGAGAGATTAATAGGGAATTTCCACAGGGACAATAAACAGTGGCCGTTGTACAGAGATGGGTGTTAGTAAAGGTTCGACTTTGGCTTGGAATTACAGTATTAGCCTCTCCCAGGCTCTCAGATAGTGGAGACGTCGCGAAAACGATTTCAAGGGAACTATAGGGCGCGTATGTTCTAAGTAAGGGGGTGGTTTCCTCTGTTCCCAGACCCTTTGCGTTTTTCGCTTGAGTTTTCACGATCTTTGCACACTACAGCCTGGGAGTCTGGAACAGGCTATTTTAGCGTTATTGACACGAAATTTATATGCAAATGCATTATTATTTCGTGTGACAAATGGAGTGAAACAAACCATCGCATCCATGTTGGATAATCTATCATGTCTGTTTTACAAATACCTCTACAACTGTGATTAGGATGTGATACTCAAAAGAAGAAGAGGAGGTGTAGTTTTACATGTAAAATGTCTGCGATCGAATATAACAATTTATTGCGCCAAATCAGCCAAAGACTCGACGACAGAAATGCAGGCCAGCAATTACTTGTGATATGCAGAGGAAAGTTGGCGTCTCGTAATGAAGAAAGCATCTCAACCTTGTCGTTGTTTTTAGAATTAGAAGAGAAAGGATTTCTGAGTCCCGATCATCTAACGTTATTGATGGGTATTTTAGAAGGCGTCAAGGAATGGGCTTTTCTAGAAAAGGTTAAAAAGTTTGAGCACAAAAGAAAGGTATACAACAACTTGCTTGAGCAGATTATACGAGAACTGGACGAGCTTAATGATCTTGAACGACTCATCTCGATTTGCAAAGGAAATATCACAGCAGAAAGACGAGCGAGCATCCACGATGTTAGATCATTGTTTAAGGAGTTAGAAAGCAAAGACTGTCTTGGAATCGACCGCCTCGAAATCGTGAAGGAGATTTTGACCCAGACGGAAAAAACCGATCTGCTTACGGAAGTGGAAGAGTTTGAGCAACGACAAAGTCGTGAAAGTAAGTTTGAAAGGCAAAACGGTATTTCTCCGCGTTTACCTCGGTGTAAAAACCTGTAAAGTTTTTCTTTGGTTTCTAGCCATTATTATCCTTGGCTCTATTGACTTGCCAGTGGCTTGTTTGTATTCATTGTTTTACGTCACTCGTGAGTTTCACAGGTTTTTACACCGAGGATGGGCGGCCATTTCTCAATGCCCGTTAAGGTTCAAATTTCATTACTTCCTCTAAGCACCAGTTTGCATTGTAAATTGTAAATTAATGTAACAATACTGAGCGTTGTCTGCACCCTAAATATAACTTGGTCTTTCAAGTATCTGAATTTTGTACGTTTTATTTCAGCACAAGCACCTGCTATGGTCAAGGAATTTGATATTAAAAGTTTTTAAAAACTTAGTTTCGCTTCAAATGTAGTTTTCCCCGTTCTTAGACGGTCTTTACCAACTTGGGGTTACTAGACATCCTTTCTCTAAAAGCGTTCTAAATAGAACACAGGTTTCCCCCTTAGCAATTAAACAATTTGGAAATCTGAATCATTAAAGGCGAGGACTGATCGAGTGGTGAAGCGTTCCCAGAGGTTGTTGTATCCTTGTTTGCAGGTCTAGAGTTGAGTTAGAGATTTTACAAAGCATGTCCGTTCTACTGTACTCTGATCAACCCTATTGCTAGCATAGCACTGTGATTGGATATAATATTGAAATACGTAGAAAATTTTTTTTTTTCTACGCACCGGCATTTTTGCTCAGCTATTAAAAAGGACGGACTACTATTTACAACGCAACCTTTGAATCTCTTCCATCAGCTGTTACAGGTAATTACCTAAAAGAGAGAACAATCATTTTCGCCCTTCAATGCCGGAAAAAGAGATTTAGAGAAGGAGTATTGTTTTGAATTATAACGTCCTCGAAATTAGATTATCATTAAACTGGAAACCCAAAGTTACCTCTCGTTGTAATTTCTCTGTCCTCCTATATGGGTATTCCAATAAAAATAGATTGAACAAGAGAGGAATGATGAGCTCATTCTCTCTTCATCGAATTAATTGAAAAATAGTCAGCACGTGGTGGACGTTAATTTTTCTCCTCTCCCCAGCCTCCCAGAGATGCAAAAAAGCTTTTGGAGGCCTCTCTCAAGGGTATTACTATACAAAATTACTTGCCATACTTGTTGGCGTTGTAGTTATTTTTTACCTCAGTTAATTTTTATTTTTCAGAGTTTTTGGGTATGGTAATGGATGCTAATGAATTTGAAACAAAGGAAATATTAAAATTAACTGAAATAAAAAATCAACCTGCAATATCTATGAGGCTTTGGAGAGTAAAACAAAAGAAATGTATCGTTCGTTCGTGAGCCAAGCATCAAAATTGTTGTTTTGGATAATACGGTTCCACTCGCTTACTGAGGAACCATAATGTGTAAATTGTGAAAGAGAGCAAACTCTGATTCTGAGAGAGAGGCCACCTTCTGTCAAAGTGTTAATTCTCTTTTTCTCATCGCGCCAGGGGCCAAACGGCGTCCTTGTTATGCCCGGAGCTCAGTCTCTTATGGAAGTACTGCTTCTTGAAACACTTTTTTGCACTTTGTAAGGTTAAGAAATATGAAAATCAAATAAACAAGCTAAATGTTTCCCTCCCTTTCTCTATCTTGTGCAATCCTGTACCGCCTGCTAGATGGCTTGTCAGCGGTAAACGTTAGGCCCCGTTTATATCGAGAAAAGTTGTACTGGGTAGAAAGGTCACCCGCCTACTCTAGCTACCCAGTGGGGTGATACATTTGCTACAAAATGTGGCAAACCGTTTAAATGAGATACAAAAACAAAGCTGGCTCGGCTAGGAGGGTGACAGATGTTCTCCAAGTAAATGGGGCCTAAAATGTCAATCGAGGAGGGGAACAATTTGTTTTGTTTTGAATGAGTATCTCAAAAAAAATTGTTTCGGTAATAATAATCTTACAGCTTCACAGGCTATCTTGGAATCGACTGTCTTAAAATCTTAAAGGAGATTTAATTTAATCCAGATGGAAAACAGTGATCTCCTTGAAAAAGTAAATGAGTTCGAGACACGACTTCAACTTGAAAGAATAGCAGGTATTCGGAGTGTTGATTTAGATCATCTATTTTTGCAGATGTTTTCTGATCCTTTTTCCTTGTTTGAAATAGGTGACAACATTTCTTTCTCAAACTAACTTTAAAGTGTCATTGTTTTTAATTATGTTTTAGAGCGATCACTGTTGGCTGGCGTGGTGGTTGCCGCTACACTCGCGGCTCCATTTACCCTAGGTAAGAAGACCCAAAACTATAACAAAAAGTAGCCTGTGAACGGGCTTTCTGTTTTTCCCTTCCCTCTCCTCGCTATTTTTTCACCCTTTCCCCAAACAGAGAGGCTGTTCACAGGCTAAAAAAAAAGCACTAACACACCTGATATGCCTGGGTGGGTTGGGGAGGAGGACTAGCTGCTATGCCTAAAGGTACTTACCGGTACTTTAACAAATGCACATACATATCACATAAAAGTCTCCGGGTGTAATTTGTCACACTCGACTTGAGTCGTTTTACGTGGTAGCCCCAAAACTCCGGTTTGTGATTTAGACAAGCCTAATCGGAACTGATCCTTTCCCTAAACGACACAACCAGGTAAAAAAACAGCACAACTGGGTTGAGACTAAGACAGGCTTTTTTGACAGCATACTGTAAATACAAGAACTTAATTCTGATCCGTTTCTTTTTACCAAAATTACACTCCAAATCAAACGTGTCTACTAGTGTGATAATAGCTTTGTAATAGCTTTATCAACTAGATTATAATAAGTGAACAGATTTAAGTCGGATAGTGGGAACCATAAGATAAACATCCTTGGAGACCCAGGGGCAGTCAGTCGGGTCGGGAAAAAAGGCGGGAAGAAAGTTTTCAAGTACGGGCAAAAGAGCCCCTAGGTACCGACTCTCACCGAACTATTTCAAAAATTCAAGCGGATGCCGGCTTCTGATTGAGCACAAAAAATGCCTTGTGTTATTGTGCCCAATACTCGCTTTTAATAAGTCTGGGCGCCATCTTGAATTTTCAATGAATGAAGTCATTCGAGGAAAGATCATACACGTGGCCAAACTGGCTATCAAAGATGAAAGCTCTGTTGACGTTGATTTTGCAGTGTGTTCATATAAAAGGAATGTTTTTACTTTATATCAAGAGGGATATTTTCTTTATACAATGTCTTTATGGGTATGTTATCATATCGTAACTTTAAAGTTTTCGTACAAAGATATTCCTCGATCGATGATATCGAGGGCAAACGAGAGCTGATTTAAATGCCAAAAAAAGTGGGAATTAAAGTTTTGGCTTAATCGTCTTGGCTTACGTCAACAGACACGAACTTAACTTCTTCCCACGTAATCTTTTTTAGTAATGGTTTTGTTACTTTTTCATTTTTTATGCGGGCCTTTATTAAAAAAGCTGAAAACTATTAATTACTACCGTTCGTAAGAGACTTTGATTATCTATCAGCTATTAAATAAAAGCTGATTGAAAGAATTTTTCATGTTGCTATTCTGATCCTTTCAAAATGTACGATAATTCTATCTCCTTAACAGGTTTATGCTTTTCATCATCAGTGTCTTATGTTATTATGTATAGGTTTTAGGGTAAGAAAGAAGTTGGATAAAAACTTTTATACTCCAGTCGACCCTTGCACAGAATAATATTTCAGTCTGTTAAGGCGTAGCTCAGTAATCCAGAAAGCTATCAGTTCGATTCCTGGTTAGAGATGTAGCCACTAAAGAGAGCTGGAGCAGGGATGCATCAATTCTTCCAAAGCACTCTACTTACATTTACATTGTTGAACAAGCAACGAAAAACTCAAAAAACACCCTCGAAAAGGGATACAAATTTTTATTTGAAAATGACTGTCACGACGATTATTGTAGGCTTATATGGACAATAAATTCAAGTAGAGGGGAGTGCTTTAAATCACTGAGGAAGAATGAAAAGCCTCACAATGTCAACAGTTGTGATAAATGCTCTTGTACAGCAGGAGGAAATGGTTACTGTAATCACATGTTTACATTATATAAGTGTTTGAATTCACTGAATTCCCAAGAACTGGAATGTGCACAACTCAAAACAGTAGCACAAACCAAGGACCTAGGGTACGAACCCTAATTCATATAGTGCATACGAGGTATATAATGTCGTCAGTCCTTATTACAGAGAGAAATGCTCAGGGGGAAATGGGGGCTTTAAGGTGTCCCTCGTATGCAGCCAGGCAACATACTGTCCAAAATAAAGAGAGGGCAAATTACCAGTTCTTTCATTCACTTAAGACAATTAACTGTCCTGCAATAGTTTCAACTTAATTAACTGGACACAAGGTTCCACGGGTAGTGAGTTAAACATCTCTCTCAGGCAAACTTCAGTGTTATGACCACTATTCCAATTTGCCAAGACCTAGAGCTGTTGATGGCCCCTTTCCTGAATTCCCAATTGACACTGACACACCAGCTTGAGTGGGGTTGCAAATGCCCCTATTTTAAGGAGGAGCAATTTATAAGTTGTCTGAAA
>OZ037782.1:19514051-19591551 GCA_964035525.1 Porites cylindrica | reverse complement strand
TGGTCCATGAGCCAGACAAGCCGTGATCGAGACAGCCGTCGTGTACGAACTCACGAAAAGAACTCAGGAGAAACTGTTCGCCTAATTTTATTGGGCACAATAATACAAAGCATTTTTTGTGCCCAATCAGGAGCCGGCATCCGCTTGAATTTTTGGAAATAGTTCGGTGAGAGTCGGTACCCAGGGGCTCTTTCGCCCGTACCTGAGAACTTTCGTCCCGCCTTTTCTCCCAACCCGACTGACTGACTTTATCCTTTCCACCACTTTTTGAACTCGCGGAAGGGGATGTAAAAAAAATAGGCACACACCCACACACGTCTATTCTGCAAAAAGAGTGGGAAGGTTTCCGCGATGGTATGGTCTCTCTCTAAGTCCATTATCACTTCTACTGTCACACATAACACACACTTACCTCACAATCACACCCTTAGCGGCAGACAATGGTGCCCTTGCATGCTGACGTGCGAATTCACCGCTAACTGATAAAATATACAGAGAACACACTGTTGTCCTCTTCCATATTATGTTACATTACATTGCAAATTTATTTCTGACTGTTGTCTGATGACGATCCTGATGTAGATCCTCTGTAAATACTGCTAAAAACTGGACTGAAAACACTGCAAGCACAGGCGTGGATCCACACTGGCTTCCAACGTTTTACGGAAATCGGTCAGATTTTTCATGATAAATATATTTTTAATAATGAAAAACACTTTCCAAAATAAATCTGGCCAATATCCCGTCTGAATGACTCGGAAACTCAGGAAAGGGACGAAGGGGTTAAAAATCTAAAAACTTTCCTGGGGGAGCCTGCCCCCGGACCCCGTAGAAGCTTGCACCTTCTGTGCTCGTTTAGGAAATCGGTCGGTATCTATCCTAGATCCGCGCCTGAAGCAGAAAGGATAGTGTCGTCCTTGTATGTAGTCACCAGGATTATGGGGGGAGCAGGTAAGATTTTGTCTATCACGCTATCGGACTAACAAAATTACATTTCAACATTACATAATTATATATTTCTGTCTGTTATCTTCTAGGAACATCCTTAACCACGGCGGCAGCAGTAGTCAGGCAAATGACAGGAGGTAAGATTTTATTTTTTTATTAGGCTATAATAGACTAGGAGGGAGGAACGGAAACTAAACCCTTTATTTAAAACACATCTTAGTAAAATCCAAGCGCAGGCTTTTTGGCGGCAAAAAAGGATTAAAGTCTAGCTTTAACTAGGTAAATTTTTTTTTATTCTCGTTATTTTTTACCAACAAGTTCGATTTTACTAAAACAATTATTCCTCGAGCCCGAATGGGCTCTGAGTCAATAGCCCAGTGATCAGTGCGACATACATTTCAGTGCTAAAACAAAATGATCAATCAGTCTGCCCTTTTTCGAAGAATGTCTGAGGAGCACAGCGTGGCGGGTAACAGGCCGGCAGTTCTGCCCTTTTCAGGTCTATTAATAAAACTACTGTTTAAGCTAAACAGGCTGAGAGAAAGCCCTAAAGCTGTAGAAGGCACAAGTGTAATAACTGGACCCCTGAATTTTAAAAAAGGTCCCATCAGTAATAACATTTTTTTGGACCCAAGCATAATTAAAGTCCCAGTCGTAGCACTTTAAACCCAAGCGTTATAAAAGCCCTATCTGTAATAACATTTAGAGCCAAGTTTAATGAAGGCCATATTTGTAAAAGTCACCTTTATGCTCAAACCAGTGGTAATATACCAGCAACAAATTATGGCCAATAAGAGGTAAAAAGTATAATAACACGTGACCTTCAGAATTAAAGCAACCCCTGCCAACTAATTTTATCTTCATGGTTTTCACGTCACTGTCAAACTGTATTTTGCACTTACTGCCTTCTTAGTAGAGTGATTTTTATTGTTTTAATGTTAAAATTCTTATGTTATCTTAATTCGTTCGGTCATCGATTTAAGGAAATTCTCGAAATTTTTTTAAAGCCATATAATTTGTATTTAGCAACGGCATTTGCTTTATTAGATTTCACTAATGCATAAGGAACAATTTTAAATTAAAGGTACTCCTTTTCAGTACAATTACTGACAGTCATGAAATCCTGTTAATAAAAATTAAGCTGTGACAAATGAGAAGACAGAGGGGAATAAATAATAACAGATTTCACTGGGTTGAAAACTGTTCATTAGTCTGACATTAATTATATAAGAGAACGCGAATGACATATCTATTTCTTCTGGAGCGATGAATTTTTGTTTTAAAGCACGTTTCATAGCCAGTTATAAATTTGCCAAAGCTTAAACTGATAGCCATTGCTAGATTCTGTGGTGTTTTTTCCTCTTCATTTTTTTTTTCGTTCCGTTTGGTCTTATGACCCGTGATGTTAGCCTTTTAAGTTCAATTTTAAGTTAAGCTAGCCATGTAAAGACTAACCACTTTACGGCGAATGCTTTCTAATGTCAAGGACACCGACAAACCGGAGGACAGACAGGGAGCAGTATACAAGATTAAATGCTGCGACTGCCAGGCTTCCTACGTTGGTGAAACCGGCAGAAACCTAAGCACGCGACTGATCGAACACAAACGCGCGACGAGGAATGGTGACGTCAACAATCACATTGCTGAGCACCATTTAAAGACGAAACATCAAATTGACTGGGAATCTGCGACATGTATAACGTATTCTACAGACTACTATCAACGTCTTACTTTAGAAAGCTGGTTTACGAACTTAGAACAAACGCCACTGAATCGTAGCCAACAGTTACCAGCGCCGTACAAATGACATATTGACGAGATCAAGCAAAACTAACCACGAGAGAACGACTGGAGAACTGACAATTTGACAATAGACGACTGTTTAACTGTGACAATAGACGGATCGAAACGCACCAATTACTGATTACAAGTCTTCATAGCCAATAACATCACGGCTTAACTGACAGACGACCAATAACATCGCGACGTAATTGACCAATCAGATCAACAACCAGAGTATAATACTATCAACTGACGTGATACAACTCACTTTGGCTCTGACGATGACTACCGCACAGGTTGTAGAAACGTCAGTCACTGTCAACAACAACAGTCCTATTTAGGACTACGTTCACCCGGACGATAAAACTCAACCTACTTTTGAAATGACTCCTCGGTTCAAACTTTTCACAGTTTCATGTAAAGACTGTTGTGGACATGTCTCATATCATCTCAGCAAGGACCAAAAGTCATAACAGATGAGACCTTTATTACACTTTGGTCCAAATGTTATTACAGATAGGACCTTTATTCCTTTATTACTCTTGGGTTCGAAAAGTTATTACAGTTGGAACTTTGATTTTGCTTGGGTGCAAATGTTATTACAGATACGACCTTTATTACACTTTGGTCCAGTTATTACACTTGTGCCTTTTACTAGCGTGCTTTACCGTCAAATATCTGATACGAATAACAATTTTGCCCCTTATGTTAAACTTATTTAAGAATTCTAGTAAATTTCAGGAAAACATTCGGCTCCATTGTAGAGATCGTTTTTTTTTGCTGTTATAATCTTGCTATATGATTTAAGGTTTTGCTGTAGTATCCACTTTCACCTTACACCTTTATACTAGTTAAATAAAATAAAAATAAAATACATTTTAAATACAGTTTACATAGGCTGATACCAACCTTCATGCTTGAAAGCGACACATCTCTACTAGTGTTTAACGGATAAGAGCCCAGTTTTTTCAAGGCAGTTAAGAAAATTTGCCTCTTTGAGTTCTTATTTATTATTTTATTTCATTTTAAAGGCCACTGGCTTTCCTTTTGGGGGGATAATGTTGGCTCCAGTCACCTCCAGATTCTTTTGGAGTAATGCTCCATTCAAGATCACCCATTAGCTGGCTCTTTGTTTTCTCTTCTTTGGTGACCCAGCTCAGTTATGACTTAATAAGCAATGAAAAAAGTGATCTTATCCAGACTGCAAACGGTTGTAGCTTGGCAATAAGTTTTGAGTGAAATTTAGGTTCCTGGGCCCAATTCCCGAAAGGCCGATTAACGCTAATCTAGGAATAAAATTGTGCTCGATTGTGCTCTACTTTTTGTATTTACCTTCCTATGCATTGCTTAGATCGTGTAACATCTTGTGTTGTAATTACTGTATCTTATAAACGTAGGTTGCATGTGCATGTTCTTAGACAAGAAAACGGCCGTGCTGAAAATTTGCCTGTAATCTAAGAGTCGGCCGTACTTTACTAATAGGGCAACAATGCGCCTGAGAGGAGACCCTTTTGTGGCCTACCAGAGCGACCTATTCATACCTAACTACAATAACGTTGATCAGCGCCTGATCATGCAAAAGCTGGCGCAGCAAAGCCCTGTGTCATGTCCCCACTGGCTAATGCCTTTTAAAACGTAACACCGTTCATAGCCTGATGGGGCACCATAACCATTGTCAGAGAGAATTCCCCAAAGGAAGTATTTTTGTGAAATATCAAGTTAGCATCTTCTTTCGAGTGCGACCGCTCTTAGCAGGTTAACCAAGTTAATTTTTAATAACCCAATCAAAAATTTTTTCAAATGAAACATGGTTAAAATAGCTTATTGGGGTTAATTTTTTGAGCGCCCGGACTCAAGTGTGTTAAAATAGAAAAGTTGAACTTGGACGCAAGGTGAAACTGAAGTGCTCAATTGCATGCATAGTAAAGCCTAAATTTTGAAAATTACGCCATAGCATTGAACCGCCCTAGCTCTTTGTAGTTCCTTTTAGAATATAAAATGTTCCATCATTGTTTAGGGAGCTAGAAAGCAACGAAAGTGCTTGCATGCATGGTAAACTAAGCCTAAATTTAGAAAATTCCGCTGTAGCATTGAAACGCCCTAGCTCTTAGAAGATAAATTTAGAGTAAAAGCAAGAGGAAGAGGGTCGATACCTTAAGTTCTCCTGAACTTGACTCTTTCGATCGAATTGTAAATTGACCTTAGTTTACTAGAGGGCGAACTGATTTGAAAACACTTTAAATCTGTTAAAAAGAATGAAGGTTCATTCTATGCTATTTTGTAATTCGGAAAATTGCTAGCCGACTCTCTCCTCCAACTCATACGGCCTGTTCATCATCTATCTTCTAATAGAATAGCGCATCAGTTTTGATTTTTGCCAATGCCGTGTTAATTTCTATCAACTGTGTTTCTAGGAATACTTATCCCCTCTGTGATAATTTCGTCACAGTAGTGACCGGGCAAAAAAAGTAAATGGGCAAATATATATATAAATCTGAACTATCATTTCACTTTATGATGTTTCTAGCGCTCACCCGCGTTCCTGAAGAGATTAATTTACGTGGTCCCTTGGCTGTGGAAGCCTATAACAAGGCTCTCAATGAAGGGAAAACTCGTTTTAAAAGGTTGCCGATCATGGTGATTGGACAAGATCGCTCTGGAAAAACCAGCCTTAAGAATTCGATGATGGGAAAACCCTTCAACCCAGACGAGGACAGCACAGTGGGGATAGATGTTGGACCCTCGCATTTCAATGTCTCACGTGATATTTGCATGCCAGGTGAGAATACCGTCAACAATCAAGCACAGATTGATTTCAGAGAAGCTTTCTCTTTTGAGCACCACATGGCTCGTTTAGTCGTTGAAGGTTTAACTCCCATAAACATTGATTCAAAGGAGGATTTGCCATCAAAGGAGGCAAAAATTGCATCATCAAGTGTGGCATCAAAACATGCAGTAGAATCTGTTCAAGAATCTGGTGCATATTCTGCAGCTCGCCAAGAAGAAAAGAACCTCGTAGTCAAGATACCAGATGAAATAGCACAGAGGATAAAAAACTTACTAAAGGAAGTTGAGAAAGAGAGAGTTGGAGACGATTCGGAAATGTATTCAATTGTTTGGGATTTTGCTGGACAACCTGTCTACTATGCAACGCATCCACTTTTCCTCACACAAAGAGCAGTGTACCTGGTAGTTTTTGACCTCAGCCGAGGTCTTCATGCAAGAGCCGATACCACTGTAAAGCAAGGAATGTACAGCATGATTTTAGACAACCACGATTGTAAAAGTAACCTAGACTATCTGGATTTCTGGATGACATGGGTTGCTTCAATAGCCAATCAAGATGACAACCAGCAGATACGTTTGGGACAATCACCACTGAATATTCCCCCTGTGTTCCTTGTTTGCACTCATGCTGATGAACCCTGTGGTGGAGCAGATCCATTTGTGCTAGCACGTGAAGTATTTGGTTCCTTAGAGACCAAGCCTTACAAAAAACAGTTGTATCAAGACGTTTTTGTTGTGGATAACACAAAGTCAGGAAGTAAAGCAGAGTGTTCAGAAGTTAAGCGCTTGTGGGAAAAAGTCCTTGCTGTTGCTAAGGAGCTACCACACATGAAAGAAGACTACCCGATAAAGTGGCTAAGATTCGAAAAGGCTCTTCAAACAAAAGTAAAAGAGGGGAAAAAGTGGATTTCCCTGGAGGAGACAAGGCTGATTGCGTTCAAACTGTGTCACATTGAGGATCAAGGATTTGCAACCTTGTTGAACTTTCTACATGACCAGAGAATCTTGATTCATTTTGACAGTTCACCACTTTTGAATAATATGGTCATCTTGGATCCTCAGTGGTTGGTAGACTTGTTTACGTCGGTGATAACCGTAAAGCCGGGTCCCTATGAAGGAAAAGAAAGAGAATTGTGGAGAAGGCTTCAAACAGAGGGCATCTTGGAGTATAAACTTTTGGAACTTGTGTGGGATCCTTTATTAATTCCAAAAGAAATCTTTCCGAGCCTTCTTAAAATCATGGAGAAATTTAGCTTGCTCTGTCCTTGGCCTTCATCAGATGCTTCATGTGGCAAGCAGTATCTCGTGCCCTCCATGCTGATGTCTCATCCACCAAAGGATATAATCAAGTTGGTAGCCTCTGCACAAATTCCATCCTTTTATATCAGGTTCGAATCTGGGCATGTTCCTCCAGGCTTTTTTCCCCGACTCTTGATGCAGTTCTTTCAGTGGGGCCAAGGCGAAGTTTGGAGTGCAGAGAATCCTCACTTGTACGCTAATTTTGCGCGGTTTTACACCTCTGCAGATGACGACTGCTCTGTAATTCTTGCGTGCCATTCAACGTGTATTGAAGTTGTGGTTCACAGGGGAAATCTCGGTGCAAACCTGACAGAAAGTTTACAATCCAAGCTCAACCTTTATGCAGTCCCCAACTATGACGGATTTGAAACGTCGTGTGCTCGTGCAGTGCGTAGACGACTGATGCTAATACTTGAGTGCATGCGAAAAGAATTCTTTTGGTTTGAGAATATGAAGTATGAAGTAGGTGTGATCTGCCCCGTTTGTTGCCAAGAACTTAAAGCCAATTACTGCTGCAAAAATCACAAGCGGTGGTGTTGTGAGCAAGAGGAATGTCTGCACTTCCTGTCTGAGTCTGATTTGCCCAAGGCCAAAGAGTTCATCAGATGTCGTAGGTGTCCTACTGCAGAAAGTGACAAAGTTCACGTCAAACGGTTTGCACCTTGGTTTGAAACTTCAGATGAACAGGTGAATAGACTCCAACTTTTGCTGTAAATTACTTTAAAACATTTACTACCAATCCCGACTATTTTTATCTATTCCTTTAGTGCCAGTCTTTCGTTATCCCAGACACTCCAATCAAACCCTCTCGCTGTGTTAAACCTCAGTATTTTCTCACGAGAACAATGACAACAAACCTATTAGAAGGAGTGAAACCCGTATTAAGTGGTCCCCATATTAAGCGAACACGATCGTGATTGAGACCTATTCTTTTCTCTCCTTATTACCTATAAAACCAACTTGGTTTTAGGGGACATCTCGATCTACCATACTAGCGATGGTCCCGTGAGTGTACGCTTAATACAGTTTTAGCGTTTTCTCAATGCCCTGCTGGTTAAGACCGCAGGAAATCACTGGCACGTTTTTCTTTACAAGTGATGTTTAGAGAAAGTCGTTAACATCACATGTAAAGCAGAAGTAGGCCCTTTGAAGCTAGGTGACTTTCAGTACACTACCACCCCCCTCCCCCGCCCCTTCGCCCGCCCCCAAAGCAACTTCGGTCTATAAAATAGCGTTCAGAGCACTTAAAATCAACCTTGTTTAATTATTTCTTCCTTCTTTGTTACAGACTATAGCTGAAGAAAGTGAGCCAACACCTTCAGCTTCTGGAGGAGGTACGACTAAAAGGGTAGATGGATAATGCAAACGAGAGAACTTAGTTGTGTGTAATTAAAACCATTCCGACAAAAATATTCGTCTCTTGGAGATATCTCAATCCACTTGGTAGCCTTCGAAATGGCTAGAATATCCCAAACAAATCACTCTGTCCCTTCCGGGGATAGCGCTACAAAGCGCCTGTGCTTTTTTTCCAAGTGTGAATGCTGAAAGTCGAACACGAAGTTGTAAAAAAATCATTGTCTTTCGCAGGAATAGATGAAAAATTGCTTGTACTTCCAAGCAAGGTTATAGAAACACTCATGTCGCAGCCGTGTGACGCCAGAGAGGTAGTACTTCAACTGAAAGACTGTTTGAAACTGGATGAAGTTTCTTTAGAGAATCCAGACCCTGAGACCAAACGATTGATTCGTTGCCTTGCAAATAAAGCAAAACAGTCCAATAGGCCTGACGTGGTCAGAGAATTGAGAGAGATTACACCAGCTGGAACTACAGGTATAAAGTTTGTTGTGGGGGTTAATGTAGGTACGGACGCGGAGATAGTATTTGGGATTGGTGGGGAAAGCTCGCGGTTAGGGCGATTTCAGCTAGTGGGGAAGGCGCGAGTTTATCTAGGAGAGTCCAGGCATGCTTCTCCGGAAAATTTTGAAATATAGACTTTCTGAAATCACCGGAAATGCCTGAGAAAATTTCGTAAAATTTTTATCACCATTTTGTAAGTTTTCTGAATCAAAACGCATATTTAGTGATAAAATGTGTTTAAGATTAGAAGTACTTTTGCAAATGCAAAAACATTAACAACGCCGAATTTATTGGTTTGGCTATAGCCCACCAGCCCCATATCTCCGTGATCCCTCAACCTGCTTAATAAAATATTGTTCATGAGCAACGCACAGGTCAGGATTAAAAGAGGCGATGATGAAGCTTGCAGGATAAGAAATAGATCCCACACACCACCAGATAAGAAGATAATCATCATATGAAGTGAAGTTTGCTCAGTATTGGTGATTTTTTAAGACAAGGACGAAAAATTTTCCGAAACATTTCCGTACGAACAATAGCAGGGTCCGTCCGTTGTGTTCAAATAATCAATCTTCTAAACGAGGCGGGCCAAAATTTTCAGGAAAAAAAACAAAATCTTCCTAGACAATGTACGAAAGGTGTTTTTCACTCAGTCGTTTGTCTCTCAAATGAATTCCTCTATCCACAGGCGGCCCAAACTCACTTTACGAGGGAAGGGTGTAATGTAATTTTATACATAACATAGGTGACGCGCTGGTGACGCGTTACAGGCGACCGTTGAAAATATAAGAGACTTTGCAGACTTTTTATGAGAAATATATTACTGAAATATATTACTGTGAATCACTTCGTTCTATGAAAGGAGTAACAGTGGTTACGCAATAAAGCCAAAAACACCAGTAAATCGACAAACAGACACCAAAACGCAGTGGAATACATTGCAGGTAAGTCTTTTGTATTCATTTCATTTAAGAAAAAGTAAGTTTTATAGCGTTATTTAGCGTTCGCAGATCTCAGTAATATATTTCTCATAAAAAGTCTGCAAAGTCTCTTATATTTTCAACGGTCGCCTGTAACGCGTCACCAGCGCGTCACCTATGTTATGTAAATACATTACACCCTTCCCTCGTAAAGTGGGTTTGGGCCGCCTGTGCTCTATCAAGTTCCTTCTTCCTTTTAGATCCATTTTGTTAATTTCATTAAGCCCTGCACCTATTTGTTACCCTTTTTGACCTCGTTCTCTTTCCTGTAGGTCCTTTGTTGCCCGAGTGTCTTGATGTCCGAAATGTACCAACTTCTCAGATGCAGCGTCTTACAGTTCATTTAAGCGGTGAGTGTCATTTATGTAGAGACAGTTTCATCAGTAATTCACATTTTTAGAATCATAAGACAGTTCAGATTGGTCACAGAGAAATCTTTTTCGTTATAACTCCTGCGAGCTCTGTGAATGATAGTACGCTATCTTTTAAATCCCACTTTAAATTGCATCTTGGACGTTTCTCGGATCATTAGCAGTATATTGTTACTAGTAGCCTAACAAGTCTCACGTAAAACCGAGGGTATTTCTACGACATTACACCTTTCACAACTATATCCACAACACTTTGACAATGTTAAGACGTAATTTTTTTTATCTTCAATAAGGAGACAGATAGATAAAAAAAACTGCCGTCAATAACTTTGGCGGGAAAAAATGAACGCACATAAGGGGCCGACCATTTAACTCTTGAGGGGAGGGGTGGTTGATTTCTGGTCATCAAGAATTTTTTTTCTAGCAATCTGGTGGGCAGGATATTTTTTTTCCCTTTTTTCCCATAAGCTTTCTATTACATTTGTGCTGCATGCAATTTTTTTCTTCCGACAAGCGCTTGCAGGAAATTTTTTTTCAAAATCACCCACACCCCGCCCCCCCCCCCGCCCCTCAAGATTTAAATGGTCGGCCCCTAATCGTATTCTTTACAGTCAAGGCAGGTCAAGCGTACCCCCCAAGATCCTATTAATAAAATAAATATTTGAAAAATGAATCCGTTAGTCGTTCCTGTAACTTGTGTGAAATTCAAAACGGAAATCCTGCATGCGTAATAAGCAGTGAATATTTTACGAGAACTTCCCTGTATTTAGTCAGATTGAACGTCTTTGAATGGATTAAAATTCTTAGAAGAAATTTACATCAAATTCAGGGAAACTGAGCTGGTAGAAATTTCGTAAATGAATCGCGTGTGAATTCACGGCTCATTACAAATGCAAGAATGCACACAGAGATGAATCTGAAATCTACAACTACCAACGGATTCAACTTTCGAATAATTAACTCATTAATGTGATCTTGAGGGGTACGCGTAGACTACGAGTAGTCCCCCACTTTTCCTCAGGAATAGTAGAGCGAGGGAAACGCGAGCGCGCGTGAAAATCACCCCACGCGGGAAAAGGCTACACGCGGCGGGGATTTTTCTCTCTCCTCGCCGCGTGTCGCCTTTTCTCGCATGGGATGATTTTCACGCGCGCTCGCGTTTCGCTCGCTCTACTATCCCTGAGGAAAAATGGGGAACTACTCGTAGTCTAGGGTACGCTTGACCTGGCTTGACTGTAAAAGTGAAATATCATATTCGCTTTTGTAGGAGGAGAAGAGTGGAAGCCGCTTGCTGAGAAATTGGGCTTGGCGCCACATGAGATTCGTTACCTGGATACCCGGATACAGAACCCGTGTGAGGCCGCTATTGCGTTTATTTCTCAACAGCGATACCTCAATGTGGGTGCGCTGTACGACATGATGATAGAATGTAGGATGCCTGTCTTTGCAGACCTGCTATGAGATGGACGTAACATAGTTAAAGTACAAGTTACAAATATTTTTAACCCATAATTTCATGTTATGAATAGATTCGTGACCTATGGGATACATAGAGTTTGGCCTGCCTGGCAGGCGTCGAAACGAGAGGGAGACGGAAGGGAAAGGGAGAAGGGAATGGGAAGAGAAGGAAAGGGACGTCCCTTTCCTTACCCCTCAAATTGCGCTTTTCCCCTCCCCTCTCCCTCCCCCTCCCCTTTTTTCGTCTTCCACGCAGACTGCAGAGAGTTGGTCTACATTACTCGATTGAACTCGAAGACCTTTTTTAAGCAAACACCTGACTAAACTCTTCTCTAGATAAGCAAATAATGATAGTCCTGAGAGATGAAAGAAGAGCTTCTACTATATCAGAAATTAACTATAGATTCAAATGAAGTGTAAGAGAAAAGATCACAATACGTCAGGGCTTTGTTGACTTTGACATGGAGCAGAGAGAGCGTAGTGACCTCGGAAGGAGAGTGCAAATTAAAAACATTTATCTTGTTTTCTCAAATACCTAAGTGTAAATTAACCTCGACACGCATGTATTAGAGAGATTAGTAAGATTCACTTTTACGCCAAACAGCACACGTGACCAAGTTTCCCCATAATTGTCCTTTACTGTTTATTACTTCTGCTAAAAGAGTAGTAGTTTCACGCCAGTTTTATCCACAAGAATTGTTCTGGACAGCTTTTTTCTGCTTATTTTCTATTTTGAGAAATTCTCAACTTGAATCCGACGTTAGCTGTTTGCCGTTAACGTGACTCTTAATCTCTCTAGTATTTCAGTTTTACATCTGATAATCATAGTATGCGAAACACAACAGCAATAATTTTAAAGGGTTGTTGCAAAATCAGTGATTTTTACAATTTGGGACGCAGTCCGACAGATCGGCGGATGTCCGAAGCCACGAGAGGAGGAGGAAAAACCCTCTGGTACTTAAAGTATTGCGCGGTTTACTATCAAAACTTAACCGAAACCAGAAATCCTGGATGGAAGTCTCTGGCACCCAGGGTACAAAACTTATGTTTTAAATTTTCATTTTTTTACTTCATTTTTGATTTATGGCCCTCTGCTAGTAATCTGAATTGAAGATCAGGGGCGTGGCTAGGTTTCTTCCAGAGGTACTGACAGTTTTCCAAATCAACCCCACCCCGTTTCCCTAATTGTTTTCATGCGAGTCACTTTCTGTGATTAACCCTGTCGGTATGTGAGGTGATCATCTGCCCAAGTTTCACTTAGCAGTTTCGCCTTTCGCGTGTGGTAAAATCGGCGAAAACACTGCACATTCCTTTGAAAAATTACCTGACAGAATAAGGGGCAATTCAACCATTTTTACGTGAATTCTTTTTCATGTTCTCTTTACTTTTGATTTGTTTTTCTATTTCGTTTTGTTTCTATTTAATTTGGACATTTTTTTTCCAGCTGGTACGCACATGTGTACTGGCCTACAGGTAGCTACGCCCCATACAGTTAAGTGTACATGTAACTGGAAAAATGATTAATTCATAGATTTTTTTATAGCCGTTTTTTTCTAGAAAAAATATTTTACAGTGTTTGTATCAATGTGTAAGACACTGGTTTTGAAAATGCTATTTTACTTCGATATAATTTTGTCTTATATGTAAAGGTTATATCTCCAAGCCCCTTTTTCAAAGCGAGGCTAAGTGCGAAGCCATTGATATGAAAATTATTTTTTTATTCTCATGCAAATGAAACTCATTTTTGTATCACAAGAAAGATTTTGCACTTAGCCTCGTTTCGAAAGAGAGGGTTTTGGAACTCGGAAATGGCCTGTTAGTTAAATAGGAATATCAAGAGTGTACTCAGTCTAGAACTGATTTAACAATCGCTTCATTAAAAATACGTGAATCCTTGAAAGCTTCTCTTGTGACGTAAACAGGTGATTATTATTCTTTAAAAGATTTTTCTGTTTCTGATTGGCTTAAATCCCCCGGCTATAAATTCGTCATAACCAGCAACCGTTGACCAACTTTGGAAGACGTTTGCGATATGCGATATGCGATAAAATGGCGTCAGTGCTACATGATAAACGCCAGAGAAAGGGGTCGGCAACCGAGACGCCAAAGGCAAGAGGCTGCGTTTTTTTGGTAGAGCTGTAGAAAATGGCGGAAAATTTCACACGTTTTGTGAAGAAACAGCCAACGTACGAACTCCAAACAGCAAAAATACAACTCGACGGATGAAATCTGCCATTTTTAGAAAGGCTGATAGACTAGACATTCCGAGGAATAGGTAAATGAAGACGCGAACAAACTATAAATTAGGCTTTCGTATGATCTGAAAAAATACGCAGTTTCACGAGGATATTAGCTGTTCATGCCTACAGTGGATGACACCCTCCTGGGTGTGAATAATTCTTCATATCATACGAAAGCCGAATCCAATAATTGAAAAGTAACCCGGATTGATATTTGTGTTAATCCTATACTAATATTTACACCTGTTCAACCTCGTTCCCAGTGACTCTCTTCTTTCTTTCCCCTGGGGGAGAGACCTTGGGAACGCCAGAGGTTGTCACCTGTTTTGTTACAGTCACTCTCTAAATTCTGTAGTCTTCACTCTTATCTTGTAAAAGAAGAAACAACGTTTTTAATCTAGTATTAAGTTTTATTAACTAAGGCGTACAATTTTCGTCACCCTTGATTTCTTTATTAAACTGGACCACTAGAAGAAGAGAACGAGAGGATGAACTGGAGCCGAGTTATCTTTTAATTCTTAGCCTCCACTGAGTTTTACCTGTGCTAAAGAGGCGAAGCAATAGGGAAAAGATTATATTCACGTTTTAAAGATCGTAACATCGCTTTTGTAGAAACTAATCCTTGTGTCAAGATTCCAAATGTTATGTCGCCTTTCAATATTACCTCATTTATATTCCTAGTTTCCATCTATTCAACAATAACTTTTCTTATCTTCGCCAATCGCAGGAATCAACTTATTTGTATTGGCCTCCGCTGTCAATCTCTCTAAGAAACATCTGTTTTATGATCTTTGCAGCAAACACGTGCCGTGTGTTTCATTGTGCGCAAAAGGTTATGTTATGCGCTTTTAAAGGCTGCTAAGAGTTCACTTCAGACATTTTCTTTATTGAGACCTACGTGGCCGGATACTCAAGTTTACAAAAACCTAACACGGTAACCATTGTAAGAGATTTGACGGCAAATATTTCCGCAAGTTTCACGGCAAGTTTTTCAGTTGATTTGATTGGCAAATTTCCTTGCCATTTTATAACTCGAACCTTACTCGGCTTCTCGCTTATTCCCTATGCTTTTATGAAAGTGACAGAACTTGTATGAGTGGAATAAACGTTATGCTACATCATCGAGAAATCCGAACCGTGGATACGAATGGGAACCGTTTTGTCAAGAAACTTGAACAGCAAAGAAATTTATCCTTGGCCAGTCCAGGAGGGTTCCTGTTCCGCTTAAACAAGGAGACCCGATTTTATGCTTATTCAAGAGACAATAACGTCAAAATGACGTTACAAGGGAAAAGGATTTTTGCCGAAAGGGAGAGAGAGATTAGCCGAAGGTATTTTAGTAAAGACGCGTTGTCCGTTCTTCAAAGAAGCATCCTTCAAAGACGATCCTTCCCCTTTTCGTCAGAAAGTAAATTAAAAGATCTGCGCATCACAGGGACTAAGACGGTCCTGCTAAAAGCACGAGAAAATTTGCGCAATGAACGCTTGGATTTGTTATCGGTGGACGTCGAAACCAGAAAAAATAAACTTGACTTTAGTTTACCCCCATTACGAAAAGACAAACTACCTAATGATTTTCTAACTGGAAGAAAGGAAGATTCTGCGTTTGTCTGCAGTCGGATATTGCCTTGGAAACAAGACAACTTAAATAAAAACAAGCTCGAGATTAAATTTAGTAGAGCTGAACAGGGAGTTTACACGGAAAACGACAAAGAAAATAGCAAGAGATTTAAAATAGGCCGTGAAATCGAAGATCCTTTTATTATTTCAGAGAAGAATCGGCAAAAGAAGCGAACAATAAATGTTTTCCTGCCAGCTATTTCTACAGAGGATCCGAATAATGACGACAGCTAACAAGGTCCATGGAACAAGGAATATTTTTTTAATGAAATATGTCAGTTGACGCATTGTTAGTTTGCAGGTGACCATGAATCTGAATGACAGTTTAGCGACAGACTGTTGATTAAGTCGTCAAGTTCACTCACTGAAAAGTCAATAAAAACTGCTAATTTTATGTCTTGTCAGTCATTATATTCAAACTGCAAAATTAAAGGAGTTTTGAACTTATTGATTTCAATAAATATTACTTTTGTTGTTAATTTCTTGGCTGGCTCAAAATCGTAAAAATGATAGACCCGCGGTAAAAATAATAATATTATTAATAATAATTAAATCTTTATTCGTCAAAAGATGAAAATACATATCTTTTGTCACGAGTGTATTTCATTAAGAAATTGTGAATCTAGTAAAAACTATAAAAAGGTGAAAAGTAAGATTTAAAATATAGTACATTACATAGCTGAATCATATTTAAAAACTTAACGGTTAATAAAAGAGTTTTTAAAACGCATAGTATTAATCTTAGGTTTATTACAAGTTTCTTTCCTAAGATGGTAGCTAGACGGTTTAACAGTTTAAGTTCAATCTCGAGCCCAGAGCTGTTCTAGATCTCCGCATGACTGAAAAAGTGTAAGCACTGGGGTCGAGAACGAGTCTTACATATACCTCGATATACGGACATCTCTCTATTAAGGACAGTTTAGTACCTGGTCCCTCAAGTACGTGACTAAGTTCATACAATCCCCACACTCGGTTCTATTACATTTGGTGTCCGTGTTAACGAGGTATCAACTGCAATTATATTGTAAAACCATTGACTGGCGATCATATCATAAAACGCATATTGATTAAAACTGAAAAGGACATCACTGGCGAGAACATCACTCCCTGTTCGCGCTCTGCGCTCGTTCCTATCATCCCCCTCTTGCGCTTCTTGCTTGTCTCCAGCTGTTACGCTTCTCGCCTGTTCCTTGCTCCCCGAGTATGCTTTGGAAAAGCCTGTCGAGAACGCAGTGCAACTGGTGCCATGTGCAGACCTAAGCTTATCCTGTTATAGGCTCATTCTTTCTTAGTATACTCTGAGAAGTGGTATCTCTCTTTTCTTGGCTTTGGGAGATCTGGATACGAGTTTAGCGTGGACACTGGCTAAGAATAGAGCTAGAAACATGTGACTGTCCAAACCTTCACCATCCTGCGATGAGATTCAGGGGCAGTCAGTTTGGTCCGGAGAAAAGTTGCGACGAAAGTTTTCAAGCATAAACACTTCACTTGCTGTTTGAGTTTTTAACAGGTTACAGTGACACACCCGAAAGCCCTAGTGCCAGTGGCGAGTGTTTGAATTCAGAGTTTAAACCAGATAATTTTGTCTCACTTAAAAGCGGTCAAAAATGCATCCAACTCTCAACTCGCAACTGAGTTGCTAAATTTCCTATATTTCGGCTGTGTTCACACTATATCAGATAGGTTTTGCGCCGCCACGAGAATCATATCGGATTGAGCTTCTGTTCACACATAAAAACTGTTGTGGCGGCGCGTTTCCTATGACGGAGCGAAGCTGCGCCGCGCCGATCACTAAAGTGGAGAGTCACATATCGGATAGGTGTTCACACTATAACGGATAGCTTTTGGGCCGCCACGAAAATCATATCGGATTGGGCTTCTGTTCACACTAAAAACTGTTGTGGCCGCGCGTTTTCTGTGACGGAGCGAAGCTGCGCCTCGTCGATCTCTAAAGTGGAGAGTCACATATCGGATAAGTGTGTTTACACTATATCGGACGTCTTTTATGTGTGAACAGAAGCCCGATCCGGTATGCTTTTCGTGGCGGCGCATAAGCTATCCGATCTAGTCTGAACAGAGCCTTAAATTAAAGAGGTTTGATTGCAAAAATCTTCAGTCATAAACGGTTGCCGCCATTACGAATTTACGGGCACTTCCTTGACGTCTTTCGACCCTGAGATCAAAGGTCATTGTTCTAACTCTCATTTTTTCAAGAAAAATTCCGTGATTTAAAAAAATCAAGAAAAGTCAAAGGCTGATTCAGTTGCTTTGCGTACTGGGAAGCTACTGTTTGGCAGTCACTCAAGCAAGTCATTGCGGTAAGTTTCGTCGGGACCAACTGCTTAATTGACATGCCCAAAGCAAACTTTACTGAAAAAGCGATATGCTACCCATTTTTTATCATTATTTTGACATTTCCTTTGAATTCAAAGCGTCATCCGAATATTTTTTAGCCAATCAGAGCGGGGAATTTAAAACTGAATTAAACTTGAAATATAGGCTTGAAATCTCATGGGTTCACCCTTATCATATTTACTCGAATAAGCACCACCCCCGATTACCCGGTAAGATCCACCCCCAATATGCGCCGCCCTCAAATAAGCGCCGCATTTGAGGCTTGAAGAATTAATAAGCACAGCGTCGCTTATTCCAGAAAATACGATAAGTTACCGTGGGTCTCCTTGGTCACCGCGCCTTGTTCTCGGACATGTGAATAAAAGAAAATAATTTGAACAGAGTCAGACAGTTAATAGTTAAATTTATTGATTCTTTTTCACTCTACAACTATTTACACGATATTGCGACTTCTTATCGTTAAACAAGGTCGATTTATATGGCACAACTTTAAGGCACGACCAGGGCTAATACAGAAAAATATAATGAGAAAAGAGAAGATATGAACTGTGTATGCCAACCTGAATTTTTCGTTTTCTGAGCCAATACTTGAATTGCCTGTTAAAAGTTATATGCAGTTGAAATATTTTGCACTGAATGCGCTCAGTCTTCTACAATATAACAGCAGTTCTTTAACACGGAAAGTTCTAAATTAAAACTTTTTATCAGTTATTGTGTATCTTAACCTCACCGATAAACCTTAGGCCCCACGTCACAACCCTTGCACGTATTAATTCTGTGGCGGACGTTAAAGAACCCATAGAGCTCTATAAATCTAGCTAAAACATAACTCCCATTGGAAGCATTGCATGGACCTAAATCTTATTCTCCCATATTTACCTTCTATCATTTCCCAAATTCTGGACTTTATCTAATAAACGATTTTGATTTTGATTTTCAATGGCAAACAACCAATGGCAAAAAAAATAAGTTTTTCGCCCGATTCATTGAACCGCTCTACTCGCCAACAATAAAATGCGGGATCTGCTATACAAAGCTGAATTTTACTACCATATCATTTGCTACGAAAAGAAAATTAGACTGAATAATTATGTCCTCTCGTAAACAATGGGGAGAAAATAACATTTTATTTTTTAGCTTTTTTTGTAGCTTATGAAAGCATATACTAGTGAGAAAGGGTAGTATTGATAGAAAGGATAATCGCCAGAGCATATATAATAGGGAGCTTAAGCAGCGACGTTTTTGAGCGACGCACGTCAACCGGAAGTGAGGTATTTTCCCTCTTAACATGCCTTGATGATATAAAATTTGTATTCCTTAGCTTCTTTACTTTTATAGAGGCGATTTGATTGAAAATTTGCGCGAAACCACCGTCAAAAAATGAAAAAAGGCCACTTCCGGTTGACGTGCGTCGCTCAAAAACGTTGTTGCTTAAGCTCCCTAATGACTTTTCTAATACGGACATTTAAGGAAATTCGTGACGTGTAATTTTTCGTTGGGCCCTAAGTACAAACCTGTCAACAGTTAAGGTTGGCAGAGGGTTCCCTGCGAGTAGAGGCTTCCTGGCATGGCTTTTCAGTGGCCGATCCAGACCTTCAGATAAAGGGGGGGGGGGGGGGAGGGGGCGGTCATCCAAACCCTGAAATAAGTGGGGGGGGGGGACGGTCTCAATAAAATTTTTTTGGTCTGAAAATAAGGGGGGGCCGGGCACCACGGGCCCCTGCCCTGGATCCGCCACTTCTTTTAGTATTCACGAAGTCAAAAAAGCCAACTGCGTGACTGACAAGTGACGGGAACGACTTCTTACCGCGGGGAAACTATGTGCTTCCCAGCTATTCTACGTTAGGATTAACCTGAACATTTCCATCACCTTGCCGAGGAAATGTTTCAGTAAAAATACACGGAAATCCTTCATCTGAACCAGATATATGATGAAGTTTATAGCACTGCTGGAAAAAACCAGAACCAAACTAAACTGTCTTATCACAAAATCTTCCTGGAAATCTAGCGATGGTTTAGCTACCGCAACAAAGGCTGTGTAACACAATATTGATGAATAAGGAAAAACGAAAGCTATGGTGACTATTGTAAGTAAGCTAGTTTTTTTGATTTGGTGTGATCTCATCTTCGCCCTGATGGCGTTATCTCGTTGTATATCGATCCTTCTTTTGCTTCCTTTCCATATCCTTCTGGCTATGATGATGTTCATACAAATCAAAGCAATGCTTGGTATGACGAGCTGTATCAGTACAAAGCCTACCATAATTACTCTGTTAGGAAGATAATTGGTATCCGGTTTACAGACCATTGTGTAATGTGTAGCATTAATATCGTATCTTACACCATTTAGTGTTGCTGCTGGAAACAACCCCACAAAAAACCCTGAAAGCCACGCTGCATACACTAATTTACGGACGGTGGAACCACTGAACGTTTTAAGAACATCACGGGTTGAAAGAAACCTCTCGGTGCTTATAACAATTAAATTATTCGCTCTTATAACGTAAAACGTACCACTGATATATCGACGTATTTTACAAGGCCAGCCATTTTGGAATACATCATACATTAGTTCTATACAAACTAAAACACCTCCAATGGAAGTTACGAGTATTTCTGAAAGAGCTAAACTCTTCATGTAAAGATTGAAGTTTCTTAGAAAAGGAGAAGACTGCAGGAAAGGAACTGACTTTTTCTTGGAAAGAAAATAAAGAATAAGGATGTTGCCCACCAATCCGATGACTCCAAAAAGCACAAACAGTACAACAAGAACGAGTTTTATGCTGAAATCTGCTGGCGCGAACACGTAAACTAAAGAAGTAATGGCTACAGCTGTGCTGTTGATAACAGAGGACTGATTATCAATGGAATTCGGGTTGGACAAAAGTTGCGAAGACCGTTCCATCTGCAAGTAGAATTAGAAATAAAAATGAATTTCTAAAAATTTTAGGTTAATGGTGTCTTCGAATATCATAATTTAAGTCAATTTAACCAATGTGCCCCTGGACCTTTTGTCGCAAAACGCCATTTGAAGTTAGTCAAGCCGTTTTCTGGTCAGGCCCCTTCTCCGACGTTTTCTGAGGGGAGGGGAGGGGTCGGCTGTCGTAGACTGGCTAGTCAATATCTGGTTAAAAAGAACTAAAACTGCCTAACACCCAGTCCACACGTGTCCGTTTTTGTTTGAAAACGGTGATTTCTTTTCCGGTATGGCCTACACCCATCCAGTGAAAACGGTCCCATATTTTCAGGCCAAAAATTTTCTCCAGAGTAGAGATGGTGTACTCGTTTGGATGAATGAAAACAGAAGTTTTCAAAACCGATTATGTCACAGTGTTGGATACAAGTAAACGCGCATGTACCATCAAAGATAGTACCCAGGGGCGGATCCAGGAATTTTTTAAGAGGGGGTGCACTCGTCTCTTGCTCTACTTCAACACCAATAAACCACATAGTTTTTTGTTTTTTCTTTTTGCAGAATACCAGTTGTATTAGAAAACCACAGGTCATCTCAGGGGGGAGGGGGTGCGCACCCCCTGCACCCTCCCCCTAGGTCCGCCCCTGGTACCGTTTGTTTTTGCGTAAACGAGCAAAATGTTTCCAAAACTGCAAAGTGTAAACGCGTATTTTTTTGCCACGCTCTCGGTCAGTGAAGACGAGCGAAAAAGGCGGGCGAGCAGTGGAAAAGCAAACGAGCGAAAAACGGCGGGAAAAGAGAAGAGGAGAGCTTGTAAGCACCTTTTCAAATACCTCGATCCACCCACTATCCCGCCCACTTCCAGAAAAACCGTTTATTGTGTCAGAATGAGATATTAAGGTGGCTCCGTAATTAATACCAGAGCATTTAGCTGGGACAAAGTTTCCGTCATAACTTTTTCGATTGTAACGCGATGGCTGCGAAACTTTGCAAAGAACAACAGATATCATTCGGCAATAATACGAAATATTCCGATTTCATTGATGGTAAATATTTCTTGAGAAATTAGCGCTTAAAAGGACCCTAATGTTCAAAGAAAATCGCGTCTAGTAAAAAATTTTGCTGATATTTTTTAACTAAAATTTCTGGTATCGGCTTTAATTGATATAATAAATATGCCAGAGGAATTTCAGAAAAATCGTTGGAGCAGAAGTCCGTAACTAAAAGTCGCTCAAAATTCAGCTGTGAAATTGTTTTGGAATTTCAAAAATAAATTACTGCCAGGAAGAAGGAGCCACCAGTTTGAATTTTTGGGACAAGTAAATTCAACGTTTGCTAGTTCTTAAAACAAAAGTCGATTGCCTATCGTGCTATTCTTTAAAAGGTACTTTTTAGTTTTAGAAGCACTATAAATTGCTCCAAACCTTGCTCTGAAGTAGAATTACTTGTTCTTCGACAGTTTTAAAGTATCCCTTAGCAGTTTTGGCTCAAACTCCTGCTGCATACATTTTGATGTATTGCAATGCATTTTCAACGACTTTTACTGCTACTCGTTGCTTCCAACTCAGGATAAAAGTATTGAGATTGGACGCTACCTCGTATCAGACCTAAGATAGAACTGTCCAGCACCTTTGTTTATGACTACAAAATGAGCACGAGCGGCAGTTCTGCGAGGAATTCGCACCTCACCCAGGGGGGACGAACGACAATGATGACCATGCCTGTGAACCGAATAACATCACAGTGCAAAATAAAATTATCGCAAAAATACTGCCCGTGAATAAATTTACTACTCTGAAATTTTTGTCACTCCTTCCTTCAATGAATGGGTATTTTTTTCTTGATTATTATGTTTTGCTCTGCAATACATGTTTATACAGATCGGTTCCCAGACATGAGCATCATTGTCATTCGTCCCCCCTGGCTGAGGTGCGAATTCCTCGCAGAGCTGCCGCTCGTGCTCATTTTCTGGTCATAAACAAAGGTGCTCGACAGTTCTATCTGAGCTTCGATACAAGGCAGCTTACAATCCCAATACCTTTTTCCTGAATTGGAAGCAACGTACAGCAGGAAAAGCCGTTGAGGATGCATTGCAATACATCAAAATGTATGTAGCAGGAGTTTGAACCAAAACTGCCAAGGGATATTTTAAAAATGTCGAGGAACAAGTCATTCGACGTCAGAACAAAGTTTGGAGCAATTTATAGTGCTTCTAAAACTGAAAAGTACCTTTTAAAGAATAGCACGATAGGCAATCGGCTTCTGTTTTCAGAATTAGCAAACACTGAATTTACTTGTCCCGAAAATTGAAACTGGTGTCTCCTTCTTCCTGATAGCAATTTATTTTTGAAATTCCAAAACAATTTCACAGCTGAATTTTGAGCGACTTTTAGTTACGGACTTCTGCTCCAACGATTTTTCTGAAATTCCTCTGGCATATTTATTATATCAATTAAAGCCGATACCAGAAATTTCAGTAAAAAATATCAGCAAAATTTTTTACTAGACGCGATTTTCTTTGAACATTAGGGTCCTTTTAAGCGCTAATTTCTCAAGAAATATTTACCATCAATGAAATCGGAATATTTCGTATTATTGCCGAATGATATCTGTTGTTCTTTGCAAAGTTTTGCAGCCATCGCGTTAAAATCGAAAAATTTATGACGGAAAATTTGTCCCAGCTAAATGCTCTGGTATTAATTACGGAGCCACCTTAAAATGTCAAAATGTGCCGTGATGGAGGGCTTCACATACTCGCTATGTTTTTTCTTTGTTTCTGCGTGTGTGAAGCCAAGCGATTAGGGACTTTACGATCCAACCACGCGACGGAAACGTCGCTAAAAGACTGAGTTTGCGTTCTTTCAGTCTTTTATTAAAAATATCGCGATTATTCCTCCTGAAGTTGAATTCCAAGCGACCCTGCCCCAGTTTTGAGAGAGAAATAAAATTTGGTCGTTGCTTGTTTACGTTCTCCACAAAACAGGAAATTTGGCCTTTTCACATCATAGTCGTGCAAAAACCGCAAAGAAATGTGCCAAAGAATGTGATGCACGTGCGAAGTTGTAGTTTTGCTTATCAATAAAGTTTTTGTTTTTTGCTTTTTTTACGTTCTCGTTGCGGTCGCGTCGATGGATCGTTAAGTTTCTATTGACATGGTTGGCGTAAACGGTCAAAATTGACCAATCACAGGGTATACTAGGAGCTGGTATACCGGAATGATGTCAGTATTGAAAACAATGCTTACAGGCTCCACTTACCCGTCTTTCCCCAGCTCCCCGGCGGATTTCGCGCAACTTTTCTCGATGCGCTTTCCCCACTATCTTGGAGCCTGGAACAGGCTACGTGTTATCCGAAACAGCTGTAAGTGGAGAGATGACGTCATTGCCTATTTACCTTGGTCATATTGGTCAGACCCCTATGCATGCTGATCAAATACGTCTATCTCGCAATCAACTAAAGCTCTCTCCATGAACTTTTCACACACGTTTTCAAATAGAATGAAACTTTACAAAATAAAATTGCATTTCCAAAGCGCTTCGTTTTCTTTACAAGATTTCTCAGTTTTTACTGTTATATTTCTGACCGTCAAAAACTGCATCTTAATATATCCCGATAATGCTCGCAAAAAATTTGGTCAAACTTGAGGAACATCGAGGCGGCTTCTACAGGGACAAACTTTCGTGTCCGATTCCGAGAAATACGACCACTAAAAAAAATCATAATACCATTATGTTGCCATGACAACTGTGATGTCAATCAAACACTGGTCATAACAAATCAAAGTCATCTTTCTCTAATGCAGCTGTGGAGGCCGTTTGCCAGATTTGTTTCGTGAATGGCGATGTAGCTAATTCTCAGACTTTGTGAGGCACTGCCACCAATTAAAAACTGTGAAAATCTACTCAGTTTTAAAAAGTCCACCCCATTTTGGTACTTTGAGTTGAAATGTTTTCCATGTTTCAATGTTTCTAATGTCAGCCAGCTTTTATGCTTGATTATCAGGGGTACTACAATTTTAGTTAATTTCAAATGGGGTTTTCAAATAACAAGCGCCTACCTTTCTTGTCAATAAGTGTAACACTTGTTCGTTATGCCAGATTAACTTTTCACTTTGCGGTTAGCAAAAAGGGACTGTGTGATAAGAAACAAATGATTAGCCAACTAGCTAAATGTGCAAAGATCAAAATGATTTTTAAACTGATTAATTGTGTATTCAAAGAATTTGTTGCTCATATTCACTCCATTTTTTAATGCACTGACCTTAGCTGCAAATGTGTGAAAGTCGTTCCAAATGCGCAAATTTCTGAAAGACCCCTGTCTTTAAACTCCTCACTGCCGCAAATGAGCGGAACGCTGAGGCGGAAAAAGACAAAACAAGATTGGTATCATTTTTTTACCGAGTGAAGATAGAAAATTCACTGAAATCAATGAAAACGGTAAAAGAACTGCAACTCACCGATCGAAAGGTCAGCAAGTCTCTTATACTGTTACGTGTAACTATGCTGCTCCCACAAGAATGCTCACGTTTACAGCCAGTGATGTGAACACAGGCTGTAAGACCGTTTTACTGAAAATGCTCTTGTCCGGAATGCGTTTGGCATTTTCTACTGCATAAGTTACATTTTCTATTGTATGTTCACCTCAAGGATTTTTCATTGTAACTTAGTTTCCTCCACCAAAATAGAAAGCCAGATATGCATAACCGTTTGCTGAACAAAACCGTGATGAATCTATTTTTGTTATATCCCAGAGAAATAACGAACAATATAACATATGGTATGTTTTATGTTACTCGGCAGTAGTTTCATAGCTGTTTTAGTAACGTGTGTCCGTACCTAGCCTCCAACTTTTCAGCAGGGTCAGACTTGGCTTTTTTTTCCATTGAAAGCGTAAATTATGAAAATGGATCGTATAAAATTCTGGGAAACTGCCAGCCCTCCTACTCGTTTTTGTAGGGTATGTTTAAAAACTGAGGCCATTCTTCAATTTTCAATTTTTGAAAGCGTTGTGTCTCACTGGATAAACTTTCCAGGGAAATTACAAATAAAGTAACAGGTGATCACTCTTGTTAATGTTTTCCGGCTGTCGCAGAGTTTTTCCAATTTTTAATCGAAAGTGTATATAACATCTGATTTTGGTCCTCAGATAAGTTTGTTTAACAATTCTGAACTGTGAAAATGTGTCTTCCAAAAAAATTTCATGAATTTTGGCCGTTCAAAAACTACTTTTTCCCCTTGAAAAATGTCCCAGAGTCTCCAAACGAGTAAAAAAGAAAGTGTGTTGAAGTAATGTGACGTCAGTTAAAGTGGCTCGATAGGGTGAACGGCATTAACTAACAATGCATTTGAAATGTGCAGAAATGTTATCTATTGTCGTTCACGAAAATATGGAACTTGGAGACAATACCCGTGAATAATGAAAGTCTCTCACTTGTAAACACAAATTTCCGACAAAATTAACGAATTGTAACCCTTATTTTACTGCCTTACAAGCAATAACTGATAATCTTGAAACTCAAAGGTCATATAAAACGACCGTAAATCTCGAGAATTTTAAATTAAAAAAAAAAATGTCGAGCGGTTTCAAAATTATTCGCCTATTTGTTTAAGTAGACCAAAATGTTAACAAAACCGCTAACAAGAGCTCCTCGATACATCCTAATCAAATCCTTCTTTCTAGCAATTGACTAGAGCTATCCCCATGATCTTTCACACACGTTTTTAAAAAGATTGAAACTACTATGAAGAGAAATTGCATTTCAAAAGCGCTTCGTTTTCTACAGATAACGGCCGAAAAGCAAGATTGTCCAGTTTCTATTGTATTTCTAACCTTAAAACTTCATCCCAAAATATCTAGATAAAGCTTTAGTTTATAGATTTTGCTTAAACTTCACGAACATCGGGGCGCATATTGGAGGGAAAAGCTCCCGTGAACGATTTTGGAAGAACAGTTCCCATTGCCACAAAATACGGCTGCAGGTAAATAGGTAATGGCGCAATTTTCCCCAAGGGGATTTGTCGTGTACTAAAACAGATTGGTGGAACCGTAAACCTCCACCAAAAATCTCTAATTTGAACTACAATGGTAGCTCTGTGGAAAAGATTGCAGATATCTTCAACTGAACAGCTTCTTTGTCGATTCTATTGCAAGTTTAAATAAAGACAACATGGAAGAGTGTGATTACTTCAAACTAAGGAACTTTATTTCATCAAGATTGGACTCTGGAGCTTCTTATAGGATCCTGCTAATTTCTGAAATGGAGGTTTCGAATATCTTTAAATCGATTGCTAGCAACAAGGGTACAGGTCATGATGGTATCAGCCCGCGCATCCTGAAAGAATGTTCATCACACCTTTACTCTCCTTTGTACAAAATGAATCTGACATCTAAAAAACTTGAGAACTTTCAGCGCTAATTTGTCATGCACCGGTTGTGACTAGAATGGGTACCCCAAAGTCAGATGGTCATTTTCACTCAAAATACATGATAGGAGTCTTATAACTTAAAATTTTAAAAAAGAGAAGAGAGAAAACAGTAGGTAGTATGTAGGACTTGAAACCGCACCATCTGATTTAAAATCCACATCCGTATCCACTACACCGTCAAGGGCCAACTGCCGACACAAGATAATTTAAACGTACTTTACATGGCATTGATCATTACATTATTGAAAGTTATAACGCTTTTTAAAACAGTGTTTAACCCTAATCACTGAAATTCGGTGCTAAACCGTATATTCAATACATTTCCTTGCACAACTGTCTCTTACTCTGATTTCCCTACTATTCTCAAACATGTGCCCAACAAATTCGCATAAATATAGAATAGCGTGGTATAGAACATAGCGTTGTGTAATAAACATAAGGTGTCCAACCCGATTCTAGTCACAACAACACCATTGGCCCTCTCAAATAGAATGAAGGCTCGCTAGTACTTGCCAGTAATTAAGGAAAAAATGGGTTAAAAAAGGAGAATGAAGAATAATATCCTTTGTCACCTGTATGGAGTTTGGGACACCTAAATAGTAGATAAAACTAACCAAGTTGGTACGCCAATTTGCATAGCCGCAAAGCTGATACGTACATCTAGATTTGGAATCACTGGCGTTAACTCCGATTAAACAGAATCATGACGGAATTTAGTCTCAGAATTCTCTTAAAGGGACAGGTTCACGGTTCAGCGCATGCTCGTTAATTCTGCCGGGACATGCTGTATCATCTATGAAACCAATATCATCATGGCATAATGTTGTCAAAGAACCAATCTGCAAACTCCAAAGGCATTCACTTGATCAACTTAGGTGCAAATAGCTGTAAATTAATCAAACATGGAATAAAACCCTCGGGTCAACAATAAATTCAACGTTGGTAGTGTTGGCATAATCCACTAATTTTTCTGCGATTTTAGTACTCCTCCATCCCTTTTCAGGTTACTCTGAAATACACGTCTACTTTGAAATACACTCTGAGATCGCTGAGATACTTGTGAGTGGGATTATAAACCGATAAAGTTAATAATAACTTGGGAAAACGTTATTTAATTTATGAGCATGTGCTGAACCGTGAACCTGTCCCTTTAACCCTTTCCGACGGGTAGGGTCGTACACGACCCCATATGGAACGATGTACACATTTCTCCCTGAACCCACCATTTAGCTTTCAGTTGAAGTTAACGAATTGTTAAGCAACAACGTCAGCAAAGATAGACCTCTCCAGCGATACCTCATTTTGGATATTCTGACCAAACCCCGACAGAGTTACACTCCCAAAATTAAAAAAAGGTAACATTTTGGGGAAAAATCCACTGCCAATTTCGCTGTTTAGTACATACTACTCCGTTTTGAAAATTAAATTTGTCCCTTTCCCAAAAAGTTAACCAGCCACAATTCCATGCAAAATAAAGACGATAAAGTGGGTAACAAAACCGCCAATAAAGAAGGAAAAGAAGGAAAAAAAGAGAGCTAGAGAGAAAGATCGAAATAGATTCGCAAAAAATAAAAAAAAAAAGGTCCAAAAAAGCTGCTTTGATTACATCAGATTAGTCGGAAAACATGCCTTTTTTCTTGCAAAACTCATTTTTAGCCATTCTTATGCAATTAACCGAAAACTAGTCCAAGGCAGAGGAATTCGTGAAAAATGCGATTTTTTCGCTACTCGCCTGCCGTCACCAAAGAGTCAAGAAGTGACAATCTATGTGAAGACCTTTCTACGCCTCCTTTCAACAGTACTCTGGTCCGTTTTTTCATGTTTGGTGGGTTTTTCAAAATTTCATTTAAACGTTGTCTCAAAATGGTCGAAACATTTCTTTTGTCGTGTTGTTGTTAATAGAGCCTCTCTTTCAGTGCATCCCTTTCAACTTTGATTAGGGGCACCCAACTTCAATTTTCGGAAAATATCTGTTCGGAAGACGTTTTTATATCCAGAATTTTCGGAACATTTGTTGTAAAATTTCATGCTTGCCTACCTCTCCTAGGATTTTCGAACATCTAAAAAATGGTCTAATTGCCCATTTTTAACGGATATTTACCCTAAAAAGGTCACCTAGAATATTCGGGAGCCTCTTTTCTGGCTGAGTCTAAGTTTTGATCACTATAATTTTCGGATCACTAGACTTTCAACTAGGAAATCCGAACAGATGAAAAATTTTTAGAGTATAAAAATATGCCTATATTTACTGTTTAAATACTAAAATACGTTTAACGATGTTATTTTTAAGTGGTTTTGAACTATATTCTCGTTGGGTGCCCCTGTTTGATGAACACGTGCAAACACACTCAGTACATCCCTTTTTGCGGTGATAAACGAACGCACATGCAATTCACGTTTATCGAGGGAATGTCGAATGATCAATTGACAACTGAGAAGGCATTGTCTGACGGCTCGAAATAACTTAACAAGCTCTGTCAAGAATTTTGAAAGAATATTAAAACAGCTTTACTAGAATTTTAAACAATTGCCCAGTGTATAATCTGTAAATGGTCGTAATCTTCTGAACGTTACATGTTTTGACTCATGGTGAGGACGAAGAGAGGGCGAGAGAACGCCACTGTCATCTTTACTTTCTCTGACATTTCTTGTTCTACTGGACACGAAAGTGAAAACTCTTCTTCACTTCTGTTTTGTCTTGGAATTTTTAGCTTGCGTGTTGTTGCTCATGATTGCCGGAAGTTAAACCACTCGGCGCTTACTTAAACTCCTTATTCCGTTAAGATTACTTCACGGTATTCCAGAAATAAACCAGCGAAGTTTCGAGAACTCTTGATTTTAGCCAAACCGGAACATCATTAACAGGAAACCAGTTTAAAATATTTAAAAATATTCTGGGCTTGTACCCGCGTTGAAGCATTTAACACTTGAATAATTTCGCAACAATATACATATACAGAACTAGGCGTGTTTATCGAATCCAACTTCCCGGACTTTCAAGGTTTTTAATTTTATATGCCATCCGGAAATAGGATTAACTTTCTTACCTTTTTTATTATTATTCATTTAGTTCAAAGATTCATTTCCTGAAGAAAGTTATTATTAAACGCTTCGATTGCTATACTATTAACAACTTTCCTGTTTCGTTTAGTATTGCCAAGAGAGACATAGAGAGAGAGAGAGAGAGTAATTATTCTCTCTTGGTACTGATTGCGCATTCAAGTTTACTGTGTTAGTGGCTATGCCGTAATTCATAGCCTCTTGTCTGTATTTATTAGTATACTTTTAAGAGGCCAATAAGTTCATGTTGTTTGTAGACCTCATTGACTTTTGTTTATCTGAATAAATAGCTGCAGTCTACTAAGTTGAGTGAAAACTTCAATATTTTGTAACAATGTAATCGGTCGAAAGTTTACTAAGCGATAGGTAAAAACAGAAGATTAATTGATTTTGAAATCTTGAACAAAAAAAATATCGAACAAAGGAAAAGACTTCACGTTTATCAGCCAGATGAAAACTGTAACCTACTTTTTCACCACCCTAGAAATAGTTTTTCAGCTCGAAAGCCGTCAACTGAGTTTATGAGACGTTTTTCTCTCTCTAGAAGAGGATATAAAAGAGACGGGGATGCACTTGAGAAATTTAAGAATAAAAACCCCAAAAGGTGACAAGTTTGGGCGTGGCTCAAGTTTTATTTCACTCCCAAAAAGAGGCCATGTTTCAACAGAATATTTCGGCGTCTGTTTTTATGTATGGTATTTCTTCATGAACACCCCTAAGGCCCGATTAAGACGCCGAACTTTTCATGAGCCGAATCTAATTCGAAATAACGCCAATCTAAACTATTTAGACCGCCTTAATTGATTCAGACACCGATCTTAATTCCAGCCGAACTTAATTAATTCAATAGGAGAAAAATGCTCATTTTGGTGAAACTGTTTGCAAAATACGTTGTTATAATTTATGCATTAGGTTTTCGGTACATAAAAAGTTCGGCGTCTGAATCAAAGCCGTTCCGAAGTAGTTCCAAAGGCGAAATTCCCGGCCGAGCTAGGCGAAAAGAACGGCTGAGCCGTTCGAAATTGAAACAGGCGTTCCTAGTTGATTCAGACGCCGAACTTTTCATGTACTTAAATGTATTAGGTTCGGCTCATGAAAAGTTCGGCGTCTGACGTGGGCCTAAGCTATAATACTGGCGTTCTGTGCTTAAAACCATAAAGCCCCTAGTCTAATGCAAACTGGGGCGCTTATTACGTACTTTTAGATACATTTTATTGCCACTTTCGTACTATCTTCAAGCAATTTTTAATTTTTGCCAAAAGTGTGTGTGTGTGTGGTGGGGGGGGTGGGGGGGGGGGGGGGGGGGGGTTTGGGAGGGCAAGGGCCCACCTACCCCCCTACTCTTACGGACCTGATTTAGAGCGAGGAGATCGAGAAAGAATGGAGGAGAAGAGAAAACAGCAATGCTTGCACCCAGTCTTTAAATTGACTGCTCAGTTGGAGATAGTTTTTGAACGACATGTACTGCATGAACATGGACTATATTTTGGGAGAAATTAAGCACGTTTTCAAAAATCTAACAAGATATGCAAACATTGAAACAAAAAACTTAGGCTTCGGCGCCCTAGGGTCTCTCAGAGTTGCCAAAAAAAAAAACAACAACTGGATTATTGAGCCCATCATATAAAAAAACTATAAACAAACGACGGGTTAAGGCGGACTAACCTCTTTTTGTTTTCTCCCCGCGTGTGGCCGTTCAGTTTGAGCAAAAATCAAACTTAAATCTACTATCAGTTTGCAATGCGAGGTGGGCGTTTACAACTTTTCTACAGGTATCTGACGAAACTTAAGACCATGTTTGCAAGAACAATCCCAAACGGTATATTATGCAATTAATGATTAAATTAGAGAGCCAAAAGTAAGTATGAAGCGAAGGCTATATGCCCCCCTGGCAAAAAATTGCTGAAAGATAACTAAAGCAACAGAGAGGGACCTTAAACGGGTACGGATCACTCTGCCGGTAGTTTTACATTGCTTGACATTCGCTATGACAAATTAAAAAGAGACACAAAGAAAAACCTGGAAACGTGAGAGCCAGGCAGACAGCCCCTTTCTTGAAGCAGTGTGTTTATCCGGCGTGTGGGGCCTTTGTTCATGTTTGTTCTTTGCCAAAACTCCGCTGTGTAGCTCAAGCCTGTTTAAAGAGGGATTAACGCTTTCCATCAATCGTAAGTTTAATTGCTTATCTAATTTTTTCTTAAAAAAGCATCCCATAGCTAAAATATATCGACATTTTAAAAAGATATTTTAAAACGTCGCTTGCTCGAGGGCTTGCTCGCCACTTCTTATCTATTAAAATAGTATTTTTAGCTCTTTGGCTAGAGACGGAACTAAATTTGCATAACTTAAACGGTGTAATTTACGTCAAAGCCCCAACAATATCGTTTTAAGAAAATGTTTTGATCCACCCTAATCTTTCATGTCTTTCATAGAAAGACTTTTCCGGGACTAGGTTATTTCATCTCGTTTCGGTTCGTTCTAATATCCGTCTCTACCCGCAGGAGTGTCTGGTTTTGTTTGTGGCGGAAAGGAACGAAAAAACATTTGCATTTGGCTATTTCCTTTCCGATAAATTAACCTCATGTAATACAATCAAACCTTAACAGACCTTTATATCGCTTTTTTCTCGTAATCATCCTTTCCAGACGGATAGTTGAGTAAAGCCGCTCAAAGTGACAGCTATAACAGAGCAGAGCCAATCAAACAACTCGCTGAAAGGCAATAGTCAATGAGGACAATTTGTACTTTTGTGGAGAGTAGGGTAGGGGAAACACTACGATCTGTTTTTAATGGGATCTTTTAGAGCTGTAATGATTATAGTGTCAAGTTTCTTTACAGTCTTACTCATAAAATGAAAATTTGGGTTTTAAATTCAAAAATAGTCGCTTTGGGATTCATATATTGAAATTTTATTAACAACCCCTCCCCCTGGATAGTCAAAATTCATCCCCTTGCCTACTTATAGTCGCGCGAATATGCTGTTTTGGTCAATGGCCATTCACTCGAGTGAGCGTCAAACAAGTTTCCTTTAATAATTTCCCCTTGTATATGTGTTATTTTTTAACCAGAGGGTTTGATTGTCAGCTTTAACTCATGGTTCATCGAAGCAGATAGCACTGGCTTCATAAAATGCCTAAAAAGAAAAGTGGTGTCGGTTGTTTCGGTTCTCGCTCAAATCACCCCGAAATTCGCTATGGAATCGATCATTCTCGAGGAATGCAGATGCTTCACGACTTCTCGCAACCGATGCCTGAAGAAAGCGAACTTAATGCTAAGTTCGCAGAGATCGTGGTAAGTAAAGGATAAACGAACTTTTAGGTTTAGTTTAGGCGACTGAAGATCAACATCTATCGAGTTACTAGCACTTTAAAGTTCAATACGTAACTTGCTCTTCTTTGACATTAGAACGGAGGCGGTGTCAGACCAAAATCAATTTGTTGTTTATAATTCAAACACGTGCCCAGCTTTGAAGAAAAAGCCTTAATTTCTCTCCTGTATGGAAACAAACTCTTTGCTTTCGGGAAAAATAACTTGAAGGAGATTTGATTTATACTCAAAGGATTCTAAAGAAATATCCCCAATGGGCTTTTGTACTTCAGTGAGCTTAAGTTAATTACAATTCTGAAATTCCTGTCTTTCATTTTGGTCTAAAAAAATACCTCTCCAATTGATGGTCTTGCACAGTCTACAGCTTGTAAGCGATTTACAAGATGAATTTTTGCCATAGAGACAATACTTTTTCTCGACGTCTGGTTTGGCAAACTTGCATCATAAAATCTGGAGGTCAAATTTACTTAACTTTCAATTCTGGTTTATTGAGCAATTTGTGCCTAGACTTCAGTTCGTTTTATTTCATTTCCGACTTTTTTACGACTCAGACATGTCAATAAAGTTGCATTTCCAGTCATCAATGGTCGGACGATTAAATCTCAAGCATTGTTGTCGGAATAGGTTTATCGATCGCCAAAGTTGTCAATGATCGAATAGTGTCGCGATCCTTTGGTGATAAAATAAATGCTTTGTACATTCAATAACTTGAAATAAAGTATTTTACTTCCTTAGATCTTAAGGAGAATGTATTTTTCAGCGATTCTCTAGCTTAAGCAGGACAACTGAGATGGTCATAGTTTCGATGATGTCTCAGTTTTACGTTGTAATTAACCAACAAGAATTTACGAGGTACATTGCGATAAAGTAAATGGACAAGCTTAAGTTAACAGCTTATTTCATCGGTAAATTTAAAACGAAATACAAAAATCCTTTGCCTTTATACAATATTGGACGCTGTGACGCTTGAGTTTACAAAATAACAATTCGTCGCAGCGATGGTACAGACGTCAAGAATTATTATCAATATTTGTGTGTTTGTTGTGTTCTTTCAGGAGGAACTTGACCTCACCGCCGTACATAAAAAGGCAATGTTTGAATTGCCACCTGAAAAAAAATGGCAGCTTTATTTATCTAAGAAGAAGGTAAGTAACGCTGAACTGGAAGAGAATACATTAAATCAAAGGTTTTTTGAAACCTGTTGATATTATGCACAGCATATTGTGCGAACTCATGTTTATACTATATTAATTCTACCAATGTTAAAAATTAATGGCTGTCATGTATGGTGGAGTTCCTGCGGAAAATTGCAAATTATGCTCTATTAATTACATATACCTATACTAAAATAAATTTTCCATTTGAAACTTATTTTTTTGATCCGTAAGAAATTTTTGAAATATATCTGTTCATAAATCAGGTCCTAAGGGAATATGGATTGAAGCTGTATCTAGAATCTTTATTATGCTTGAAGTTGACTTATTTGCATTTTGAAAGTGTATAATGATAAATTATTTCTTATTGTCTGGCTTGCAGCTGTTTTTTATTTTAAGTCAACCAAGCATCACTTGTTGATTTGTGGAAATCCACTGTCTATTGCAAATGTGTTCATAAAAATTCTCTTAATTCTTTAAATCTGTTACTTAATACTTGTTTAAAAAACACTATTGTTATCTAACTGGAATCCTCTGAGAATTTATATTATATAAATTAACATGCTTTGTTTTTATTTTGTGGTTGGACAAAGCTATTGTCCTCGGTAGACTTTTCATCGCCACTCCTTTTTTGAAAACTCATTACTGTCACATTGTTGCAAAATATATGATATAAATAAATAAATAAATAAATAAATAAATAAATACTCTATAGTCTAGATTAACCTGTGGAGTCATCAGAACTGTTGCTTATGTTAGTTATATTTTCTGTATAGTATCTTCTTTCAATCAGTTGTTAAATTGAAAATCCATTTCTGAAGTATAGGTTATAGTTCCTTGAATATAGTAGCCTTTTTAGTCGACCTTGCTTTAGCAGAGCGAGACTCTAAAATTGCAGTCGTTTCTGTTTTTGCCGGTGGGACCTACTTTGTAGGCCACGCGTTCCCAACGAAGACCGCGGAAACTGGGGATAAGAATTGTGGTGACTTTCACTGTATGCAAATGAGTCTCGTGATGAGCATGCGGTATATTTTCGGCGATGACTGAAATGACGCATGTAAGTTTGGCAATGATGTAATTTTACTCGAACGGAGGCCCTTGATTTTCATGTACGGTGGTTATGCATGACATGTAGGCATATTAAAAAGGAAATATCCCCAAGTAGGATAAGAAAATAATTATTATAGCGGGAAAATCCTATTTTGTGCTGTTTTAATTAAGGCATTACGTTTCTCAGAATATTGTCGCGATTACTGGAAATCTTTGGTTAAATAGATTCACTTTGATTGTGTATTTATTGATAGATTTTTACAGTTGTTGGTGACTTGTTAAGATGTGAAGTCGTGTTGCACTTTGTAAATACTTGAGATCTCAAGTATCCACTGTCACGTAATTTTTACGTGCCTACGTGCGTAAAATTTATGTTCTCAAATGAAATAGAGGCAATGTATGAAAGGTCGCACGTACAATTATGTAAGCGTAAAGGTAGAAACTTACTTGCTCAACTTGACGTTTAATCTCAACGCTTTATATCTTACTTTTATATTATTTACGTGATTAAAATTTACGTACGTTAACGTGCGGAGCCAAAAATGCATCAGTGGAAATCCACCCTAACATTATGTAAGTGTCACGGATGTGTTTATACAGGTAGCTTTGAACTTGACTATCCGCGCACTCTACTTTCAGCACTTCATGTCCATAGAATAGAAATCCCATATCGAGCTTTTCTGGAACGGTTTGGTCCAAGAATTCTATCGCTTGAAAGTGTTGATTATTTTGGAACAACTGATCACTTCAGTGGTCAAAAAAAAAGAAGAATCTTAATGAGCAAAACTTCAAGGTTTACTGGAAAATCAGGATCGAGGATCGAGGAATCAGGGATCGAGGATCGGTTAAAAAGAACTTGAAAATAAAATGAATAAATAAATCGTGGACCAGTGGTGATGTGGGCCTCAGACTGTAGATAAATTTCACAGAACATAACCCCATTCGCTGTACTGAACACTAAATACAAGTAAACTAAATTATCCGAATCTGTTCGAGTCAGTGATTGTTTTGACGAGAAAGTGAAATTTTCCTGGAAAATGAAATGCTTTATCCGAGAAATGCATGCTGTGTGCAACTCTAAACATTGTACTCTGAGACTGTATGGAGATATTAAAAGTAGATACTAAGCAGCTATGGAAAATTATGTAATTACTTTCATGCGGTATTAATATCTTATAAAATGGACAACAAATTCTGCAGGAATATGCGCATACTGAATTAACTGTGTGTTGTATAACGTTCTGTTAAACTTACACATTTTTCCTATGCTGAACATAATACTGTACCGAGCCGTATCTTGGTCCGCTACAAAAAAGCTATGTATATTTATACTAATAGAGTCATGGGCTCCTGATACCGATAAACATCATCGTTCAATGTTTTGAGTGTAAAATACCTGAAAGAGTTCTCCTCAATGGAGCAATATCAATATGTAGAAGGTTTTCAAAGGTTTCACACCGGCTGGTTTGAAGCTAAGATGTGCGGCCTGTCTCTCCTTGCAATTTTTACGTTTTGAGTATTTACATTGTGACATATAACAATCGTTTTGTATTCCAAACGAAAAAGTAAGCGCCTTTGACAACAAAAGTTATCTCCAAGCAAGCAAGACTCAATGCTATTAAGAGCGTTCTTGTTGTTTTATTTATTTGGCAACAGTTTTTGGATAATTTGTTTGTAATCTTTAGCAAACCTCCTGTACTTAACCCAGAGACACTTTAAATGCCTTAACCCATTAAGCCCCAATATCTACATACAAATTCTCCAAACTGATCTTCATACATTTCCTTTATGAATTAGTTGAGAGAATTTAATATCAGATCAAGGCATTTCTCTTTGGTGATCATTTTATTAATTCTTATAACCTTATCTCTTGACTATGTATGGATATTGTTAGGAGAAAATTGATGTTGGTCACTATTGGGACTTAAAGGGACCACAAACCACTAACATCAGTTTTCTTGTTGTGTCTGCACTTCATTAGGCATCGGAAATTGCAGAATTCTCCTTTTACTACACAGTATTCTCTGACTAACATGCAAGAGCCTATGACTGTTTTCTATTCAGACATGGAGCCTCTTTCACGATATTCTCCTGAAAAGTTACACCTTTCTCTTGCTACTAGAACTCTTAGTGAAATGCTGTGGAACCCAAAATCAATGTGGTCCTTTTAATGGGGTGGCTGTATTATTGTGTGGGAATGAAGGAGGTTTTTTTTTACTGTTTTTTTTTAAATATATTTTTGGTTTGTCACTTGGATGTTTTTCTCCATAAGTAAATGTTCTTTTGTTTGAGAGGCTACATCGGTGTTAAGAATCTTGTAATGAAATATTTCACAGTGTTAAATTCCAGAAAAAATAATGATTTGTGTATACCTCCCCAATGGAAGGGATTTTTTTTTCTAAGAAACCCACCCCTGTGGAGGTTTCATTTAAGCTCCATTTTTTTTATCTTTTACATGCAAGTCTTTGAGATCCCCTGTGCGCCCCCCCTAGAAATTTCCAATCCTTTATGTAATTAAGGGGAGTATGGAGATGTTCTGAGACTATCCAGTGTGACCATTGACTGCTTAAATGACCTTCCATTTATAATAATAATAATAAAGATGTTTAATCAACACATTCTCGCATTAAAAATGAATTACAATGTGATTACAAGGTTCGGAAAATTACAAAAACCTAATTGGGACTGGGTTTACAAAATAATTAAAAATAGTGACACCTACAAGAGTTACATAAATTTCAATCATAGCTACTAAAAAAAAGTTATACTAAGAATTCAGTTTTTAAAATTGAAACATTTAACAGTTAATTTTTGAAGGATGTTGCGTTTGCCGTTAGGACAGTACTAGGGAAAAAGCTTTGCCTAAAATGCTGGGTTTTACATTTAAAAGATGTCCAAGAGTTAGAGTTTCTAAGGGAGTAGTCGTGGGCAATAGACCTTATCGGGGTTAGATGCTACAGGGTTTTGACAAAAAATGCATGGACATTTTGCTGGGAGCAACTATAAACATTTGTATTATTGCCCAAATTTCCTTGGGTGTAACACTGTTTGTGGAGGGATGACTTTGATGCACAACTTGTGCAGGACAAAGAAATCGTCCAAAGCATGCCTAGATGCATATATGCCATTCTGTTAAATGGGCCAGTGAAACAGGCGAAAAATTTGACATTTGGCCAGAAAATTGAATTGATAATCTAGACATCCCTGCTCAGTCTTTTTGCATTCTTCCAGGTTTGACCAATGAATGCTGTCTGTAGAACTAGCTTGTAATAGAAATATAGCAAGGGGAGAAAAAATGGATTGGGATGAAGGACAAAAACAGATAAAAGTCAACTACTTTGCTTTTGAAATTTTTACCTTGGAATTTTGCTTTGGGCCCTAACCCATTAACAACTACAGTCACGCCTGTTTTAAACAGACACCCAAGAGTGTCACAAGATTGCTCATTTAGGACAGGTGTCCAATAATAATTAAGGAATGTAAAAAAAGAGTGTATATAATTGTGTTTCCTTGACCTTGTCTAAGGTTTGTTTATTGGAGGGGTCCATTGACAGGTGTTTGACTGATTTATTTCTTTGTTAAAGCACAGCAGCATTAGCTAAGTCAGTAGAGCACTTGTCTGCAAAGCAGGAGGTTGTGGGTTGAATTCCCAGGGCCGGATCAATACTCAGGGTCTCAAAATAACTGAGAAATGAAGGTACTCCCTTTGCACTGCAAGCAGCTAGACCTTCACGTGGCTCGGCCGATGACCACGTAAAATGGGGGTCCCATCTCCAGTTGGATATGTAAAAACAGTGTCCCCAATATATTAATACTTTTGTGCTAAATACATTGACACTTAAATGATTTATTCCCTTTTTTTGGTAAGTAGCACCACAATAGAAAATCGCAGATCAAACAGAGCTTCCTTACGATCTATAGAGTGTTCACTTACTAGAGATTATTGGACTTGGATCGTCAGATGGGCTTGTGGATGGTTTTCATTCCTTGTTTATTTTATTCGTTTGATTCAGTTGCTCATCTTCATGTCTTCTTATTTTAGGAGCAAGAGGAGTTAAGCTCAACAAGTTACCCGGAATACTACATTGATCAAATGAAAAGCCTCCATTCGGTAAGTGTTTATTTCATAGCCATAAGTTCCAGACTGTAATGGAGGTATCTTGAATGTGAAGATGGGTGATGCACAGGAATGCAGGTGAAGTGCGTGTTGTCTAGTCTCTTTTAAACAAGTTTTTAAACCCTTTTGGACAGTAATGAAAATGGCGCTATAGAAATTACTGTTATTTTTAATATTATTATTATTTTATTATTATTATTTTTTATCAAACAGCATTTGCAAAAAGAATGTATGTGTTCTTGTGCTAGACAGGCTTTTAGCCAGAGACTAAAATTTGGACATCAAGTGAGATTTTTTGCCATAAAATTATCAGAGATTACTTGGTGTGTTTTCTTTGAATTTCTTCTGAAATTGTAGTCTACAGTCTCAAGCCACGATGGTATCGATTTCTTACCAAAAGTTGGGAATTTTTTATCGTCGCTGATAATTCATTCTTGATGGAGGTGGTGATTGTGAGAACACAAAAATTATATTTATATTTATTATAAAATTTATTTATTATAAAATTATATTTATTACTGTTATTTCTTTTTATTTATATCTTTGTAACAGGTTTTTGTTGCCAAGAAAGAGGAGGAAAATAGGGAAATAGAGTCCAGAACAAAACTAGTTGATGGACTTAAAACTGCACTTAGAACGCAGCCTTTGAGGTAGCGAAGTGGCAAAAAAGTCAATTCTGCATTACAATGTACCCCCCGCAGCTCCACCCATTCCCATCCCTAAAACTTAAATATGTATAGATTTAGTCATAAGGCCAAAAGCGAAGGTCTCGTGGGATCTTTAATGAAACTTCTTTCAGAAAAAATTCAACTTTTGCCATAAACAAGGAGCAAACTGAATTCTTCCTGAAAAAATTCGAAAGAGTCATCAATCAATTAGTGAAAACCAATATCTGGTCAGTAGAGAATATTAAAAAACAAACACATCACCTCACTGAGTTGTACACCTGAAGCCATGATACAGTCATGTGACACTGGTCAGGGGATACCCCATTTTGACTTTGACAGCTGTCAATTATTTACCATAACATGGATGTCCAATATCAAGTTAAACACTGATTATTTGCGCTTTGGACTCATAGCAAGTGTGACATTTCACATCCCCTAACATGAACAGGCAGACATATGGACAGATGGACTGATGGACCGATGAGTGTATGTCAAACCAAACTATCTTGCATAGATAACCAAATTTTATTACCCATGGTGCTCGGCTACATTATTAATTTTAAACTTTTAATTAGTATATTAATATTGTTGCTAAATCATGTGATTTCTGTTGGTTATTGACTAAACTTGTTGTTATGTGTTTTGTTTTGCAGATTTGTGCATAGGTTTATAGAATTAGAAGGTTTAAATTGTTTATTAGATTTCCTAGAAAAAATGGACTTTGAAACAAGGTGGGTTGTTATCTAATAATATTGCACTGTACGTAGAAGAAAGAATATGTAATAAATAAATTGATAAAATTAAGGTAGAAGTGTACATGTGTACCCTGTCGTAATTTTTGCATTCATTTCTTGATTTTCTATTCTTTTTTAGCCAAAGTAAAATTCACACTGCGGCAATAGGATGTTTTAAAGCTTTAATGAATAGCTCGGTAAGAGTTTCCTTTACTCATACAATAAATTGAACATAGGTTAAATCAAGTCAAAATTAAATTCTGGTTGGCAATTTTATACTAAGGTTGATTTTCAGTTTCCCTTGTTTTCTAATGGTTGGTGGGGAAGGGAAGGGAGGGGGGGCTGAGAGCTACTCTGTAGTAAAAAAAGGATGGAAGGTCCAAATGAGACCAAAGTGTTCAATCCCATAAGTTCCGTTTTCCTTTGAGCACATACTGAATGATGATAACCCAAGATTTTACTTTTCACCACCCCCCCATCCCTAAAATAATATATTTTCCACCAAACTTTCTCACTTGAAGTAGTCAACACAAAATTTCTAGCCAAAGGGCAGTCTTTTGAACACAAATTTTATGTTTAATGCTTGGTATATTAATATTGATGTGTTCAATAAAGTTTTATTCATTGTTTATGAATTTATTGTTTTGTAGCATGGAAGAGCCCATGTACTGGCTCATCCTTCCTGCATCAATATCATTGCTCAGAGTATGAGCACAGAAAATATCAAAACTAAAATACAAGGTAGGTCTATTAACCCTTAAAGTCCCGGTGGTGATAAACATCAATTTTCTCCTAACCATATCCATTGATTGTCCAGGGATTAGGTTATAAGAATTAATAAATTGATCCCCTAAGAGAAAATGCTTTGATCTTTTATCAAATTCTCTCAACTTCCTCCTTAAGGAAATGTATAGAAATCAGTTTGGAGAATTTGTATGTGAATATAGGGGCTTAAAGGGTTAAACCTTTGTTCAGAACATGGTAGATTTTTCTTTTGTGATGTACAGTTTTCTTTTATTGTGGTTTTCTAGACACTGTGAAGTTAAGGCTTGTTCCTGATTTTAACTTGTTACCTAGCAAGGTTAAGTCCCATTGTGGACTGGAGTGTCGGCAGGGTGCTTGGTGCGTGTGTGACAGGGAGGTAGTTATGGCAACCACATTAGTGATAACCGCCCCTGCTTGCTTCCTTCCATTATCTTACTCATCTGGTTTATGAACAGAATTAGTATAAAACACCTCTGTCCAAAACAGTATAACTTTTGACATTTAATCCAGTAAAACCCCTTTATCATTTTAATTTCAGATTAAAGCAGTCAGGTCTGTTGTAAGATTTTAAGCAAGTGGCTTCAGAGTAGATTGTTCTGTACACCCAGGCTCATTATTTTTCCTGTTTGTGATTACAGTTCTAGAAATCTTAGGAGCTGTCTGCCTTGTTCCTGGAGGTCACAAGAAGGCCTTAGATGCCATGACTCACTTTCAGAAGTTTAACGAGGAAAGAACAAGATTTCAGGTTGGTAGAAAACAATTTTTCATGGAAAGAGGATATGATATAAATGTAAAAATTCCAGCATTTGAAATTAATATGTTTGTGCCGTAGCAAGAGACATGTCTGTAGAGATGTCAAATGAGAGACTAATGTTTGACTTAATGTCCTGTTAAAATGTCTTTAAAGAATTCAACATTGTGTCGAATTGAGTTTAAGTTTGTTCCCTACCAAGTATGAAATGAAATTTGCATTTTATTCTTTATATTCAAATAAGGTTCACTTGGATGATTATGTTAGCTAACGTGTCAAATGCCAAACAGCCATAAATTATTGCAATATCAAAATTATTTTTTGTTTGTAGACACTGATAAATGATTTAGATCGCACCACTGGACACCACAGAGATGAATTTAACTTGAAAATTGCCATCATGTCATTCATCAATGCAGCACTCAAGTATGGAGCAGGCGCTGTAAGTTAAAACACGATATCTGCCTCTGTATGTAACAATTTTTCCCTTGAACTGATCAACATATCATTTCTCTTTAATTGAAACCACTGGATCACACTAAAAAGGTTGTGAGAGTTTAGGAAAAGATCACCATGCTTAGATAAACTGGCGTGATTTTCATACAAATTCCCCTAGCTGACAAGATGTTGATGGAGAAGTATGTGCTCTTCAATGTTACCTAGGGCCATAGTAGGCTGGGCTGTACTACAAAAGGCCAAGGGCCGGGTAGAGTGAAGATTTTGTCTAGTTAATTACTTATTAGTAAAAACAGCACAAGAAAAACACAAGAAATTTTCAAAACCTTGCCTTCATTGTACAATGAACAAATGTACAAATGAACCTTTTCTATTTCTGCACCTACTTAAAAAAATTAACAGTTTCTTAATGTTGTGGATTGAGCAATCACCGGATGATGTAATCCAAGAGATTGAAAGGTTAAAATATTTTTACGAAAGGACACCCTAGAAATAACCCAAAATTAGTGACAACCTTGTCAGTTGGTGACTGGCTTTTTTCCAGCAAGGATTAAAGTTTAATTTTCTTTTTTTGTTTTTCAAATGCAGGAACATCTTGAATTTCGCATCCATCTTCGGTTTGAGTTTCTAATGCTTGGAATTGAACCAGTAATTGAGAAGTTGCGTACTTTGGAAAATGCAACACTGGATAGGTATCAAATGTTTCTTCAATTTTTGGTGTCACTTGCATTTTATGAGAAAGATTAACAATAAAAGCAATATTTTCATGGCTGCATGCTGCTATTATTAAGCGGAAATTTTAAGTAGGTTAGTTGGTGAGTCTTTTAGATGGGGATAACCTCTAGATCTCTCCTTTTGAGAGTTATTTTGTTTTGTTTTCTATATCTTGATGAACGTGAAGCACATTTATTATAGCAGGTGGAAGTTTATTGGTAATATCTCTTCACAATCATTTACTTCAAACTTATTTAGCTACCACTGAATGATAGATATAAACTGCTGCTCACCATCGTAAATATCAAGTGTAAATTTTGAGAACAGGCTTGAAAATAAAGGCAACAGAGGTTGAAATGTTGTGCTTTTAGAGTTTCACTCATAAATCATTTATGCATTATTCTTGTTATCAGTGGATAATGGCCTTGTTCTTCTTGCAGGCACTTGAACTTTTTTGACATTGTGAGGCTTGATGATGAAAAGGAACTCTCTAAGAGATATGGCCAGGTAATTGAAGAGACAAGAGAGTAGCTGCCATGGTTAACTCGCCCCAGTTGTTCAGAAGGTGGATAACGCGATCCAGTGGATAAATCTCTCTCCAGTGGATAGCATATTGATTTCCTTAATACTTATTTTATACTGAATAGTGATTTATCAGGTGGATAGCGCTATCAAATATTTGAATAATCAGGGCCTACAAGCTAAATTATTTTATTTTCCTTTGTTGTTATGTACAGTAACTTTGGATGATGATATTTGAACCACAAGAGTTCTAGGAAACTAAGAGATCAGGGTCATATTATTTAAAAGAACTCTAACATTTTCAAGCGATACAATGTAGTTGGGTGGGGTGGGGGAGAGGGGGGGGGGGGGCCTCCTCACCCACAAAGGCTGCCCTTAGGTTTTATGGCCCCCCCTTTCAAAACAAATTTTCTGGATCTGCCATTAACATTTAATTTTATTACGTTGTATAATGTAAACCTTCATGGATTTGCAAACCTTCGTGGATTTGGATTTAGATTTGTGCAAATTGCCAAGTGGAAACCACTTGTAGTTATCTGAACCCCAGTTGTTTAAGCGTCAGATAGTGCTATCCACAGGATGAATCTCTGTCCAATTCCAATGGATAAGACTAGGGAAACCAGTTGCACCATCCACTAGATAGAGATTTATCCAGCGGATAGCGTTATCCGCTGGATAAATCACTATCAAGCAGATAAATATTAGGGAAACCAGTTGCGACATCCACTGTATGGAGATTTATCCAGCAGATAGCATTATTCACCCTTCTAACTACTGCAGCCTGCTTGCCCCAGCTTCATCTTTCAAATCATTTTATTGCCCTTTTACTGTACTAAATTAATTTTTTAATCGTCTGAGGTATCTTTATTTTGCCTTTTCTTATTACTAGCCATATATTGATCTTCGAAGTGCCACTTGTATGTTTGAAGTTCTCAGAAGAAAACTCTGCACCACGTCAGCGTACCCACACTTCCTGTCCATTTTGCACCACATGCTTCTAGTACCAAGTGAGTTGCCTAATTTTGCATCGTTAAGAAGATTTAAACTTGGCAATTGAAAGAAAAGAAGGTTGATTTAGCACAGCTAAATGGAAGCAAAATCATTAATCTCTTAGTTTCTTTTTCGTTATTTTTTGTGGTTCCCGTAATACCCATAGTTCAGGTGATCTACTGGTTTTCTCTAATAGCATGCTTCCACGATTTGGCTGATGTCGGTTTTATGAGAACATCACCCAATGTAATAATGTAGGAATTTTGCCGAAAAGGGGGTTTATTTTGAAGCTAGTCGAGCCATTTTCTGGTCACAGCCTCGCTATAAAGACCTAACACTTACCAAAAAGCTGTTTTCAGGTCGTGCACTTCGCAGCCTTCTGTTCGAGATGCAGCTTATCAGGTTCCAAAGTTCGGGCATGCGCAGAAAGCATAATTGTGAAATGTTATGTAAAATAATCCCCCTCTTTTTTCGCTTTTCTAGTCCCGTTTTTTTTCTTTTGGTAGGTTTTTAGTAGACTTAGCTTCGATGAGAAAAGTTTTTGGTAAAACTTTTAGGATCGTAGGACTAGATAGGAGGTAGTTGCAGTAGTTGGGTACTAATAGAACAAGATTTTCATCGCAATTTTCGGGTCAACGGTACAGGTTACAGCCTTTTTCTCCGGCCTCATTGACTGAATTGTGCTCATTCTGGCGTGGTTTGAAAGATCTCTACACCCTGCTCAATAAAACCGATGAGGTCACAAGCGGTGCGAGGGGCGAGGTTCCACTCGGGCGGTTAAGCAACAACCGGAAGTGGACATTCCTGGGTATTGGTTTTGCCCACATTCTCGGCCAAAGCGTCTTAAAGCATAGCCTGCGAACAGCAGACGCATTTTCGGTCGTCGATTCTCTCCCTCCGAAAAAAGGGACTTTAAGATCCAACGTCGCGGACAACAACGAGAACGTCAAAAAAACGATTGGTTTAATTAGCACAACAAAAACTTCGCACGTGCAACACACTTTTTTGTACATTTCTTTCCCGTTTTTGCACGACTACGACGTGAAAATGCCTAATTTCGCGTTTTATGGAGGACGTAAACAAGCAACGAAGAAATTTTATTTCTCCTTCTGAGCGTGAATTTGGTCCCTTGAAATTCAGCTACATTAGGGTTCGCCTACAATTGACAAAGTGAGTGGGTAGGAATAATCGGTATATAGACTGAAAGAACGCAAATTCACTTTTTAAGCGACGCTCTTGTCGACGTCGCGTCGTTGGATCTTAAAAGGCCCTAAAATTTCGGAGGAAGAGAAGCGACGACCGGAAATGCGTCTGCTGTTCGCAGCCTACCTAAAGCACAATTAGCATTGCAAATTCGGTGGTGGCAAAAGATATTTAAAGGCAACAGGCCTAGCTTCCAGTTGACGTGCGTCGGTCAAAAACGCCTTTGCTGAAAGTTCGCTAATTAAGGCTCTCCCGTGTCAAAATTCGTGTCAAGATTTATACCTGTACATGGTTACCACAGCAGATGTTAATTGGTTTATTTTGTTGTTTTTCAGATGATCATGGAGTGGCTCGGAGACTGTGGCAGTTGATTGACAGAGTCGTTCAACAAATTACAGTCCAGGAAGATGATGGGAGTGACCCGGATGTTGCTCCACTAGATATCAATGTTAATTACATTCTTGATACGTAAGTAAAGGAAGCCCTGTTTTATTCATTTGAGCTGGGTTGTTCAAAGCTGGGCTAAGATAATCCAGGGTTAGTGCGAAATTTGATTTCAGATATAAAAGCAAAAAAAAAAAAATTCAGTTTAACGCGTAGTCCTGAGAAAACAGCTGACATTTTGCGACGCTAGCCTGCGTAGCAAGCGTTTCCGTTTAGTTCAGGAGCAAAAAATAGTTCTTTTACTTGCGCCATTTTTGGCGCGGTCTTTGACTCTTTTTCCTCGTTCTTTGCTCCTAAACCGCACCGAAACGTTTGCTACGCAGGCTATTGCGACGCCAGCACTGGTTTCCCCGCGAAATGACGCCTGAAAAACAAGCGCAGAAATTTCATACTGATGACGCGTCGCTAGCCAGATCTGGGCAGATGTAGTGCCTCTGATTGGCTGAAGCAAATTTTCCACGCGGGATGACCAATCAGAAGCACTACCCAGATCTGGGTAGTGACGCGTCATCAGTATGGAATTTCTGCGCTTGTTTTCTGGGGACTCCATCGGTGGCGTTGCGAAATGTTGTCTGTTTGCTGTGTGTACAATTTGAGATTGGATACTCTGGAAAGAATAGAGAAAATTTTGCGAGAAACTGCTTTTTGGCAAGAGAAAAAGAAGCCTGGATGAAAATTTAAGCCCGGGTTAGCACTATAATTGGCCCTCGAACCGCTGGGCCCTAGTCTCCTAGTAGCGTTACCTTATACAGACAAACTTTTTCAAATCGAATAATTTTTTTTTTCATAGATTACTCCATGAAGATGAAATTCGCCGGGAAGAAATTGGCGAGGATGGTAAGTTAATATGTTGTGTGCTGTAAGGTTTTATTAATTGGGCATTTAGTTTTAACCGCTATATTTTCCCCTTGCAGTTGAAGGTCTAAAGATGAAACTTCAAAAGAGAGAAAGGGAGGTGGAAAGCAAGAAACAAGAATTAGTAAGTGGTGACAATAGTCAGATATATCGGCTTACTATACAGGGAACCCCAACATTTAGTCCCAAGAGTAAACCTCTCTCGAATGATTTGGCAAATTAAAGCGTAGTATCGAAGTGAAGATAAAGAACGATGCAGATGTAATAAGTGCATATACAGGTTTTTCTTTAGTTTTCTCCGTTTGGGAATAGTAATTATTCCAATAACTTAATGTTAATACGGGTAGTGAGTTGCAGAATAAACTACTATTAGTAAAAAAAAGGTACCGTTTCATCATTATTTTCTCTGTGCGAGAAGCTTGTTTTCAGTTACTGTCCATACATGCACTGACGTTATTTTGTTCTTCACTGGTTAAGGTCATATTGAAAGTATTTGCTTTTCATGTTATTTTTATAACAGGAAGAGTTGAAGGAAGCATTTGATAAGATGTCAGTGAAACTTGAACGAGAATCGCAAGAAAGGGAAGAAGCAATGAGACAAGTTCGTGAACAAGAAGCAAAACTGACCGAAGCTAACTCTAGGGTGGGTACATCAAGAGAAAAAAAAATGGCCTTTTTTCTGATTCCTTATGAACCAAGATGCTGAAAGACATTTAAGACTAAAATTGAACGATAAGTAATCGTCATCGAAAGTTGATTCAATTTATTAATCACTCATTCTTATTCCTTGTCTTCGTTTAAAAAAATGAAAACGAAATCTGCAAACAAAGATTATAAAAGACGGTCGAGTTGACTTCATACGTGTTGGTCTTTGCGCAGTGCTAAATAGACTTGCTACAAGTCGACCTCTTGATGAGCGGAGCGAGCCTTGTTTGGCCTCGAAGCGGCCGACCGTGAGCGACGAGCCATATGAAATCTGACGAAGGACTGTTATGAAAGTCTAAGTGCTAAACTACAATAACATGCAGCTGACCAGTTGAAGTGTTTCCTTTAAATTATTTAGTTGGACAGAAAACAAACTATTTCAGCCTAATATGCACGAGCATGGACTTGTGCTTCCAACATACACTGCGTTTAACTCTCTGGCCTCTAACGTCTATCATGCCCTTTTAACGTTGATGGTCTTATTGCAGATCGAGTCGGAAGGTCAAGAAAGACTCAAACTGCAAGAGATCCTGAAAGGAGTTGGAGGATCAATACCAGATGACGCTAAAATATCCAACCTCACCAGCGCTGTCGCTGCCGCTGCTAAGAGCTCGCCGATGCAGGGTGTCTCTCCTCCTCCACCACCTCCCCCTCCCCCTGGTGGACCTGCACCTCCCCCACCGCCACCCCCTCCTGGAGGGGCTCCCCCACCACCTCCACCACCTGGTGGGGCACCAGGTGGTCCTCCTCCACCTCCTCCCCCTGGGGGAAAATCGGATGGTGGACTTTTTGGTTTCGCTAAGCAACCGAACAGGAAGGCACCCAAGCCGTCTCAGCCGCTGAAGTCCTTTAATTGGGCTAAATTACCTGATGTAAGTATAGAAAAAACAGCCCCACAAAGCCAAACTGTTTGTAGGCGAGATTTACACTTGCTTATTTAAGAACACATTCTTTTGATATACAGATCTGAAAAGTCGTGAGTTAGATGAAAGTCCTAGTTCTCTAGGGCTTGTAGCTATTCCTACTTAACGATGCAATGCCTCAGCATCAATTCGAGGAGACTATTCACTATTCTTTTTTTTTGTAGTCCAAAATAAAAGGCACAGTTTGGACAGACATCGATGATGCAAAGGTGAGAAGAATCTAAGCTCAATAATCACAATCACAATGTTGAAAGTTCTCAGGTCTCAGAGCTCTCATAATTTCTCATTTTATTGATCTGAATTGCAGTTCTTGTGAATATTTCAGGTTTATGCAGTCATGGATTTTGAAGACTTCGACAGAATGTTCTCTGCTTACCAAAGGAAAGAGGTATGACGACGCCCCCTAAAGAAACCTTCCATATTTTAAAGGGGTTTTGTTCCTTGTGACACATAGGCCTTGCAATCAACTCCTTGAGCGTTAGAAAGTTAGGGAGGAGCAACAGTGGCGTTTCAATCCAGCCAATAATCATAGTGCTAAATCTGCCCTTCAAAGAAAGTGAGCTTATAATTGATACAGCAGTCCTCTAAGAAAACCCCCGGTAGCCAAGATAGCGTGTTCAGACCAATCTGCAATGCACAACTTGACATCTTGTCCTTTCCTTCCTTCGCGACATTCATTCGGGGTCAGCTAACCGTTCGTGCACTTATATTTAAAGGTTTGGAGCATAGACTCTAGGCCCTGTTTATATGGAGAAAACCTGTCCCAAATAGAAGGGTCACTTTAAAACTTGGCGAACCGTTTACCATAGAGGCAAAACGTTGGCTCGGCTAAAAAGCCGGATCAACGCCCCTTTTTATGGTCGGGTCACCCTCTTAGCTCGCTCGGGTCGAGACCAGACAATGAGAGCATGCGCGAATGAGTGAGTGTGAGTTTGTTTTTCCTCAATTTTTTCAAAAAATCTTTTTTTTTGATATCTAGAAAGACAACAAGGATGGCGCTGACAGTGTTTCAAGACCGAAGGAATTGTCACTGATCGATAGCAGACGTGCTCAGGTTTGAACTCGAATAAAAATTTCTATAATTACTTGGCAGGTAGCTAGAATCATACCCCTTTTTGTGGACAACGTGGTTGTATTTCAGAATATTGGAAACGTTGTTTTGATCAATAATAAAAACTAGAATGAATATGAGCTTTTTAGCTTTGAACGCGAGATAGAGTAGAGACGTCTTGTAGACGTCTCACCTTGTACAGAATAATTAGTTAGCACTGCAGGGTAGTGATTAGTCGTGGACGTTGTCCCATTCTTGCAAACAGAAAATTTAATTTTTGTCATTTCAGAACTGTGGTATCCTGCTTTCCAAGTTGAAGATGACAGATGAGGAAATAACCAAAGCTATTCTTTCTGTTGATGAAAATGACGAACTATCAAAAGACATGATCGAACAGGTATAATGGTTATCGTTCGTACTGCTACGTGCATCTTGCTTCCTCGTTAGCAAAGAATCGCAGAACTTGAAATATTCCTAATCTCGTCGTTCCCTCTTCCGGGGTCAGCTTACCGTTCATACACGACCATATCAAGGTTTTGAGCATAGACCTAAGGCCACTGTTTTATGGAGAAAACCTGATCCGGGTGGAATTGTCACTTCAAAACTTGGCGAACCGTTGGCGTGGCTAAAAGGGTGGCCTGCTTAGACGTGTCACTCTTTTTCAATGGTTGGGACACCCTCCTAGCTCGCCCAGTCGGGTCAGCTCGGTCATGACAAGACAATCAGAGCATGCGCGAGGGTCAGCACTTGGTATTAACTCTCGGGGCTCGTGCAGAGGAGTCAATTTAAGCTGAGAGGGACAAGGTTTTTGTCTTTACTCATAGTAAAGAGCCAGTTATTTACTTAAGACAAAACCAACATTTAATGTGGTGACCGGGAGCAAGTTATTTTAAACTTCCGCTGCACGCGTTGATTTTCTTTTAACGAATATGCGGCTAGCCTACCCTAGGTGCCAAAGACTTTTCTTGCGCGGTTTCCGGTTTCGATCAAGTATTTATATTAACGCGCGCGGTTTTTTCTCGTGGCCTCCCCGCTCGTGACTTCGGCCTGCGGACGACACCGAAGCGTCCAGCCGCACGAGAAAAAAAACCTCTGGTACCCTGGGTAATATGTGGCGGCATAGTAAAAACCGTTTGGGTACTTTGATTATCCCTTGTTAACGATTGTTGTGTTTTGCCTGTTTACAGCTTCTCAAGTATGTCCCAACATCAGATGAGAAGAATCTCCTTAACGCACATAACAAAGATATCGAGCAGTTTGCTCGGGCTGATAGGTTTTTATACGATATGTCCAGGTAAGAATGATAAATTTAACGATGCACACAATTCATCTCTTAGTCACCACTGCGGTGTGCATATCATAATGAAACAACCTGAAACTTATTCGCCGCGTCCATATAAGCTGATTTTGCAAAGCAAAAAAGTGGACGTTACCTGGCGAAAAACCCTGCTGGAAGCTAAACCCAAAATCTCTAAGGGCCTGTCCACACTTAGTGGCCGAGTACTTTTCCCCGCGACCCGGTACAAAAATGGTGGTGTTTTCACACGTTTGGTACCATTTCTAACTAACTGAGAACTTTGGCGTTTGGCCCCATTTCTAACTAACTGAGAACTTCTGCACACAGGGACCCGGTACCTTATTAAGTGCCCGAATTCTGGAGTGGGTGTGTTCACATCCCAGTGAGTACCGTACTCGGTCACCTTGCCCGAGCACCAATTGTGAACGCTGCTTTAGTTTTGCGGTGTTTGGTGTTAACGAATGTTTTACTCGATTCTCTAAACAGCCCATTATATATTCCTGCTATACAACAAGATACGTCTTGGGTAGCGTTTTTTAATAACAATTTGGATGGTTGAGTGAATTGACTTTTGGGGGGTTAAGACTCGCACTTTGCCTACTCCTTATTATTGTTTTGTAAGTACCGGTTGTAACACATTTGTATTGTTTACTATTTAGAATTGTCCATTACGAGCAGAGACTTAAGTCCCTGTTTTATAAGAAAAGATTTCCTGAAAGAATGGGTGAAGTAAAGCCACGAGTACAAGGTTTGTTCTTAAAATTTATGTATGCATTTTTTTTCATTCTGTTTGTGCTGAGGACTGTTTTCGTGTCAGCTGATGCACATGCGCACTAGATACTATTTCTTAGCCGATAAGCTTATTACAAGATACGCGATTCAATGATCATGCATATGGTTTTTAACTAATGTAGAATGAGTAAGAGAATACTCGGGAACAGGTTTACAGTAAAAGATCGAAGGTAGTATGAAACACTAGGCAATATTAAAACGGATTTGTAGATCTTTGTATTTGACGTGTAACTTTTGTTTCGGGTTAAGGTAAACGCTTTTCATACTGGCAAAGCTACAATGTAGCTTTCAGGGGAACTTACCATCAACATGGGAAAACCGGAAATGCCAGTTGGAAAATCAAATGGTTCGCCCCATTTCGTTTGGGAAGCTTCAGAAAATATGAGCTGTGATTTGAGGCGATGCAATTTTGTCACTCTTTTAAGTCTTTCAGCTGAATTGGATACAGTTTGTAGCGGGTTGTTCTGCCACCGCGTTAAATTTTGTATTTTTATGTTTATGCACAAGATTTTCACCCGGGCGGTTTGTGTAAGTGGTAGAGTTTAACAGTAGAGTTTAACAGTTTTTTGTTCTTCTTGTTTATTATTTTTGCAGCTGTACTGGAGGCGTCTAGAGAAGTTCAAAGAAGTCAAAGGCTTAGAATTTTGCTTGAAGTTGTTCTTGCTTTTGGTAACTACATGAATCGAGGAGCAAGAGGAAATGCTTCCGGTGAGAATTTAGCTATTCGGTATAAGAAGAATGATATATAGAATAGCCCGGACTAAAAGCGGAGCCTCCGTTTCTGTTCGTATACCAATTCAAGCTAAAGGTCAAACAAAAGAAACTTCATGATGTTTCACTGGAACAACTCCATTGGCTGCCCCAGGTGAACAAGTTAAATTTCGGTTAAGACAAACATAAGTTGCATTTCTTGGATTCCCCTTTCCCCTCCCTAGCAGAGTGTACTTAGTCCCTCCCTGAGAGTCTGTACGGGGGTACATACGTACGCTGACATCATAACCAAATTTTCTCGCGGAAGCTCCACCGCGTGAGCGGGCGCGGAGGTTCCGCTGTTATTGTTTTTTCTGAGTTTGAGCTCTCTGAGCTTTAACATGGTTGCCACAGGTCAGCAAATGATTAGGAAACAGGAGCCCATCTTGGGCTTCTGTTAGGAAGCAATAAAGTCCCTTGAGAGTCAGACAAAACTGAGGCTAGTTTACTTTGATTCAGTAAAAAATGCAGTTTTAAAGAAAAGTCAGGAGAAATTGGAATTATAACACCAAAGATTTGACACCACTGAAGGTCGGAAGAAGAATATTAGATCACCATAATCTTAAGAATGGTTTCCATTAATGAAAAAGGTACACAAAATTTTATGTTCATAAAAAAGAGGACGGAAAATGGAAAGAACGGCTTTAAGGGAAAACTGACCTAACATTATGTATTGGTTTCATAGGTCTGGTAAATTCCCTTTTTGTAGTCTGAATTGTCATCCGTTTCTTCGCCCTACCCCCCCCCCCCCCCACCCCTCCTCAACGGGCGGCAAGGTCCTGGCGTCGTTGAGGGGGGTGGTACTGGGGTGAAGAGACACATGACTTTTCAGACTATCCTTTTAGGGGAGAGTCAGGAGATTTTGAAAACTGGTGTCTGTGGCAACTATATTTAAAAGGATTTGAAAAAAGCAGACGCATTCCTGTACGAGTACGGTTATCTTGTCGGGTTTTTTTTATCAGCATTTGTTATCAACAAGCAATTTCATTGTTAATTTTCTCTTTTTTATAGGTTTCAAGCTGGCTAGTTTAAACAGAATAATCGACACCAAATCCAGCTCAAATTCGAAAATAACTCTCCTCCATTATCTTATTATGGTCTTGGAAAGAAAGGTAAAATCCTAACGTATTTCTAACAAGCGAACTCCAACTATGACTGTGTCCACACGACTCCGTTGTTTCGCCTTGCAAACGCATATAACCTAGCTTATGCGTTAACGGCTCACGCCCACACGGCGTGAACGATTGTAAACTGATGTATTTGTGAAAATTATCCAGTCCGGCTAAGTTCGTAAACCGCATAACACCTTAAACCCTAACATTCTCTGCACTGCTTTCTATTCGTTTCTTACGGCAGTGGTGAGAAGAATTTACAATCAAGACCTTTTCCGCTCGCTAGCTGATCATCTCTTACTCTCTTATGACCTTAATGTTCGACTGAGTAGTGTTACTATAAGAAGAAATTCAGTGTTATTTACCCTTGGGGATGAATTAGTAGCATTGTTCTCTTGTTCACATAGAAGGGATGAATACGTGCGCGTTCACAAACCGAACTTAAACGGACCGATGTGGACATACCTTGACAGAGCCTAAAAGAGCACATCTACTGCCAGGCACGAGAAAAATGTGCAAATGGCATCAAGAGTGCGGCAGTAAAAACGGTCAACTTGTTTTGCAACACTGCAGCAAAACGAGTTTAAAAGTTTTACTACCCACGTTCAAACCTTTCTTGCAACAAATCAGTTTGTTGCAAGTTCCATGAAGACTGACTTCTGATTGGATGAAATTACTCGGGAGTCACGCCATACACGGGAGTTACGTCACTTGCTGCGAAACAAAAAGAAAAAAAAAAGGAAAAACTACTATCTACTTTCTGCAACAACCTGTTTGTTCCAAGAGAAGTTGATTCGTGGGTGGCAAAACATGCAAGGTCACTATTTAACTCATTTTGCAGCAATGTTGCAAATTAAGTTGAACGTTTTAGTTGTACGTTTTACCGTACATTTACAATGAGTGCGAAGGGCAGGAAACATGCAGATCGCGCTTAGAATCGGATGTATTTTCTATTTAAAGGAACAGTGTCCCGATTATGCGCACGCGCGAGCGTCATCTGTTTTTTCTTCAAAAGACAATAGAACTGTCATATTGACTCGACAAGATTTCCTTCCGGACCGCACCGCCGACGGGGTTTTGTTGTTTATATTCTCAAGTAATATTTTAGACTTTTGCGATCGAAGAAGTCTTTCGTCTTATATAAATATTTGGCAGGCGGTTCGAAGACTCATCGCGATTTTATCGCTAGCTAGGCCGCCTCGCAACCCGAAAATCTCGTTTCGCTCGCTTTAAAAATATATTTTCAAATTTGGAACTCGTGTCAGAGGTCAATTGTGCCAAGTCCAGTAATATCTGCCTGATTTGCTCGCGTTCTAGCCATCTCAACGCTATGAATCATCACAAAGGTTAGTAAAAATTATATTATGATTTCAGGGCACTAGTTTTTCTAAACATGTAGCGCCTGTTTGTTTGATTTTGTCGGCCGTAGGGAGATTCATTTAAAAGTTTACTAACGCGTCGTTGCAAAACATTCTGCTTCGCGAAGCTCCCCTCCACAAGATCTCCTCAGTCACATCCATGTATCAATGGTTTCTTTCTTACAGTCTCTATAGTTGCTGTTTCATTTCTGCGTATTCCTTTCACAATTATCTGAGCTTGTATGGAAGCTAGCAGAAGAAATAAGCCTTCAATCGGCATCAAAGTCCTTCCAATCTTTTGGTCCTCCGGCCAACGGCAATAAAAGTAACGCCATAAAATCCAGATTTTGCCCAAATCGAAACTTAACCGGAACAATATATCACTGATCTGTAATCCTGAGAAGTTTAATTGTCGTATTGAACCCGACCAAGCGCGATGGAAACGGATTTTTCAAGGTTCTCTTACTCTCCTCGCATCTTTTGATTTCGCGACATCCTGTCCAAAAATCAAAGTTTGGTGCATGCGCAGTATCTGGATACTGTTCCTTTAAAGGTAAATTTGTTTATAACGGGGGGCCTATGGGGGGGGGGGGGGGGGGGGAGCTTATAAGCGACGGTTTACCGCATTACAGGAATGTTTTTCTTTTTCGCTTCTCTTTTACAGTATCCCGAAGTCCTAAAACTGGAAGAGGAGCTTGCGCACGTCAGATCGGCTGCTAAAGTCAAGTGAGTGCTACATTACTCCCTATGATTATGTTTCATGAAGTCCTCTGACACCAAAGTGACGTTGAGTAAGGAGGGTACCTCGCATAACCTATGTCGAAGGATACTATATTGCGGATTACATCTTTTCCCTGACGTGTTTTATGAACGTCTGATTTTAAGTGCATCTTGCCATCTAAATTTATTTCAGTCTTAGGTGTACTATCGTGCTTGTAATGCGTGCGTGGCTCACAGTCATGAATTAAGCGTTCCTCTTCAGAATTTTTGCCCTTTTTCTCTTCTGACACTTCTTTTTTTTTTCTGTGGTTTTAGTTTAAACGATTTGGAGGCCGAAACGGGCACTATCAAGAAAGAAATAAAAGAAGTTGAAAAGGTAAGCATACACAAAAAAAAAACTATGAGAAATAGCATGTTACATGTAATCGTCTCTATGTGAACTAAATTAGTAATTTCTATGCTTTCAAGGAGCTGGAATTTCAGCATAAGAAAAAGGAACGTGTTCATGGAGACAAGTTTGTAGAATCTGTTGGGTCGTTTGTGAAAGTCGCACAGTTCTCGTTGTCAGAACTGGACGATTCTTGGAAAGATATGAAGCAAAAGGTAACAGTGTTTTATTGGCTTGGTCATCTTCTTTTTTTTTTTTAAGTTAGTCACTAAATAAACAATTCATTTTGTCAATTAGTGAGTCAGTCAGTCAGTTAGTTGAGTCCGCGGTCTAGTCAGTCTGTTAGTCAGTCTAGTCAGTCAGCCTGCCAGTCAGTCAGTCAGTCAGTCAGTCGGTCAGTCGTCGGTCAGTAGTCTTATAGCCAGTTAGCTTCTTGACCAGGATGAGACATGTTTTGTTTTTGACGATGCCTTGCCGTAACATGACCCCGTAACTGAGTAACTTGTTCCAGCGAGTTAGATGGTCACGACAGGCGAAGGTGACGGGAAAGGCGAGGACGTCCTCCTGCATGTATCGCTGCCCTCCCCTTTCCTTTTCGCTCGTGGAGACCGCAAGATACATAACAAGTTACTGATATGGCCGGCATGATGATTTAATGGTGGGTGGTAAAGTTTTTGTTTTTTTGAATCCGTTGTAACGGACTAGGACTGACGTTTATCTTTTGGCCCTATCCACACTAATGCGTTTTCAAAAATCATATACGTTTCGTTGTCGTCGAAAACGCATCTATCGATTCGCGTCCACACGATATAATTTCACGTGGTGACGTAAGTTAAACTCTATGCGCATGCTACTAACACACGCGCCTGCGATTTTCGGTCACCCTTTTCATTTTGATGCGTTTTGGAGCATACATCATAATACGATATGTATGCGTTTTCGTTTTGATCCACTTGCAAGAGGGTTTTCAAATCGGTGCATTTTCGATGAAATTACTCAGCGTATTAGTGTGGACGGAAGGCCTAAACGCATCGAAATGAACGCGTTCTTAAACGGAAACGCGTTTATGTGGTCGCGGCCTTAATCTTGTTTTCTGTGACGGTTATCTAGTACGGCAAAGCAGTATCCATGTTTGGAGAGGATCCCAAGCAGTTTCAGTCAGACGAATTTTTTGGCCTGTTTTCTGCATTCCTGGTTTCTTTCGCGGTAAGAAAACTTTATTTGACAACGAGGTCATCAACTCTCAATCCTTTTCCTCCTTTAAGAAAATACCAAAGATTAAATTATTAAGTAAATATGAAAACCTATCTTAAATCTTTCCATCTTAGACTTTACGCCATCTTTTGTTCAATTGATGTAAATAACTCTAGCCCGTAGTTCGAGGAGGACTAACCTCTCATAAGCTCTTACAGTTTCGCCACTTCTTTTTTCTACGTATCCTATATCATTTGTAATTCGTGTTCTGTTATGGTGTGGCAAGTAACATAATAATAAAAAAAACGTCCATCAGATTTCCCCTTAGCAGTTATAGAACAAGTGTGCAAAATGTGCCTTGTTTTCGTTCACAGGAGGCGAAACATCAAAACGAAGAGATGAAGAAAAAGAAAGAGCAAGAGGAAAGAAAAGCCCAAGCATTAGCCGAGGTAAAATTGTGGTTTATCTAGGAACCCTTTTTGGCCAAGCGCGATGAGAACGACGTAACTGAGCGCGGGGCGCACGTCTGCGCGCTCTCTCAGCGTACCAGAAGTCGCGAGTTCTCGTTTTTATAACAGTTTTATAGTTAATTTTTTAAATATTCACAAAAATGAAGGAAATCTATTACATAAAGCGGCAAGAAACGAAAAATAACCCTACTCGTCGAAGTGCGCGATGCCCCCTGATTTCTTTTGCAAAAAATGGAGCTCCCTTATATGCAGAAAATAAGCCTGAGGGTGAATTGCCACTATCGCTTAATTTTTACGTGCGTACGCACGTAAATTTAACGCGCGTAAATAAAATACAGACAATGTTTGAAAGTTGGAGATGGGACGTACATTCAAAGGTTAGAGGCTATTTTTGCTGAAAACTCGCAAGGTTTAAAACGTTCTTAGTCAAATCCATTTTGATTGCTTTGCAGCAAAAAGAGCGAGACCGACAGAGATCAGCTGCCAAGAAACTTATTCACAACAATTCAGTACCAGAAAAGAAGAATAACAGAAAAGGTAGCGGCATTGGGGAGAATAGGGGCGAGTTTGACGACTTGATCTCGGCTCTTCGGACAGGTGATGTCTTTGGCGACGAGCTCAGTAAAATGAAAGGACGGAGACGGACGGCGCCGCCGAAGCAGGCTCGGAGAGTCGAAAATGTTTCCGAACGCGAACGAGCCTCCCCGAAAATTGCAACAAAGTTTCAACACTAAACCTTAGATAACAACGTTCTTTCCGAAGGAATAAGTTCTCCCAGTTAACTTGATTGTGCTGCGAATAGAAAATGCTGGGGGAGGGGCATTTGTTCTGAAATTAAATATAGGGGACAATCAGAAGGAATCCTCTACAGACATAAGTAGGAATCGTATACCGTTAACCGCCGCTTATAAGACCCCCTCCTGATTATAATCTCCCCAATTGTAGGCCCATCTACCTGCAGGCTAAAAAATACAGGCGATTATAAGTCCACCTTGTTATTCTGTTCTAAATGTATTCTTGGTTTGCAACCACGTGACAAGGCGGCCATGTTGGATGACAGTACAAAACGTATTTTGATCAGCACCGCTATCGCCTGTTTCGGAGCGCCTTTTCTATTCCGGTTGGAGGCCCCTGTAATAGAAGCCCCCCTAAAAGCCCAGGGCTCATAAGCGCGAGTTGACGGTATTCACTCTCACAATCATGTTATTGTAGTGGCATGGAGTTGAATTAACATAATATTTTCCTCATAGGAGACTTGGTTTCGAATCTTTTGAAGGTTGGTTGATTTGTGAATCGCGTGTCGATCAACAAAATTAAAGTATATGTAACATTTATAGTTGCCAGACTTACTTGCATAAAATAGACGTCTGTAGCTTGTATGGTTTGACAGTTTTCCCAACGTAGGCAACTTGATAATACTCTGGCAAATTTCTTCTTATTCACGTGCGTTACGCATAATTTATGAAGAGAAAAGAACATTCCCTTGAGGACAACACGTGACCTATGCTGGGAAACAAAACAAACTAAAGAGGTCTATTGCCTGTGTCAAGTGACGGCGCAAAGTGTAAAAAATATCGCATTAAATATCAGAGTAAAAACAGTGACATTTTTCCTTTGCGGCCATTTTAAAGCAAAGCTGTGTATGCACTTAGAAAGAGGTACAGTATAACAGATAATATTATCAAAAGATATTCAGCTTTTGGTGATATCTCCAGCTGTGTCATCATCGTTACTCTGTAGGGAGCTTGAGCAAAGACTGAACAACGCACGTCAACCGGAAGTGGTCCTTTTTCATTCATGGGCAGTGGTTTAGCCCAAATTTTCGGCCAAATTGTTTCTATAAGAATAAAGACACTTAACAATACATATTTGGTAGCGTCCAGTCATAATATAAACGAAAAGGCGTCACTTGTACTCACTTCCGGTTGACGTGTGTCGCTCAAAGATGCCTTTGCTTAAGCTCCCTTTTAGGGAACCATTCGCTACTTTAGAAACGAGAAAAAAACTGGGCCGTTATAACTGTCGCAAAGAATTCTGGGACTGTTACAAGAGACAGGTTAAAAAATTGCCCAAGAGCTCAATGTCGCGACCCCAGAAACAATAGGACAATTGCATGATGATGTCATTTTACTTCAACTCCCAGAATCCTTCAGTTTGTTGTTTCATTGTGTAAATTAGGGCTATTGTTTTTTAAACCTTACCGGGTTGACAAATTTAAATAAGAAAGCATGAACGAAATGAATTCTGGTAGTTGTAGACAAAAGTCGTCATTGTGAAAACGACCTATTTGGACTCCAGTGCCTAACTCGCTTCTAAAGTGGTGAATTAACAAAAATGTTGACTATGATATAACTGAGCATACCAGCCAGGGACCATGTGGAAATTCCCCTGTTGTGTCTTGAAGAAAACATGTTAAGTCTTATAATATAGTTTTTCCCCTCGCACATTAATTGTCTTGGTGTGTCTCTCTCATTACAGAAGGGCTTCATGAACAAGTGAAAGCGTTGAACAGTTCTATTTTTCTTATGTTTTAAACAATAATTTTTGTTAGTTTGTGCAGTCGATTGCGAGATTGATTGGTTTATTTTTATTTACCTTAATTTGTATTGGTCACCATTTAGAATATTAGGTTATTAAAAATGGCAACATGCTAAGCTTAAAATTCAGAAATTTTTTCAAATATTTTGTAGTTTTAATTGAGCCGCCATAACAGCGGACAACATCCAGCTAATTAAGCGTGCGCAAAGAGACTTTTCAAGGCCGCGTAAGCTGTCAAGCCAGTTGACAACTTAATAAAACAGTTTGTGGCCTAGCAACGCAAGCGTGTGACTTCACCGTCTGTCATAACTGTGAAAAACTAATCGATGCACTAATCGATGTCATGTCATGTCATCATATATGCAACATTTCATATTTTAAAGACTAGATCATCAGAAACAAAGTTTTAAATATAAATCATATTCTAAGTTAATTCTCAGGTTGATAGTTTTATTTGTTTGAGAAGTAAATTTTGACAGCTGACGTCAGCGTGTCATTTGCCACTTAAGAAACGAGAGGGGGAACTGAAGCAGAAATACTTCGCGCAATTAATTCTGGAATCGTTACTGGGGACACGGCGGTCAGCGGTTGACCAATTTGTTTCCCTGTCCTTAGTAAAAGTCCCAGAAGTCTTTTCGAAAGTTAATTCAGCCCAGATTCCCTCTCGATTCGAACGTAGCGAATTAGTACTCGGAGTTAAATTCACTGATTTTGGGAAAGTAACAAACTTGAGGGATTGTGTTTAGTGCATTGAAATGTTACTGGAGTTGTCTCTAACATGTAGATATTTTTTTATTTGTGTATTCTTTTCCGCCTCTCTACAATGGAGGCGTTTTAGGAATTGTATGTATGTAAGCTTTCTTTGTAAATTTATTAGGATATGAAATGTTAACTCATTTGTAAATTAAAAGAATAAAGCAATTAAATCAGAGCCCAAATAAAGTGTGGCTCCAAATGATGAAGAATGGTTGAAGTTTTTTCATATCCTTTCTGACTCATCGTTAGCAGTAGAAAGTTTAATATTTGTCGTAGTTCAATCCTTGGTTCAAATTTTATTTTCCACTGGTTTAGGGTGTGCTGATGTAGGACAAGTTTGGAAAAGAGGAAAATAAAATTCGAACCAAGGGTTAGATTTTACAACATACGCTTGGAAAGGAAAGCTAGGGAAATTAAGCCATGAAAGTTCTTGCATAGGACACTACATCATTTCACTCGGAATTCCCGTCTGTTGTCGTCCAAGCTTCGTCACGACTTCGGAAATCACTGAAAAGTTTACGGCAACTTCCGATTGACAACTTTCTCAGTCAGAGAGCGCTCGCTGGGCATCATGGGACGAATGTAAAGCACCTCCTTCCCTCAACACCACGCGAAACGCTTAAAAGGAAGGAAGGAGGGCACGCTTTCCTTCCTCCGCCCCCCTCCCCCTTATTCAGGTGACTAAATGTCCAGCAGGGTCCCACTGTTGGAGCTTCCACTTTTAAAGTGAGATATTGGCTGTTTCGCCTCGCTAGCGGGGTAGATTCCCATCCCCTCAGTTAAGAGCGCTTGATCGAAGGCTAGCATGATCCTTCCAACCACACATGTCGAATGACCTCTGGTTATTCGAAAGCGACTTCTGAATTTTGTAAAGATTTGAGGGTTCGAAGGCGAAGCGCTAAAACTGTGATCAACACAAAGAGAGGTATTAAAGTTGTGATATCACAATGTCTGTCTTCATTTTTTTCTTCGTTCTATTACACCTTACTTAATAATTTACAACTGCAATAATATTACAGAAGCGTTAATTGCAGAGGAGGTCTTTTCCTTTTTACCCCTCTCAGCTTTTCACAGATTTTGGTAAAAATCGGCATAGGTCTGATGACTTTCCAGCGGGGTAGGGCAGTTTGCTTCGCGGCTGCGGCCGTATTTCTGGACCAGGCACAGATCACTGATCTTTATGTCTCCCAGATAAAAACCAGCTGCTATCGGTGACCTGAAATAAAAGGTAATGGTTGACTTTCTGCGGAGGTACAGTAAAACTCAACAAATCCCAGGATCCCAGGGCTCTCCCAATTACGGGTGACGAGGGTGCTCGTCGTCTTGCTTATGGGTAAATATTGCAGAATTTGTGCTCACTAAGGGTGGTCAGGGACGAAAGTCAATAACAGTTTACCCATCAAAGTAATGCCTAGGGTTATGCATGAAGAATATCTATAGAAAAATAAAACACAAGTAAACAAGCAAACAAGCGGTCATACTGTGCGGGAGTATAGTCTCCTTTAGGGGACGAAAGGAGTCTCAGTCCCAAGTATCCCTGTCTCTTAGGACCTGTTTACATGAAGGTGGGGGACCCCAGGTAGGTGAGGTAACCCGCGGAGGGTCACCCCACCTAACATGTAAACATGATCAAATTAAAATGAGAGATAATATGGACAGGCCGGTTACCTCACCTTAGAGGGTTACCTCACCTATCTGGGGTCCCCCCGCTCCATGTAAACAGGCCCTTACATATGGTTCCTCTAAGGGAAAAAAGGTATCTATGTTTATTTCTGAGGACGATGAAACAAATGGGTGCTCGAGATAAGCTTAAGCCAAAAGAAAGGGTATTTAAAGGACACAAATGGCACTAGCAGTCGGACAGCGTTACAGAACGTTAAGGCTCTGTGGGAAACGCATTCCATTTCATTTATGCGACTTAGAAACCAGTCCAAAGGGGTAAGTTCAGTGTGAGAATTAGACCCTATTTCCAGATTTCAAGTCCAGCGCTCCAACTGATCGGTCACAAAGGATTATGAAGTTTCAGGCAACCAACCTCGCTGCTGTAAAAGGTTTTGCCTCGCTTTGATGAAAGCCAAGATGTCAGCATCTGCTCGACTATCACCTGTTAGCTTCACTGATCCCGAACCGGAAGTGATGTCACCAGCAGAACTGGAAAATGAGAAAGAAATGGTACGTTAGCAGTATTTTAACGCCAGATAAATGAAAGGCTTAGTTTAGCTACACTAAGCCCTTCGTCGACGAAGTACTAGCGCACAAAACGCCAGCTTTTACGGGGGTAAAACGACCACATTTTTTTGTATTTAACGGCCTGTTTAATACAAAATAACAAAGAGCCAATAAAGCGGCTCAGCTGAAAGCAGAAGGCAAGGGCGGGAAAACATGTGGCCGGTCTTGCGCGCGGGAAACTATGCAATATCTGTTAAGCACAGGAAAATATGCACGTTGTGCCTGGCGAGGAAAACAGATATTAAACCGGAAGCGAAACATGCAAGGGAAACTTTAAGTCTGCTGCCAATAGGCCCTTTGCAGCTTGCCATTCTCGTGGTACAAAACCGTCATGCTGGAACGCAAAAGTCGCATTGGGACAGAACAAACAAAGGAAATAACCATTCAATATTATGTATGCCTTTGTTGGTCTTGCCCCAATGTGACTTTTGCGTCCCAGCATAGAGGTTTTGTACCACGTGAATAGCACGCTGCAAAGGGCCTATTTCGGAAAAGGATACTCCTGCTGTAGGACCTCATGCTCTCACCTGGTGTAAGGTGCGGGAAAAATCAAGGGAATTGTCAAGAGAGAAAATGTGCAAAGCACAAGGAACAGCAAAGTGCAGGTTTTGCTTGACATATTAAGGCTCTTTGGCGTTAAACTATTCTCCATTTATATAATTGGAGAAAGAAGTTGGCTTGACGCCCATAGCCTCAAAAAAAGTTTCACTTATTATTTGGTGAAGAACACACGTACCCTGATTTACTTCGCCATGAGGTTCCCTGATCAATACCGGCTGTTGCTATGGGTCCAGACCGGCTACTGAGACCGCTGTCAGAACTGGACACATGAGGCGGCCGGCTGACAGACGTCGTTCCTAGCGACGCAAGATGCGCTTCTGCACGCAGCTTGGATACGAATTTACCGGGTCTTGTGCTGTAAGGGGAATCATCCCCACGGTTATTTGACACACCACCCGGGTCTGGGTCGCGTCTCCTTTGAGCAGAGGGAGGTCGAACGGGGGATATCGGTGGGGTTTTCCAAGCGGCTCGGACTTCGTCAGGTGGCTAACAAGGAATGAAAACGAAAGTCAAATTGAATGGAGGCAGAAAAAAAAGGAGAGAGAAAAGGCTTTTGAACACGTTCACCGTTAAAATTCCCAAAATGTGACATCCTCCCCCTCCTAACTAAACCTCAAAGTACTCTTCACATCATTATATATATCCTTTGACGTCCGACAATGTTTCATTACTTCATAAAACATGACAAGGTTTGTACCTTGTTTGCTATGTTTTGTAAATCAAGGCACAAAGATGAGTAACACCAAGCAATGGAAAAACCGTTTTAGATAGTTTTCTTCTCTGCCGTCCATTACAAAATTTATGGCCGACAGAGCAGTGCGCTTTTGTATTGACACAAAAGCAGTCGTCATAACCACTGTCACAACAGCGAATGCTGCTCGGTTTGACCAAGCTGTAAAGTTGTTTATTGCTCACCAAAAACAAGCCGTTGATTCTTCGTTCTGTAACTAAGGACGTTCGTTGCGCAAGTTAGGTGAATATATATGCGCAAAAACCGACTCGCCCTTGTACGTAAAGTAATCCAGATTCCGGAGTCTGGGAATTTTCGGCTTGTGGAATCTGGAATCCGGGAAATTTTTTCCTGCGGAATCCGGTATTTAGCTAAAGGAATCCGGAATCCCACTAACGATTTGAGGCCGGAATAGAAGTTTCACTGATAAGAAAATCAGGAATCGAATACCTGGAATCTGGAATCCACAGCGTGGAATCCAGAATCCATCGATCGTAAAGTAGTTTCTATCCACACCTGGTTAAAAGCTGCCTGTTCCGCCCACCAGATTTCAAAATCCTTTTGCATCTTAACTTTGGCTTTTTCTAGTAGATGTTGAAGATGCTCAATCTCGGTTTTAAGAGATTTGAGGTGAGTAAAACTCTCCTTGTATCTGATCAAAGAAACAAAAGTAATATAATGCGTTTTAGGACGTCGTAGTAGCTTTCACTGCATCTACAAACACACAACAATCGAGTGTACGTAACGTGGACTTCAACGGGCAGTCAAAAGCGTCCTGGAGAGTTGAGAGAGGTCTGCGGAGTGTATAATTACAGAGCTGGGATTGTATGAAGTACATTTTAATCTTCAGGACTAAGAAAACTGTCAAAAACAAAGAGATGTCGCTTAAAACAAAGGTCCCTGAGCCAGGCGCGGGAAACAAGTGAAGCTTATCACAGTTACAACCGACAACATGAACAGGGTGCTAATTGATCATAACAAGGGGTTACTATAAAGGACAGGAAATGATGCGTCAGAATTATGGCATAGGAAAAACATAAAAGGGGTATCTGTCAAAAGGCTTAAAGGTGATGTTACACGGACGATTCGCAACGACGATTTTCATCGCAACACAGCGTTGCAATGTTGGAACAAAGTTGCAAGCATTAAAAACAATGTCGCAACAATGTTGCAACGCTGTGTTGTGCTACAAATCATCGTTGCGAATCCTCTCGTGTAACATCGCCTTAAGCGCAGGAAAATGGGGAACGGGTGGCGAACGACGAATAAACAAAAGGGGTGCTAAGCAGATAAAATATTGCAAAGCACCTTAAATTAGTGGGAAAACAGAAGTGTTCAACGGATTACTTAATGATTGTGTTAAACGCAGTGATATTTACCGCAAAAAGCGAGAAATTGTGGCTGGTTTTAGTTTTTATAGTCCAACTTAACAGATTCGAGAGGTTAGAAAACCCCACTGGCACTTTACACCTATCCCATAGTCATGGTGACCGTTGGGACGCCACGGACATGTGGCGTATCATGGGCAAATAAAGCCTGGCCGAGACCATCCCTCTCCAAGCCTGGTTTGGGTTTGAAGTTTCTTTCTTCTAGATGGGCTTCCGGACAAGGATAAAGAGCTCCATTTGCCCGAACCTGATATCCCGCAGGTGACTCGGTCCCTCAAGCGAACTTAGCCTGTAGTCGGTGAGACTCTCTACAGTTACCGCCCTCCTGGTGGACTTCCCATGGGAACAGCCACGGACCCGCCGCAAGACGAGTTGCTCACATATGCGGTGCATTCAGCTTAAGATAAGAGAGCTTGGAGGGCTACTACCCCACTAACAACAAAAGAAAACAACTTGCGCAAAAAGGAGAGGCGTTTTTCCGACAAGAACACATGTTCATGTTACTCACTTTGTCTTCTCTTCCTCGATAGCCTGTCTAAGTTTCTGTTCTACTGGGTCGATATCCTCAACTCCCTCGGTTCCGTTAACAAAACCTTGAAAATACATGTAAACGAATGAACTTCGAGAAACAAAACAGCATCACTTCCACTAACAGTAGTGCTAAGTTAGTAGTTTAAAATACCTTGCATTGACCGACGAACTCTGTGTTGCTCGATTTGGGTTTTTATTGAGTCTGCAATCATAGAAAAGATAAATTAATTAAAATAGTCTACGGAAAATGCTAGATGTTAATGGGAGAGTAACGTACTTATTTTTTGGCGCGATGTGTTTACTTGCTCGCCAAGTCTCTTGGCTTCCGCGTATCTGAAGATAAAAATTGATAATGAAAAAATTAGAATGGTATTGAGTAATGAGACACTAGACATCACATTAATACCAACCTTTGCTTAAGGTTGTGTTTGTTTTCCTCTATCGTGTCATTATGCACGTAGTCTCGCCGGAAAGTCTCAAAAGCTTCTTTTCTTCCCACTGACATTTCATCTAAAAAGTAGAGGAGGAACAAAACATAAGCGAGAAGGGTGAACACTGAACAACATCAAACACGCGCGTTAACGTCAATTCAAAGTCGTTTAAATTGACCTTTTTTCCTAGAGGCTGGTTCCTGTATGATCACTACGATCGCAGCAATTATATATGGAAACAACTCTTCAACGATTGCTGAAACAAACAAACTTCAGTTCTATGTTTAAGGCTTGCTTTCATTATGATCGCTGTGGTCAAGGAGTTTGTCACCATAGCTGGTCTTTTGTTGTCCGAGATCGTAACGATAACATTAAATCTGCCTTAACAGTCTGTGTTTCCGCAAACTTCAAACCTTTTAGATTTGGGTTGCGATTCCTTATGGCTGAAGAATAATCAAAAATAAACTTTTTCTCAGAGGATATAAACGTTCTCCATATTTTGTTCTTCCGGTTCTTAATTCCTCGACTAAAACCGAGCAGGAACATACCAAGCTTTCGTCTGTAGGCAGATGAAGGCCGATGGTGGTTTGATTCTTCTAAAGAAGCTTGTGGGTGATGACGATTCTGCAAGGAAAAACTTGCACAGCTCAAGTAGTGACTAAGGGATGGTAAACTTTTTTTTTAACCCTTTAAGCCCTAATATTAAAATTCAAATTCCTATTTGCTGTCCCTATATGTTTCCTATAAAAGTAGTAGTGAGAAGTTGTTGAAGTATCAACTCATTGTATCTTGTGTGATCATGTCCTTAATTCTCATCACCAGTCTGTTTTATAAAGCATTGATATTACATGGAGAATTTTGATACTGATTACTCTTAGGCGATTAAAGGGTTAAGCTTGGTCCCGAGATAAAGACTCATAGAATAGAGCACGTTCTCAGCATCGTAGGGGTCTCCACCTTGGATTAGCCTGCATAACAGGCGCTTTATGAGCGAAGCGAGGCGAACGCGGCATTTTGCGTGAAGCGCGAGACGCGCAAAATGCCACGTTTGTCTCCCCTGGCTCATAAGAGCGCCTGTTATGCAGGCTACCTTTGAAAAGAACTCGAGTCAACTCCAGATCGGGAATAAACAGATTCAAACCTCGTCTGTTAGCCAACAACATCCAGTATCGCCCAATATGTTTATCAGTCACATTTAAAGGACAGCTTCGGGTACGATTATAGCCAGTTTCCTAGTACGGGCCAATGTTTATCCCGGTTAAGAACTTAGGAGTATTATTCCCCATCGGATGGAATATTTGTCCATCCCAGGGTAACCGCCAAAGTTAATTTGACAAAGAAAATATAGAGGAAAAGGAAAAAAGAAAACAATGCCATGGTAAGAACTAAAATTATGACCTAGAGATGTAAAGTTTGATGAGTTAATAACAAGAACACCACGCCTCCTAGAATCAATAACGTAACAACAATGTTGGATGATAATGGCCCAGCATTGATTGGCGCAAAGTTCCAGTCCAAGGAAACCCGGATCTTGAGAAGCAAAGTTTGATGAGTTAATGACAAGACCACCACGCCTCCGAGAATCACTTTGACTTAACTAGCAATTTTGGATGATAATGCAACCAACAATATTGGGTGATAATGGCCCAATATTGATTGGAACGGGCAAATGCAAGAAATGTAGACACACCTCCGTAGTATCAGAAGACGGCCTTTCTTTCACTCTTGCTCTGCTGGCAGATCTCAGGTGGGACAGTTCGCTCTCTGAGTCATCGCTTAAGGTCTGACTGGTGCTTCTCCTCACCCTCTCACGTGCCGCACCCACCCCGTCTTGCAACGGGCCTCCTCCGAGTCGTGCAGACATCTCTAAATCAGCCGTACGCTTTTTCTCTTTCTTCAACATGCCGACCAAGATGTCTGAGCTTTAGTTAAGGTGCACAGTTACATAGCTACAAATTCTACCCCAACAGCGAGCGACTTCATTGGTTACTTCGAAGTCACATGACATAAAACAATAAAACTGTTTCCCGCCAAAAGCCTCTCAGCCGGCAACATGATGTCAGAGGGTAAAAATCAAAGAATAACCCGATCAACACCACCTTAAAAAAAATATCCTAAGCTGAGCGCTCTCATTTTCTTTCCACTGAGACAACATTATCTCGTTGTCACAGTTTACTGTCGTCAATTTTTATTTTAAATCTAGTATCAGTCACATTTTTTCGCTCATTAGAACTCTGTACAGATCCCAAAAGCTAAAAAACATGATCACAAATTCATCTCTATATAACAAACCCTAAAATTTGTCCAACTTAATGTTCCTTCCTAGCGGTTGTTATCTACTCAAAGCTTACTGGTTCCACTAGTTCAAAACAATTAAAAATTATTTATTTATGTTTCTTTAGTGTCTATAAGACGAACCCTCCCGACCCCTATTCCTGTTAAAGCCGCGTCGATTCGTGACGGGTTACCAGTTCATTGGTTTTGCAAGTTAATTGTCAAAATATTTATTATTTATTTATAGTCTTTGCGTGCGCTTTTCTAACATTTGATGGACCAATCAAAACTCTCGAAGTTAATTGACAAGCAGCTGGTGTCAAACTCCCGCCAGGCGAAAAGCGCGGAGAATATGCTGGAGAAAAACGCGGGAAAATATGTGACAGCTTGCTTGATTGGCTCCCGAATTAAATATGAAACTTACTCAACCAGCACTATAGGAGAAAACGGAAAAAAATCATCCATGCCACTAGGCTTAGATGCATAATTCCGGAATTTTTTTTGGAGCAATTTGAACATTCACCCGACATTTTGGCAATATTTCACGGCAAAAACGTTGACAAAACGTTTTTTGTTATATTCCTACCGATGTAGAGAGGGCTCAGTCCGCTTACTTGCAACAGCAGTGTCTAGAGTACTGTCTACTAGTCTACTAAACTCAACAAATCAGCGGGTTTCATCAGAGTCGTCTACACTACAACTTATCAGCAGTTATTCACCAAAAGGGGCCCTCGCTATCAAAAAAAAGCCGAATTTTTTTGGAGAATTTTTCGAGAATTTTAGACGTTTCTAAAAGAATTTTAGTGCATTTTTCGGGGAAATTCCGGAAGGAATTTTAGGCCAAATTTTGGGAATTATGTAGCTAAGCCCACATGCAGCTGGTTTTGATGTGCCACCAGCGTCGCCACCAGTGACAAATGTTCACAACAAAACCAGGTGTGGGAGGGGGAGGTGGGGGGAAAGCTGGAAGGAATGTGTTCATAAATAAAATGAACAATAGAAGTTCTCCTCTTCAACTGTACTGAGACGGAGCAGTTTTTTTAATGGCTGATACGCTAGTTCTGTACAAATATATTTGTCTTCTGTTTATAAAACGTTAGAGCCAAAATGTGACGCGTATTGGCTCATACAATAGGACCAACTTTTCAATCTGGAATGAAACGGTGCGACTATTACTAAAATGAAATGTTTCCGATATTTTTCAAAAGGGAACTTCATATTATCTTGAACTCTAATAACTGAAGAAAAAGTTAAATAAACGGTATATTATCGTCAGATCCTCTTTAGACACGCAGCAATTTTTTTACAAAAACATTTATTTACGAATTAGAAGTTATGCCGTGTTCACTTTTCAAATTTTCCACTTTATTTTTTCACTTAAGATTTTACTACAAAATTATCATGGTTACTTTGTTAGCAACCACAATGCATTTATTTATTAATCACTTAATTTCCTTGATAAATTTGGCTAAAAAATTTATCATTAGAGTACGCACGTGACCATGCAAAAATGGTTTTCACCTTAGAATAATCTCTGTTTTAAACAATAAGGGCCAGTTAATAACGGCAGTTATTTAACAATTTATTACTACTTTTATCAAACATATACAATATTGTAATAAAAATGTGTGCCTCAAAAGCTTTTATCAATTTTAATACTACCAAAAGCATTATTTCACTGTGGCATACTGCTACATCAACGGAATTTTTGTAATTGATCTGTCTTTCACGAAAAACGTGCAACGGCTAAAATCTACCAAACCATTTACAGTTATTTAGATATTGTTTAATATTCTTTAGAGGCGTACAAACTATTATTTTTAGAGTATAACTATAAAAATGGTCGAAGTCCTGAAGTTTTTGGGGAAATCATTCTATTTTTTAACCGATTCTAAACACGAGTCATTTGGTATTATCATTTTCTGTAGCAAAGTTGATTATTCTACACATTTTGATATTTCTGCTCCTGCGATACGTTTCTTCTACTTCACGAAAGTTGGAAAAGTTTTTCTTTAAAGTAACCTACAGCCTACAGGACACACGTTTTCTGTTTTCAAATTCTTGTTTAATTTAATTTGGCCTAGGAAAACGAGAGGTTTCTGGTAGCCATGCACTTCTTTTAAATCGCCTCCTGTGCAGTTCGAGGTTTAACTATCTCAGCGCTCATTTTCCCCTTAAATTTGACTCTGCTTGTTACATTGAGGTTGTCCGTCTTCGTGCTCCTTCGCCAACATGTTGGTTCTCGATCACAGAAATAACCCTTTTCTTCTCTTGTTCAGCTCTGTTCAACTCCATCATAGCGTCAAGATATTCCTCTTCAGCCTTCAGCCTCTTGTTTTCAGCATCTCGCAGCTTGTCGTGCGTTCTCGTGCAGCGCTCCAAGGCTTTCTTATAACTGGCCATCGCCTCTTTACGAGCGACATTCAGTCTTTGCATTCTTTGCTGCTCCGAGTCGAACACAACGTGATCTTCCAACAGCTTTAGTATCCTCTTATGTATATGCAAGTTATTAGTCATCTCAGCTTCAATAGCTACTCGAGAACGCCGATGCATTTGTTTTAACTCCCTCAGGGTAAAACACTCGATATCAGCGGACAGTTTGGCAAGAGTGAGCATTGCTTCGTGATCCATTTGTCCTATAAATGCGGTATCGTCCCTGTGCGAAGTCCCCGTGAAGCTCCAGTGGCCTAGATCTTCTGTGGTAAACTTAAAAGCCTCGTCCAGTTTAAACAGGTTTGTGCCGCTCGCTAGTAAAGCATAGCTACTAGTCAGTCCGGTTGTTTCCCAGTTAAGCCTGAGAAACACAGGGTTGTAATGTTAGAGCTGTTTGCAATAATGAGCCTCGTAAAACAAAAACAGAGGCATTTCTGTTCTGGCTTGTATGGGACGTACTCCATCAATTTTCAACCAATGACAGGGTGGCGTAAACGCCAAGCCAGAGCACATAAAAATATTTTAAAAGCGAAAAGTGCAAAAAAATTGAAAAAGTATTTTTACATATTACATTATCAGCTTCTGTTTACAGTTACAATTCAAGAGAGTGTCGCCCATTCTTGCCTACTTCCAGTTTAATTAATTTATATTTTAAATGCCAGAATTCAACGCGGGGTTTCTAATCAGTGTGAAAATCTGTTAACTAACTGAGCAAACAAAAACAACAACAACAACAAAAGCGAGAAATGAACGAGACTGTTAGTAGCTGTTAAATGAAATCATTGCGAGGATAATGGTCTCCAGGGCAAATAAAATTGAAGCGTGTTAGTAGTATAGGGCGCGTGGAATTAATCCCTTTCTTCATATTTGTGATGTTAATCGGTAATTTTGAGTTCTGTTCACTGGGATTTGAGAACGCGCAACGATTGAATTGTTTCAAGGCCACTGTCAATTTGCCAGTCAGGGTAAAGGGAAATTCGGAACGGATTTCCGTTAAGTCGCTGAGTACGTTGGAGGCCTCGAACGAGGATCTCGGCGCTGACTTCGCAGACGCTACTAACCGGGGTAAGATTACGCCAGTGACGTAGGCTAGCCAGTCCCACGATCAATAGGAGCAGACGTGATTTTATACTAACGATCTTAGCTTTTTTATTTTTCCCCAAAATTGATATTTTAGTTATCCTAAAATATTCAAAATTAAGTTATAGTTAATATATGTTATAATTTGTACAGGTTATAGTTGACGGATTTTGATCTTAGAAGGAAGGTTTACGTTACATAAGTTAAAACAATGAGATATTTTAATTTTAACACTGAAACTCTGTTCAAGCCAGGCAAATTTATACTTAGTCATTGATTAGTGATTTAAGAATTACATTCAACAGCCTGTAAACCTGAAAATACCTTCAAACAAGTTAAACAAGTACAACACAGAAAAGCGGAAGGTTGATGAAACATGAAATTCCTGTTACTTTGGTGCTCTCGAGTAGTACTTTATTAGTTGCTCAAAAGTAGAAATTGGCACAAATTTTCTAATGTTCCTCACGTAATTCTGAAAAGCGACCATTCATTTACTAGAAGCACTACTTGCCTAACTTGCCAAGGAGCTTCACCCGGTTGTGGGCAATAACATAATTGTAACCATTCAAAACGAAAGCCCCTGTGCAGCACTTTACATATAGTGTTGAAAAAAGACACTGTCACCCGCTTCTGCACGTTTACACTGATGGCAATAAAGACCTTTAAAAAACACCGCTTCCGTGCAGGGGTAAAATAACTCGTACCGTGTCCGTTAATGTCGGGAGAATAGAAAGCATGAAATAAACCGTTTGTGCGGGAGGGGTAAGAATAAATTAGCCGGAAATATGGGTAGATTGCCCTCTACCCCAGAGAAACGGCTTGACTACTAGGTAGAACGGTGATGGCGCTATCACATCCGAGAAATCAAGGTTGTGCATATGTTGTGGTTTAATTTTATCCTTGGTTAAAATTTTATTTTCCTTCGTTTCAATCTCATTATCATACATTACCATAACCAAAAACAAAAGAAAATAAAATTTAAACCAAGGATAACATTAAACCACAACATATATATCTTCGTGGCAAACATTTTCGCGCCCATAAAGAGAAACGGTGTATCTTAAATATCTTGAGATCCTTAACACCCATTACCCTTGATTAGAACGGCTAGGCAGCTGGGAAGAGCGACGATGCCATAATGTAAATACGCATCAAACACTGTTGCCTACCAACACCCGTGAGCAGAACTGGTGTATCAAAGGACCCCTTGACGAACTGTTTACGATTCTAGCAAAACATAACCCTTTGTTAGCCATCTCATGCAGCCACAACACAGTAGCCAGTTGTTAAACCAATACCTCTTTTCAAACCGATGGTAAAGGATATTGATCTCATTGTCTCGCTGTCGGATGAGCTCTTTCAGCTTGTTCAGCTCCGTCTGGTTACCAAGGTAACTGCTATCAAAGCTGCTATCATTAGCTGGGGTCCTACTAGAAAGAGAAATAGACAAAAACAAAAAAACACACTACATTACATATGTAACGAGTTGAGCCTTAAACGTTACATGAACGTCATCAAAAGGAAGGTATCATAAGGGCGTACAAGAGCCAATGAGTGGAAAGAGAGGAGAGTGGAAATTCCTAAAAAATTCCAAATTTCTTTCCGTAAAATCCTAAGAAATAAACAATACTGCGTTAAAATTCTACCAAAAAGGTTTCGTTTAAATGGTAAAACCATAGGTTTTCGTCTACAGATTCAAAAGTTACAAAGACAAAAAAGTCTCCACACAACTCGGCCAACTGGGGAAAGGGGGGATAACCCAGACTCAGTAACATTGGATGAAACCCCTAAGGGCATTGTTGCTCCTCCCTGAATGAGATGCTTGTCTATCCTAGGGTTAACTCCCTCCCACCTTTTCACCCCTGGGAGAAGAAAGACAGAGTGGAGCTTGAACCCGGATCTACAGAGATAAGGAGTTTCACAAGTTAGCCTCTTCGCCTCTACGCTACAACACAAAATGGTTTTAGCGATTTGTTAAGAAACTTCAAGAGAATAACTTGTCAGTGTGAATCACATTTCAATGCTTCTGAGTAAATCTTTTCCTTAAGATGTGTCGTTAGACTGTATGTGGCCCCTTATCAGCAATAGAGAATATGATTTTTCCTCTTTAATTCTCAAACTCAAATGCAACGGAACTTAACGCCCGCGTCGCAAGTGGAGGTTGGGCGCCCATGGGTCAGGGGGCTGCAACCGCAATTACACCCCAAGGCCGAAGAACACTCACAGGCCTACCAACCCGCAATCCAGCCACAAGCTCCCGCGCCCAGCCCCCCACTATAGCACCCGTCACACTGAGACCAGGAGCCCAGTGGAAGTGAAATGAACAAACCCCCGAAAGAAGGGAAAAAACCGGGAAGGAGGGGGAGACCCTAAAACAAGAAAGCGAAGGGAGGGAGGGAAACGAAGAGAAACGCTAGGCTACTAGAACGCCACGCCACGCCACGCTAACCAAGCTTCGAGTACAACGCAAAAACAACGTAGGCACATGGCCTGCGCATGCGCCAAAGCGACATAGCGCTGGACAGGAATCTGCCACCATGTTCACGAACAATGGTAAACGTTACAAACGCAAACATAGTCACGCAACAGCGCTACAGACGGCCAACACGTCACCAAAGAACGCCAAAAACATTAGAGACTATAGCTTCTAGTCGTTAAGTACATTAAATATGATTTAATAGTATTTAAAGTTTAATGAGTGTTTGGAAATCAGATGAAAAACTGCTCATTTTTGCATCCTTAATTTCTCCTTCTAAAATCATTTTGTTTGACAAGTAATGTCAAGCATTCGACACTGTGTTTCATCACCAGATGAAACACCTACTCGAAGTTCGTCAAAAGTACTCCACTACGCGTCGTATTTTCAACTCTCTTCACAGTGTTTCATCTGGTGGCGAAACACTACGTCTCATCCTTGATATATTACTTCATGTGTTGGCTCTTCTCGTGGGTGGTAACCTTCACACGTGTTCATATCCAACAGGGTAAACATTTACCTATGTGGCGGAGGGGAAGGATTCTTCTTGCCTTTGTCCAAAACATGAGTCTGAAAGCAATAATACCAAATGCAAAAAAGTGACAGTTATAACTACAAATAACTCCTTAGCCTCTCAAATCGCTGGGTGGAAATGCAGTGATTTTGTTACCTCTGCGTCCTGCATCCCTGACGCATAAAAATCCCCAAAGATATTTTGTGGTACGCATCCCGTAGGACGCAAAGATCGATTGATCGATCTGAAAGATGTTTTTGTAGAATATCCTGTTTTTGAGATTTCTGTGGCTGTTCTTGTGGCTGTTGTCAAACCACGCTTATTTCATTTAGCCTTGCTGTGATTTACAATAGAAGGAGTATATTTTATTTCAGTAAACTGTAATAAAGAGTTTTGGAGTCTGTCTTCCGATTAACCGTGTGGTTACAAAAGTCCCAGGGACTCAGTGGTTCTGGACTGGGACTCATGATTTTTCACAAGATGAGTCCCAGGACTCACCATAACCATATTTCATAACAAAATCACTGGAAATGGCTGAGGAGAGAGTGAGATTATACTCAGATCTAAAGAATATGAATTCTCCATCGGGACCCCAGGTGTGGTTCTCTGGCGTCTAAGCCGGCAGAATTTACCCAATCGGTCCCCCTTCTTTTCATCCCCACTCCCACCCCATAAGGCGTGAGTTTGCTTCTCGCTACAAACCACTGCAACCATCCAACCAACCAATCAATTTATTTTCCAACTTAAAAAATGTTTACAAAAGCAGAATAACTTAAAGTAGATCAGGCAAAAAACTACTCAGAATAGCAAAAACTAAACGAGCTGAGTAGTTACAATAATTAGATTACATTCTATGGGGTCGTGACGCACGAAAGATTAAGAGGAAAATAACTTAAATTTAGGAGAAATAATAATGATAAATAAATAAATGAATTCATAAATAAATAACTAAA
>OZ037782.1:19504051-19509051 GCA_964035525.1 Porites cylindrica | reverse complement strand
ACAAACCACTTCTGTGCCAAGTCGACTTGAAAAACTCTGTTTTGAATTTCCCGCTTTTTTTCACCTGACCAACATTGACGTCACAAGCTGTTTTTTCCGACAATTTTTCCGACCGCTCTACGAAGATAAGGGCCAAGAAACAGCAATTTTTAAATGCGAATATCTTGGAGATACTTGCTTCAATTGAGCTGAAACTTCATAGTATGTTTATTTGGTTCATATTAAACACATTCAACTAGAATTGAACTAAACTAAAAAATGTCGAATTTTTGGTTCATTTGACCTTTAAGTTCATGAAAAGTTCGATGTCTGGATCAGTTGAATTCCTTTGAACGAGTTTGGATCGTCCACCACGTTAGAACACGGTCTATCCATCTGCTTCAGACAGATAGAACGTCTGAAGATCATCTCGGTCCGGGACAAACGTCGATCTTCACATGCGACGCACTAAACCAATAAATTAAAAATTTGTTTGATAATGTATATTTAGCCTTGTTCGGGAGAAAATGTATTAAAATTGCTTTTTGGTACGATTCAGTTTATTAGTTTGACGCGTCCTAGGTTCGACGTCTGACACGACAGACGATCTCAACTTAAGTTAGGTCGACCCAAAGTCGAGATTGGTGTGACTCATGAAAAGTTCGACGTTTGTCCTAGGCCTTATTCCACTATTCTTTCTTTTAACAGCGAATCGTAGCCACTAAAACTACAGAAATAGGCCGAAACATCGCTGGTCGCCGGCACTTTTAACGACCACCCTGTGGGGTTGGTGTCTAACTCAATTAGTAGATAACAGCAAGGATATATCAACAGAAGTACATGTATCGGAGGGCAAATTATACTGCAAACAAACTTACATCAATGTTCTTCTTTTCAAGGGAGCATGTTGCTATCATTGTGGTCATGCAGTTTCCTCCAAGACTGAAACATAAAGATTATAAGGGATAAAGAATAAAAAACTTTGCTGAACATGATATGCATACAGGGAGGTCAAATGTTTACTTCTGTTAAATTTTCATTCTGCTTCCTGGCACTAGCCTGTGCCACAGATGGAACTAAATTTCTGGTTACCTCGATCCGTCTGTGAAACAGTGCCAACATCCTTGTTCTGAGTACCCCTTGTATACCAGGATTTGAGTACATCCCATGAATGGCCTGTTAAAAGTGCCACTGTCAATTTGCCAATCAGATTGAAGGGAAGTTTAAAGTGCATCTCTGGTAATTCATTGAGTCCGTTGGGGATCCAGAACAAGAATATCCACATTGCTTCACAGATGTTACTAACTAGGGTTTGATTACATCTACGATGCAGGCTACTTCCTCACCTGTCTCTTAAGACTGAGGTCATCATGGAATTCCTGTAAGGAATGTGACTCCTGGACTTGTCTGACAATGCCACTATCACCTGTTAAAGCACAGAAAGATAGAACAATAGTTTACTCCCCAGCGGGTACATGCATGTAAGGTCTTATTAACAGGGCTATGTCATGCTATTTGCTATCTTTTTAAAAAGCTAATACAGCTCTTTTTAATTGCATCAACTGAATAGACCTTATTCACGATATCCGCCATCTTTGCCCGCGCCAAGGATCGATGAGATAAAAGCTATGTCACGTGGTATTTCAGGGGGTAAATAAGTGATAAAATTTGCCAATACAAGTAATCGCGGTCGAGTTTATTAATTCTATCAAACGAGACTACGATTTCATGGTCTTGCAGAATGTACATATCGAGTTTTGGCAAGATTTACGTCATAACTGTTTGCCATGAGGACATCTACGGTTGCTACTGCACACTGCCAATAAATAGAGAGGCATCATGAATGACAGACAAAAGTCACTGCTCTAACCTGCTCTAGATAATGAAGTGACAAATTGATATATTTGGCTTCTGTAAGTAAAGTGCCACCGACATTGGTCTTTCCAACTCTTTCAGATCTGTAAGTATAAGAAAAAATAGGGTGCAATTGATTAAGTGCATGGAATAAGGCTCTTAGTGACTCCTACTTTACCAGTCAAAGTTGGAAAATTAACAAAAACCCAAGTTACCACAGCATGCATAGATCTGAAAACTGGCTTGACCAATGGCAGAAAGGCAAATTGAGCACCAGAATTGGTAATCAGTCCTTCACACATGCTTTTGCTTTCTGATTTCATGTTCCATTGGCTTTGCTAAATCTGCCTAATATTATTCATGATGAGTCTTGACACCGTAAAATTCTTTGCACAAATTTGTGGTAACACAAGTTGAAAGACAAAAAAACTGTAAATATTGCCAAGTTTCACAAGGCCTTCCCTCATCTTGTTCTTCCTGACATGTCACAAATTTCAGAAGTAGTCTAATTACAAACCTTTTTTAAAATGCATAATGTAAATTTGACATCATTATGAGCTGGTTGTAAGGCCTTTGGGGAATGAAAGTTGTATGACTTAGATAACAGTTAGAATGTCTTACCCTGCCAGGTCAACCAGGTGTAGCTTGGCTCGTCGTATGGTAGCAGATCCAGGGTCACGTGAGGAGACATGGATGGTGAAAATACAGTGGGATCTGGTTGATGCCTGATTCATAGGTGTCTAGACAGATTAAAACGGTTTATTATTATTCATTCAAAACATTTCTCTATTTCTGATTGGCTAAAATCACGCGCGTAATTCATCACAACCAGCTACTGTTGACCAAATGTGGAAGAGTTTTGCCTTATAATTGAACCAATGACGTCAAAAGTGCAGCAAACTGTTAACCAAGAAGACCTGTTTTGGTAGTGAGAACAAAATGGTGGAACAGTTGGCGGAACATTTTACTCGTTTCATGAGGAACTATTGTCCAAAAACATAGAAAGAAGACAACTCAGCGGACAAGATCTGCTATTTGAAGTATATTTGCAGACCTGAAAGGCCCTTTACCTTCTAAACTTCCCGATAAGCATGCACTATGGCGTTGAGCTTAACATCGACAGAGGTAAGCATGTTTTACTTTGTTTTTAAACTAGGGATTATTTTGAATGAAAAATAAAGCAATTATTGAATTCGGCTTTCGTAGGATATGAAGAATTATGCAGATCGAGGTGGATAACACCCTCGGAGATGATTTCAGCTGATGCAGACTTGCTGTATGTTTCTCCCGGTCGATTATGGTAAAGTTTTGCACCGTCCAAAACCAGAGAGGTGGTATTATTTCATATTATTGGCATTATAATCAAATTAACAGAATCAGTAATAAAATCTCACCTCAGCTATCATCCTGTTTGTGTCCCCAAGAAATAAAAGATTTAGAGCTGAAATAAAAGTAATGTATTCCGTAAATGACCTTCGGGATAATAAATGCCCAGAGTGTCTTTTTAATTTTAGGAGTCCAGGCGGGGGGGTGGGGGGGGGGGGGGGGGGCGTTTAATAGATAGGACGCGTTTAAAAGAGAGATGCATTTATTAATTTTATTCTCAAAACTGTTACAAGAGAGAGAGTTAAAAAATAACGGAATATCCACTCCATCAATTGATACATCTAGGCTGTCTAGAGATCCATATTGCTCTTTCAAATCACAACATCCACGTCAGAATCCTACTCCTGCCTCGTACCCAGACGTCTCTCTTCGATGTGCGCGCAAAGGAAGGCGGGAAGGAGACTACCCTTCCCATGGTCCCTTGCGGTTCATCACCAGTCACTCGCGCTTCGCGGTCGCCTCTGCCATGCGAAAAACGAAGGGCCTGAGGAGGAGGCTGATCCTACTCAGGGTTATTGTATTGCCAACGTTAGTCTGTCTTTAATTGAAACTTGACATTGAACAAGATGAAATTTAGCAATGCCTTGATAATCAAGCAAGAATCTGAATGAATTGAATGATTGTGCTCCTTTTTTCCTAAGTCCTAGTAGCGTATTTTGGAGTAACAATTTCTCATAAGGGAGGCATCTATAAGACAGGGGGCATTAATTAGAAACGGGCATCTATTAAAATTTTAGCATCATAGAGGGGGCATTTTTTAGATAAGAGGTGTTTGTTTGAAAGTGGGTGCTTATTAGGTCATTAGGATTAATTAGGTGGGTGCATTATTAGGTTATTAGGTATGGGAACTTCATCAGGAATGAGTAGAACAATATAGTTTATCTAATCTGTCCAGTTGTGTTTTAATTTAACATGAGATATGCAGTTTTTTTTGTAGATTATGTTCTTCTAACCGATAACACGTTACTTTCAGTATCAGCATTTCCTACCTTCTTCTTCATTACTGGCTTGATGCAGAGAAAGATTCTTCAAATGAACATTGTTATCACTGTCTTCAAACAGGGTCACCTTTCTAGAGGAAGTTCAAATGACATCTTTTTACCAACAAGCACATAAAAAAAACAATAATCGTCGTAAACCCTCTATCGGGCCTCCCTCCCTCAAATAAGCACCCCCTTTTCAGAGGAAGAAAGTTATTAACCCTCAACTCTTTTTGAAGCTCCCCCTCTACGCGTATTCTTCACTGACAATTAATAAGCGATAGACTGTCTTAATTAATCACGACATTACCGTTCAGTAATTCACCATGTGGACTGATCTGTTATGGTTTATTCAGGATGGAAGTTCAGGTTTGTTTTTTGTCTTCATTCATATGCTTAAGCTTTTCGACTTTGCACTCTAGTTCTTTAATGTGGAGAACTGATACTGTTATATTATTCCTGAAAATAACTTGTACAACACGTAAAATATCACTCAAATCTTCACACTAGTAGACAGTCATGCATTGCCTTGGTTTAAAACAGGAAGCAGGAAAACTTAAATCTATTGTTTTGTTTCGATTCTACAGCGGAACCATGCTATAATGAAGAGCCATGGTACCGAAAAAATTGTTCGTTATAGCGGGGTCTTCATTATAGCATAAATTCAACACTACAATAGTATGTACAGTACACGTTTTAAAGCCAGTTGCGATTTGTACTCAAATTTGTTGTTTTTCCTGACTGCTTTGAACAACTGGACAAAATATTCGTTAAAGTGGGGAAAATTGTGCATTGCGACCT
>OZ037782.1:19491551-19501551 GCA_964035525.1 Porites cylindrica | reverse complement strand
AGCGACCATAGTCTCTGGTGTCGTGGTCTATCTCTCAAGGGGAAGGGGGGAGGGACTGTTATGGACCCGTTGCAGAGACCCTACCAAGAGCTGGCGAACCTTTAAAGTAGACAATGATAATTTACTACCTATACTTAAGACTTTGATAACCGTCAGAATTAATTTAATACCTGGCCATAAGCAAAGATCGTTCCATTGTATCCTGTCAAAACACTAAAATCAATAAATTACAGACCAAAAATTAGTGGAATGTTTAATAACTATTTTAAACTACATGTACAATGTACTTGCTACTTGATACTAGTGCTACTAATAACAATTTTTTTTATAACAATGTATTTTATTTATAAATATTGAGGCAGGCTGAAATTTACCAAATTTTCGGAATATTTAAAGAATAAACCCCAAGTTTGAGATTTTGAAAAGGATACAATGTATAAGGTTGTGTGTTGAGAATCTGTAAAAGTTTTTAACTTCACCACATAAAATGGTTCCTTTTTTTATTTTGTAGACACTATTATTGCAAAATAACGGAAATGTCATAAGCTACTGTTCATCCTCTATTAATATTAAGCCCCTCCGGGGAGCTTATTATTAATTTATTCCAGGCACATTTGAAGGGGTGGGGGTGCTTAATAGAGATGGGGGGGGGGGAGCTTATTTGAGAGAGGAGGCTTATTTAATTCCACAAAAGATGATGGTGTCAGTTCTCCATAGAGAACTAGAATAAAAAGTGAAAAAGTACAAGTACAAGAACTTGGAGGTCATAGAGGCAAGGATCACTTGCAAATCCGAACTTCCAGCTGGTGAATAAACCAGCCTGGATCAGTCCACACAAAGTTTTACAGTTGTTGTTGATTAATACAGTCTATCATTTATTAGTAAATAATAATAAGGGGGAGGGAGGGAAGCTTATCAACTATCTTCTTCGGAAAAGGGGGGGCTTATTTGAGAAGGCGGGGGGTTAATAGAGGATTTACGTTATACATGTATAATAAAGAAAAATAAAAGAATATTTTCAGCCTGACATTGGCAGAAAAATAATAATATTCAGCCTGGGCCGGAAAACAACATTCTTATAACAAGAAGAGTATACAGATCAAGAACCTACTTGTCTATCACTCCTTGTGCAACTTCCTCAAAAACCTCATCCTGTTTACAGTCCTGATCAAAGACCCTGTTGAACCTTAATGTACAAAAAACAATATACATAAAATTATTCCACTATTTCTATTTAATATAAATCAATACATAATATAGTTACTTGAAGTTAGTTGCTGTTTGTTGTTGCTTTACCTAATCCAGGGACCAGTTACATAAAACTTAACACAAAGTTTTAGTTAGGTTATTTAGCTCACAGAAAATTGAAATAAAGAGTAACAGTTATTAATAAAATATTCACCACAAATATACAGTCAACAGACTTAACACATGAAACCTCACCAACCTTTCAATAAGGTTCCCACAAAGCCTGCGAACAGGCTCCCAAATGGAGCAGAGCAAAAAAGAATATCAGCGAGCAAAGTGAGGTGAAAAAGTGTGGCCTGGGAAAGAAAACAGGCAGGAAAGCCTGTAGACTTTGTTTTGATGGTGCCCATCTGCCCATAATTATATTTTGCAATTATCCTGTAACAAATGTCAATAAGGCAATTTCACCTGTCAAATTATGACATGTTTTCTTTGCTGGAATGTATTGGCATCAAAAACATTTGCGTGCACCTGGGTATATTTACTGCTACATGTAACTTGTCAAAGGTCAGTGATCTGACCAATCAGATCATGATACCAGAATCTGGTATCATGGATGAGCAGCATCAAAACAAAGTTTACAGGCTCCTTGCTTTTTTTCTCCCCTGGGCCATGCTTGGCTCATTTTGCTTGCCGATTTTTTATATCGCCTCACTCCACTTGGGTGCCTGTTTGCAGGCTGTTACCACATTTCCACATTGGTTTCAAACCAATGGAGACTGAGTATGAGTCCATGTATTACAGTGTATGGGATAATAAGAACCACATAATTATCAGAGAACATCCAAGCCTATTAAAACCACAAGTTTGGTGTTAATCAGGCCAACATTAAACGATAAATATTCATTTAAAAAAAACTTGAAAATTTACAAACAAAATTAATGTACATGTATGGGTTGCCAGACACTTTTCTGGCTATCAAAATATTTCTTTGTAAATTTTGAAAGATGAATGGGTTTATCTTGTTCATTACTGGCCCGCTAAACGCCAAACTTGTGGATTTGGCAAAAACTCGATGTGCTCTCTTTTTTTTAAATCAATCCGGCAATCAATCAAAAAATTAAGAAAATACTTAAGATGTATTGTCTTGTTCTTTTGAATACTTTCAATTGATTTGATTTGATTTTTTGGAACCAAAACAATATTATTGCAAATCAGATTGAAAGTATTCAAAAAAGCAGGACAAAAATGAAAAAATCATCTTAAGTATTTTCGTTTTTGATTAATAATTGAGTGATTTAAAAAAAGCAGACCGAGTTTTTACCAAATGCTCAAGTGCAGTAATCAAATGGACAAATTTTTATAGTTGTATGCTCATGCATAAAGCACATTAACTGTAATAAAATGGAAAGAAATAAAGTGTGTTTTCTGTCTGTTTCTTCATGTTATATCTAAGCAATTTCTGAAGTCAAAGAAACATCATTCACAAGTATAATTTACCATGACATATACTGAGCAAAAATTATAACCAAGTGAATTTAACATAAAATATTCAAAGCTCCAACCTAAATTTATAAACTTCTTTCTTGTTATTGATATAGCCATCAGCTAGATCTTTGGGAACAGTAAAGGCAATAATGGATCCTCCATTGTCATCTTCATAAGCTTCATAAAGCTAAAACACAAACAAGAAATGAGTTTATTACATGTTCAATGTACTATTGATAATTAATACACTCAAACCTTTCATAAGAGTCACCACCCAAAATGAAAAGAGTTTGTGGTCGCTTATGGGAAGTGGTTGTTTATGAGAGTCAAACGGCAGGAAGTCATTTTCGAGGAGAAGCTTGGACTCATCTACTTTTTGCCCACACACTTACTTGTTTTTCTCTTAAGAGCAACAGTCCCATAAAAGAAACAAGCCATTGATGAGAGGTTCTAACCAAAAAGCTTTGGCTGGGAAAATTTTGGTGTTTTGGGTAAGTGGGCGCTTATGGGAGGTGGTTGCACATGGCGGTTTGACTGTATTTATTATATGGCTACAATAGTACGCACGCGCTGATTGGTTGTTTTCTTATAATGACCAAGCATTATTTTCTTTTAATGACTGGGCATCACTAGCTAGGTGTTTAAGGCACATACATGTATATACAATCTGTGTTTAACTTGGTAGTGGAAATCCTTATGGACATCCATGTTATGGTCAATTGACAGCTGTCAAAAAGGGCATCCACTACCAGTGTTACCTGACTGTTTTGTGGGCTCAAAAGTACAACTCATTGAGGTGATGTGTTTTCTTAAAGTTATTCGCTGACCAGTTGTTGGTTTTAATTGATTGCAGGCTCAGGTCCATAATAGAAAGGCCGCAAAATAAATAACTTATTAACCTCATCTGCTAGGTCATTACAGGGAAATCTCAGACCTCGGCCTTAATGCATTGACCTTGCTATCACTCGTTCGATAAATCAAGGCCTCAGTCTGAGATTTCCATGTAAATGACCTCACTCTTTGATAATAAGTAGAATATGATACTTTCATTATAATACTTTCATTTTCTTACAATTTAATTATTATAATACCCTGTTACAGAATCTCTCAGTCAACTTTTGTCCGCTTGTTTTATATCTGTTCACTGAATTCAGAAGTACATATCTGAAAATTTTTTTCTAAACAGAGCTTTCTCTCACAAGTTGAATTTAAAATCAGAGGTACCAACAATTCACATTATGATTTTACAGTAGGTTTTATAATCAAGGAACGACAAGATTAATTAAACAAATTCAAAATGATTTTATTTAATCACATTTAGTTTAACTCAAGCAAGGAAATACAATGTTGAATTAAAAAGGGAAACTACAGTCATGCATCCACAGCTGCAACAGCAATAAATTTACCATGATACAATTCATATTCCAGTCACAAAATAGGTAACATTTCTTTTAAAACGCAATAAAAACCACTAATTATTATTATTTTTTAAATTTGTTGTATTATAAATGAACTGTCCGACGCTTGGTTTCTTGTAGACCTGTTTTACCTGTAGACAAGTTTCAGTTTTTTGTTCACCACTCTTACATTAATAAAGGAGTATCACGACTTTACTCCCTGCCTCAGAGAGGAAATACTCAATATCTACACTAATTTTCAAGCAACTTCACCAAATAGATTCCAAAAGTAAGAAAAATGGTGACAAATAATTCTTTACCAATCAACATGCATGCTTACCCCAGTTAACTTTTGTTTGGTTGGCTTTGCCCTGGCATAAATCTGTATTCCTTGCTTAACCATCCTTCATGACGGCGCACCAAACACTCCTAAAACATCCAAACAATTCTGCAATCCGATAAACACAGTAAATGGGAATATCTTAGGGTAAGTTTACAGGAAATTCAGCGTTGCCGTGGTTGTGGCTTTTTGACAAAAGTTGAAAATTATGAGAACTTAGCAGATGGAGGATTGGGAACGAATAAAATACCGCTGTCGTAAAAAAACTGCAGTCTTATGATAAGACATTTCCTGTTTTCTTATATAAAGACAGAATCGCATCTTACTTAGTTTCTAAATAAAACTACTGCAGCGGAAGGACCAACCTCGACGACCCTGCTGACAAGGAGCGAAAGATTCAAGAGATCGTTCTGTTACCTCAATCTTTAGAGTTTTACTTTCAAACAAGAAAGATGTTAACAGCAGCGTTTTTTACTTGCCTTTCGTTTCTTGCGATGGGTGCAGAGTGCACTGCTGAAGCTAAACACTGGGCTCTGATTGTAGCGGGCTCCAACAGTTGGTATAATTATAGACACCAGGTAAGTTGAAAATCTATTCAAGCTTATTTCTGTTGGTCAGACCTAGCGCAGTGCATGAAGCTCTAGTATCAACAAATTAAAGTAAGGCTTTGATCGGCTGAGCATTAAGAGGAATTCACTTAGGTAAAAAAGATTAACCTTGACTTACATGTACGACGTGCGCGACCGCAATCTGCATTCCAGCCCGGTCGAACGCTTGCAACTCAATCAGGGAACGTAGGACGATAGGAAAACGTGTTTCACTTCTACTTCTAGTACTAAATTTTCGGTCTAATGTAGAAGTTTATTAAGTGTACGTGTTTTGAATGTATAAGAGGAGGGATCTTCCAGAATTTTAACACTGGGGTCATCTAGATTCTTTAATATGAAGTCTCTGCCCACGTTCAGATTGTGGAACCGGTAAACCGTGGAGCTTGCTTACGAACCGTTTAAAAAAAAAAGGCTGTGGAATGAACTTGCGGCTTTATATGAAAATCAGTACAGATTTACTTTTTTACTGACTACATGTAAGTTTTCCCGTAGAATTAAATTTAATTGGTGTTAATGCATTCAAAAAGATCTCTTCTTTTGTTCTTTTTCTATTCACTGAAGTTTTCTCTCAACCGGCCCCCACCTTCTAACCATTAAGTTACTTGCATTTTGGCCCTGCTATTTTTAACATATTAGTAATGAAGCAGCTGATGATCACAAGATGTTTTTGAACTATAATCCTCTATGACCTCAGTCAAGTGCTGTAATGCTTTCTTGGGTATTGTGTTCTGTAAAAATGACCCCGAAGTTTTTAATTACAGTGATCGACCTTTTTGTCAGTGTCTACATCTATGACAATCAAATTTAGGGCATTGATGAAATGACTCTCTAATGATCTCATATTAATAATAATATTATCAATATTAGTATTAATGATAAAAGTATTACACTTGTACCAATGGCAGTGACCTTAGTCTTGGAGGCACACTTAGCTTTGAGGTGCATGCTGTTGTTATTATTATTGCAAGTGGCCCGTCAAGTATTCAAGTGACATGATGCTCTCTTTACAGACATGACTTGCATAAAATGCCCCATATTTGGGGTGCAGAGACCTGTTTTCAGACAAATTTAGACAATTTAGACTGTAATGTAATGATAAATCTTGGATGTCATAATGCTATCATTACACTTGAAATAATGGCGGAGTAGAGAGATATTTAATCTGTACAAGTGGCATATAAAGTATTTAAGTGGTTTATTGCTCTCTTTAAAGAAATTACATTGTATCAAGTTTTGTGCTCTGCATTTGGTGCACAGAGACCTGTTTCTGATCATCTGCGACAGGATTAATAATTAGTTTATGAACAGTAATTAAACGTAAATGACAAGAGAGTTAAGTGAGGGCTTAGTCATGTATATTAATGAAAACATACTTTCTGCATGGTTTATTTGTATTTTAATTGAAGTTCTGCAAAAAAACACTTTTGGTTTTTTTGAAAGTAAAATTTTGCCATGGAAAATAAAACTTTTATTTACAATGAATTATTACCTTTCAGTTTATGAAAAGAAGTGTAAGTCATTTTTAATAACGCAAGCCTTCATTTTTCCTTCATTTTGTGGTCCAGGGCAGTCTTATGACTACCCTGTGAGCAGAGTCACTACATTAACTTTTTCACACTAGCTACTGTACGTGAAATCCACCGTGCATGTATATTTTACTGAAAATACTTACTGCAGTACATTCAATACAACATTTTGAAGTTTGAGAGAGAATAGTCAGGGAGCAAGTGTCGTAAAATTAAGTCCCGTGGGAAATTAATGCTTAAAGCAAGCCACTGGTCTAGATAGGTTGAGGGGACCTTAGTGAACATGAAAAATGTTGTCGGCAACTTTGTGACCCGCACCGGCACGATTCGCGGGGGATTAAAACACGTCTCATGCAATATTAGCATGGAAACGAGGCTATATCTTAAATCGTCTTTATTCCCTCTTATATGTCAATATTTCATCACCAAATTGTTAGAATAGCTTTACTCTTGCATTACACACACTTTTAGCTGGAAATTGTGATCACGTGACCTAAAGCATGAAAACGAGGCTAAATCCAAAATGTGCCCTTTTTTCGTAAATTGTTTCAAAATATCACTACAAAAGTAAGTTATAATGAAGAAGAAACATTTCATAGACTTTCCCACGTCAAAGACTGAAACCATGTACCACTTTATCACTTGATTAAAGACATGAAAAAGAGGCTATATCTCCTATCATCAATGATTTAAAAATTACATTTTTCATAAACTCAGTTTTTCTTGTATTGTGTTCTAAAACAATATAATAAAATGAAGCCATATGAAATAATAACTATTTTCTAAGCTTATTGGCTCTTAAACTAAGAATTTGATGAAATAATAACCACAAGCTTGAAAACGAGGCTCTCGTGGTCAGCGGTTTTTTGCAGCAAAATACAGGTCCGCCATTTTAACTTGCAGTTGAAATAGAGAAGACCGATGGTCTTTTCGTTTGAGTTTTTTTGATGGAGATCGACCCTGATCCTGACCCTGACAAAGAACAAAAAGCAGATCTAAGTTTATGTATTATATGTCAAGCAAAAAATGATGAAGATCTAGTTGAAAAGCCGAATTCACATGAAAAAACATTGGAGTCGATAAAGGAGTGGGCCACGTATGGTGAACGAAAGTATGTAAGAAGTCGTGACAAGCTATCCTTCTACTCTCTGGAGGATCTAAAGGAAAAATCATCATGGCACAGAAGTTGCTATAAGAATACAGTACATTCTGGGATGCTGAAAAGAGCCAAAGAGCGTTATGAAAGGCATTTAGAAGGCCCAAACGAGATGAGAAGAAAGTCATCTATAACAGTTGAAGACAGTCAACAAATAACACGATCAAAAACTATTCCATATGATAAAAATGTTTGCTTCTTTTGTGAGGGTGATGCTGGGTATAGACAAAGTCTCCATAGTGTATTGACATCTTCAGCTGGCGAATCTCTTCGTGCTGCAATTGAAATGTCTTCAAATGATAAACTTCGAGTAAAGTTAAGCTCTGCAATCGACCCTAGTGATGCCCATGCTATTGATATTAAATATCATGGAAAGTGTTGGGTTAATCATGTAACAAGTGTGCTACGTCGAGGGAAATCTCAAGCACCTGCAGTATCTACCGATCAACCAGTTAGTCGTAGAGCAAGTAAAGCCGCAGCTCAGATCGAGTTTTTAACCATGGTTGAAAATACATTGAGAAATGGAACAATTTTGACAATGTCAAAACTTCAGGAAGGATATGACAGCATTTTAGAGGCAAATAACGTCGAAAAGCCAACATGCACAAGAAAGGTACTTAAACAGCTCATCCAGAATGAAATACAAGGTGCCGAGTTCCACAGACCCAAAAGAGTCAACGAGTCCGAAAGAGTCACCATCAAGAGTACACGTGATTTTGCAATCCAGCAGTCAGAGGGTAGCAGTGATGTTAGTGACCAGGAAATGAAAACTCTATTTGAGGCGAAATTCCTTAGAAGATCCATCAGTCAGTGCAAAAACTGGGTCTTTACTGGATCATTTCAAGATTTAAACAGCAACCATCTACCACAGGAGCTTTACTCATTTTGTACATGGCTGATAAGTGGGCCAAGCACTGACATCAACGCCAGTAACAAGTCAAACGAAATTCACAAGCGAGCAATGAGCTTGGCACAAACTGCAGTAAGTATGTTCCTGACTGACAGACAAAAAAGCAACACCAAGTCTAAAGTAATCAAATCTTCTAGGGACATGCCTCAACAACTGGCTGGCTATCAGAAGCAAAGAGATCGTAAATATGCTTCATGGTTTTGGAATGAGTGTTGAGTACAACAGGTTACGTAGAATTGAAGCCCAAATAGAACAAAGTGTTCTTGAGCGCATGAATCAACATGGCGGAATGTACCTCCCCGAGAACTTTGTGAAAAATAGACATGTATTTTTCGCAATCGACAACGTTGATTTTGCAGAGGATACTCATGATGGAAAACACACACTTCACGGCACCGCAATGGCTATCTACCAGAAGACGGATCCTAGAGACACAACTCCACAGATAAGGTTAGTTAACAAGCCTTTCAAAATATCATAGATATTGGTTGATCATTTTTACAGTTTTTGTTACTATTTTCAGCTCCTTAATATCTCATTGATTTAATTTCTGTTTTACCGCCATCCCGTCATGATTTACGGCGAAATAACAAGGGAATTCTTCTGAGCACCCCAAAGCGTTTCACAAAAGTTACCATGGGGGATCGATCCTTCATGGCGTCAGCGCCACGGCTTTGGAAGATTCTTCCCGTAAGCTTTAGACCTGCTTGCACCAAAAGTGATTTTAAACAGAAACTTAAGACATTTTTATTCAGCAAGGCATTGTGTTAGTACAGTTAGTTTATATTTAGATTTTATATAGTTTTTCTGCAAATTACTTTTCTTATAACCAGTTGTAAAGTAGTGTAGTTTTCGTCTTTGATTCGATACTGATTGTAAAAAGGTTGTTATTTTTGTATTTTTTCTAATTTTTGTAATGCGCATTTGATTATTTTTATAGAAAATGAGTAATATAAATGTTATCATTACTTTGTCTCGCTGTTAGATTGGATAGTCAACCAAGTCAAGGTCGCACATTACGCAACCTTCCCGAATCAATTCCTGAGCTAATGGAATGCCAAGAACCTCCCAAAACACCCAAGAATCCAGTATACCCCAGCTTCAGGCTGTATGATAAAGATGAGTTACCTATTGTTGTTAGACGAAAAGAGTTTGCATGGATGCTAGGGCGCATCTTATCGAGCCTCTCGCAGCAGGAAACACAAGAACCTGAGGAGTTACGTAATGCAACGCAAGTTCCTGTTTGGTCTGCATATAATTCCCTTATATATGACCCTCTGGATACCACAAGAAGTGCAACACCACCTCTCATTGCGGCCCCGGCACATGAATGGAGTACGTTACTAACAGTGTTAAAGCAGGCACAAAACATCAACACGTTAGTGGT
>OZ037782.1:19319051-19486551 GCA_964035525.1 Porites cylindrica | reverse complement strand
ACAAGGACATCAATTCTACTAAGCAGGGTTAGATTATGCCTGCAACACAGGCTATAAGGCTGCATTAATCGAAGAGTAATAATAATAGTAATAATAATTTATTATGTTCAAAGTTATAATAAATTATTACAGTAATTCAGTACATTGTTATGTACAGCTGTATTGTATAACCGTAGACAAAAGAAGCGCAGGGCAGATAGTCTCATACTAACTCATGTTAGTTTATGCTTACAATAATTTGTATATGGTGGTTGTAGTTAGCAGTGCACAGGCTTCCTGCTGTATGTTTGTGCGTGCCTGTCCTTATGCTGGTAATGTTTATCATTTGTTCCTTCCTTAATTCTTTGGTTAATTATCCTCTCTTTCACTGATAATAATATTTAGTTTTTTTTTTGTTTGAAATCAGCCTGGGGGAAAAAATGTGTACCTTGGAGTTCTAAAAGATTACACAAAAGAGGTGAGAGTGATTTTGCAATATCAGTAAATGAATACTAAGGTGCAAGTGGTCTAGGCCATTTGGCATTTTCTTGTGGTTGATACCTGAACTTCTCTTTACAGATTACCCACTAAGTAAGGATGCAACTGGTAGTTCTTTTGAATTCTCGTGGGAGATGCCTATCCTATACACAGATTACTCACCTAGGGTGCAACTTTTTTACCTAGGGATGTAGGGCTCGGCTGCTGAGGAGAAGCTAAGCAGTCTTAACATTGTTTCCCAGTTTTAGCCAGCTGTAACCACTCTTCAGTCAGTGAAGTTCACATGTAGGTGACAGCTGGCTCTTAGCAAAATCCCTGGCAACTGGTAGGCCTGTTGAGTGCTGGTGGGTGATGCCTGCACTGTGCACAGGCCATTTACCTAAGGTGGAATTAACAACCCACAAACATTCTCATGATTGTGGTTGAAAACAATGTTGTCTTGGGAAAATCAATGCCTAATTATATGCCTTTTTTTATTTTAATTTGAAATTTTTAAAGGAGGTGACTCCAAAAAACTTCTTAAACATCCTGAAAGGAAACAAGGAAGCCATGAAGGGCATTGGCAGTGGTAAAGTGATTGACAGGTGTGTAAAATTTAGTTGAAAGGAAGTGAAATGTGTAAAGAAAACAGTGGAATCATCCTCCAATTATTACAAGCTTCAACGGGAACAGCCCTACCCAAAACGGGACAGGCAGGAACTGGACTCAAACAGTGTAGGTCCTCAGGGCTGGAAATAATTTGTGGAGAGTCTCCGGACACAATGACCAGCCAAATTCATTTTAGCTCGGTCACGTATCGTTTCTGGCCAGTCAAATTTACAAGATAAATAACTCTTCAGACAGGGGCCCATGAACCAAAACTGGCGTTATATATTTCCAAAAAGTCGTTGCTTAGAGTTCAAAGAACTTTAAAGCACTCATTGCCAATAATAAAAATAAATTATCGTACACACTAAATTTGTTGGGCACCTCCAAATATAATGATTTCTGTTCAGTACGTATCACAGTGTGAGATCTTGATCCTAGAACTCCACCAGTAATCCGTGTTACTCCCCATAACAAGGAAAGAAATCTTTTTTTCCTATTGAGAAAATTAGCTAATAAAAGTGAAAATGTTTTCAATTTTGTGACTGGAAGTGCATGAACCCTGATGTCTGTTTCAGGTGCAAATTGTAAACAACGGTTCTAGCTGCATTTCACCCTGGATTTCAGATCAAAGTTCCGCAATACACAGTGACTCACTACATACGGATAATAACTGAAACCACTGAACAGCACGATCAGATAATTATGACTGGTCAACATGACCGGCAAGACAAAAGGTTGACCGGTCAACTCTTCAATCAGTCCATCGACTGACCATTATTTTGAGCTCTGGTCCCTTGTAACCAACTGCGGCCCATACCCAATCCCACAACCTATGGCAGACAAACAAAGGAGCAAAGCTGTTCTCTAACGGCACCCAGTGGCCCCTTGTTCCAAACTTGTGCTCCTGGGTGACTAGAAAATTTTAGTTTTCTCACAGGAAGTAACTGTTATGCCAGGCACCCTGAAATTTAGCAGGTTCAGTGCACAGGCTCCCTTTAATTTTTCTTGGAGTGTAGGCTTCGCTTGCAGGGGTGGACTTTGCGAGAGATTTGTTACATTCTGAGTGGGTCTTTGACATCTCAAGTGAATCAGATCTTTGACTTTGTTACTGAATCATTCATTTTTTAATTGGTTTATTTCTTAGTGGACCCAATGACCATGTTTTTGTCTACTTCACTGATCATGGTGCACCAAAACTTATTGCTTTTCCAGACAGCGTGGTAAGTTGAACTAAAAAGGAAAATAAAATAAAATAACAATAGTAATAATCCAGGTGAACTTAGTCCTGAATAGGACTGTTGTTGTTGACAGTGACTGACGTTTCGACAACCCGTGCAGTAGTCATCTTCAAAGTGAATTGTATCACGTCAGTTGATGGTATTCAACTCTGGTTATTGGCTTTATAGGTCAATTAAGTCACGATGTTATTGGTCGTCTGTTAGTTAAGCCATAATGTTATTGGCTATGAAGACTCGTAATGTCATTGGTACAATTAAATAATTATAATAATTATTATTAATTAAGTGTACAGTAACTGTTACTGTCTGTCATTTTTTTCAAAGTTTTTGTTGTTTGTAGCTTGAACTGGGGTACCAGTGCTTGGGATACATTATGCTAGACAGTGTTTACAGTATTTAAGGTGTTGAAGTACATAACTGTTAATTTTTTCACTTTTTTTCTAGCTCCATTCACAAGACTTGTTAGAAGCCATCAATTATATGCACAAGAATAAGAAGTTTGCCAGGGTAGGGAAAACACGTACTTACAGTTTGTACATACTGTAGAGGGGGTTATCCCTTAATGGAGCTGTTTTGGCTTGTGTCAAGTGCTAACATCCTTGTGTGCCTCCAGGGGTCTGACTCCCTCTCTTGCACTTCCCCTTTGGGTCTTGGCCACACATCCATCTCAGGGCCCCCCACTGCATGACCAATAAATTTTGTTCTTTTATCTGCTCCACAATCAGCCACTGCCCTGCTTGTCTCCACAGGTCTTCATTTCTGATTATTTTGGGCCTCCCAATCCTCAGGTTGCTCAGTTTGTTCTCATGCTCAATGGTGTGGAAATTAAACTGCATGCAACTATCAAGCATAACCTGCATAAATAAAACACTCTTCTGCAGTACTCTAATGATAGTGACTTTCTTATTACAGGAATTCCATAGTGCCACAGTTTTCCATATATATAAGTTAAAGCAATTTATATCATGTTAAATAAAAATCAAAGTTAACATTGACATGGCACTGAATAATAATCTGACTTGAATTCTGTTACTTTTTAAAATTTATTCCTGGCCACTAGATGGTGTTTTACCTCGAAGCATGTGAATCAGGCTCCATGTTTGTGAAACTTGAAAAAGATATCAATGGTATGTTCACGTCCAGTCTGCATTATTATAATGCGATATTTTTAAATAATGCACCTGCCCTTAATATTACTCTAAAAGCATTTAACAGTTGTCAGTAGTGGCTGCTTTTCGCAGGCTAGTTCAGTACAGTGCGAAAAATGTAGCCTCTGCTCATGGGGTAGCTGGCCTTAATAGTGCTTGTCAGTACTGTAGGCTGGTCTAGCTGATAACCAGCTAGAAGATTAGGCAACTTAAGTGAAGAAATTTGATTGTTTCATTGGCATTTTCATAGTATGCTGAGCCATTAAGTGCCTTAGTGCTGATGTTCTATTAATTATTTTCTCTCAAGTGACAATAAAACAACTTACATAATTTATTATCGTGATTTCTCTCTGCTGGTTAGCAGTCCTCAAATATCCTTTCTAACAGCTTTGTACATCTTTCAAGATTGCTGAATATCTAATTTATATTTTTACGTAATAATGAAAATTAGCCAGTCAGAAACAGGGCTGAAATATTTTGAATAACATAAAGTTATAAATAATTCAAACTATACCTTAAGTATATTTTTCCAGAAATTGCTTTTTCTTTCTTTTTTTTTTGCTCTGCTAGTGTTTGCAACCACAGCTGCAAATCCTCATGAATCCTCTTACGCCTGTTACTACAGTAAGAAATACCAGACGTATCTTGGAGATGTGTACTCTGTTAAATGGATGGAAAACTCTGACAAGGTATTTTTTAACAAAAAAAGATATATATTATAAATAATATTAAATTTCTTGTTTCAACCATGAACCATGTACTTTAGGGTTGTTTGAATTCTTCTGCAGTCAGACTGCAGTGCTTGAATCACCAAGAATGCTCCAAAAAGCGTTAAGTCTTGCTTGCTTGGAGAATGATAAGAAATGAGGAGGCAATAATATTAATTCTACACGAAACAGGGTCTCCTTGCTAAAAGTTTCTCATGTCCTATATGTACCTTATCGATGGTCGAGTATTCTTCAGGGTCCAGTTGTTCAAATGCTGGATAGCGCTATCCACCGGATAAATTACTAGATCCTGAGTGGATAAATATTAGGAAAACCAATTTGCCCTATCCACTGGATAGAGATTTATCAAGTGGATAGCATTATCCACCTTTCAAACACTGGGCCCAGGATAATTATTTACTTTTTATATCGAACTTGAAAATTTTTTTCTGAATTAGCTGAGTATGCACGTATAAATACACAAAAATCGAGGGCCTTTATTTGAGAGAAATTACATCATTGCCAAAGAACGAAAACTTAGTGGACATGACGCGTGTCATTTCAACCATCGCTGAAAAAAACTGCATGCTCATCACAAGACTGATTGGCAGAGATGACATTTGTAATGATGTCATTACCCTCGCGCTGATTGGCGGAAATCTGATGCATGATAGCTCAGTTGACAGGGAGCCACGGGGAATTGGAGGTGGAATTCAAATTCCAGAGATGTAGTTGCGAAGCTCTGCTTCCTTATCCCACCCTGCCACTAAAGCACCCTGCCAAGCTTGCTCTCAGGCTAACCAGCTAGCCTTGCTTTAGTCTTGTTACTAAAGCAAGCAAGACTAAAAATTCTAATTCCAAACACAGGGTTACATGGCAAGGCCCCAAGTGCCACCTGGCCTAACATGCCACATTCTTTGGTCCTTTGATTTACAATGTTTACTAGGTGGTTTTCCAGAAGAAGTATCTTGGTGTTTATCAGAAATTATTTACTAGAAGGGCTATTTATTAATAATAATGATGATGATTTGAAGGTAGCACATCCACAAAGTGGTTCTTCATCTACCTGATTCCTGATCAAATTGGAATTTGGAAATGTTGGTTTTTGAGGAGAGGGGAAAACCGGAGTACCCGGAGAAAAAAACCTCTTGGAGCAAAGGAGAGAACCAACAACAAACTCAACCCACATTTGGTGTCGATGCCGGGATATGAACCCAGGCCACATTGGTGGGAGAGGCAAGCGCTCTCACCACTGCGCCATCCCTTGCTCCCTTCCACCACCCTGTCAAAAGCAATATTTTTATCCACCAATGTTGGCCCTTTTTGCATACCTTAACATGTTGATCTGTTTGTTTCTCTTTGGGAACATCCAACATCCTGATCATGTCAGGGATGATAATTATTATGTCTGGACATTTTGCAGGTTGATCTCAGTGAGGAGTCTCTTTTGAAGCAATTTGAAATTGTTAAAAGGGAGACAAACACCAGTCACGTTCAGAAGTATGGAGACATGGTTAGTAAACTTAATAATATTTGAGATTTTCATTTTTGTATGACAGACTTATAGCTCCAAGCCTTTAGTAAGCCATTGTGATGGAATGAAGAGATACTCATGTAGAAGTGACAATAGTGAGTCAAACTGTTGATGGAAGACAGGTTGACTTAATAGATGTCACAACTGTGTTCATAACTGATGTTCATTCACTCATACGGGGTGCATGGCTCAAGTCTCCTTTTGATTAACAAGAATATCCAATGCACATTGAAAGGAGACTCTCACTTTTTCTTTCAGAAGTCGCTTGAGGTTTTATTCCAGGTACATGTACCTCCTCAAAAGTCTTCAGTGCACTCTGTTTTTAAATATATCCTAAGTTTATGATGAGATTTTCTTAGCAGTCAGTAAAATTTACGAATAGTGAAAAAATTATGAATCTGAGTTCTAGATGGGACACTCTAATCACTGATTGAGCTACTGGAACTCAATGGTGAGGTCAGGAGGGTGGAACCTACTGATGTCACTCTTCTGGTGCATTTCTGATATTTTCTAAAACACGGTATGATGGCCATCATAAAATGGATTGACTTCCTATAAAGAGATATTTACCAATTATAATTGATGATCAATCAAGTGGGTCAATCTGATTATTTCTGATGATTGATTATGAAATCTCAGCCGAAAACATTCCCCAAAACAGTCAAGCCTCCCGCCCAGATTAGTCAGAGAAAATGGTTGTACATGTATCTTACTGTTTTGAAATTTTCTAATTTGCAATATATTACAGGCATTTGACCATGAAGACATAGATGACTATCAAGGTGATGGACAAGGGAAATCTTCTGGAATCACACCAGAAGAGTACAGAAGTGAACCAATTGTAAGTCAAACACTGTAATGACATTCTTGTATCATTATGCATTATGATAGTTATTATTGATCAAGCTTGTTTGGTCATTATCATCATCATCATGTCTCATCACACCAGTAGGTGCGTAAGCCTCCATGCTGCCTGGCCAACGCTTTCTGTCTCGTGCAACTCCTTTTGCGACTTTCCAGTTCTTCCACCCTGCTTTGTTTCGCTCTTTTTGTTTTGGTCAAGATTTCAGAAATTCTGAATATCGGTCAAATTTTGTTGTCTGTGTGGTTTGTGTCAAAGTCCATTAAAACAAAAATATTCAGCCATCATGTCATTGACCAACAAACTGTCAACAAATTGATGCTTTCTTGTGCAACAAAGCTGGCAGTCCCAAGTAGGTGGGAGACCAATCTCACCCTTTCAGGAGCCAATCAGAATGGATTGAAGATTCACTTCATCTCTTCCTGTCACATAGTCAGTCATTATAGAGCGTTTTCATTCACATGGCCAGCATCTATGCAAATTTATGGGAGCAAAAGAAAATAATTGTTTACAAGAGTCCAACTCCCACAGGATCTGTTTGGAATGCCAACATAGCTGCCGTTTCATTGTTTTGGAACAAACACCAACATGGCTGCCTTGACATCACGTGAAAACGGTCTAAAGTAGTTTACTATATGGCTGAAAGATGAAGTGAATCCTACCTTCTGACTGGCTACCCAAGCCTGCTTGGGATTTCCTGTGTTGGTCCTGCAACTAAAAGTTCTTTTTTTGGCCATATGAAGGGCCAGGCCCGAAACGTTTGGAGAGGAACTCAAACCACAAGAAGGCACTTTTGTTTATTATTTTTTTGTTGAACATTCCCTTAAGTGGATTTTTTTCCGTTATTTGTTTGATCATATAATAAATGAATAGCCAACTTCATGCCCCGCAATGCTTACGTACATATGGACTAACCAAGTTTGTTTGGCAATTTTAGACGGATGCTGTTCCTGCTCCAAACGTCCACCTTAACATTCTCCAGAACAGGTTAAAAGATGCAAAATCTGATGAGGAGAAACTGAGGATTGCCAAAGAAATAGAAGATCTGATTGAGGTACGCGTGTAGTCTGAATTTCAATACAGTTGTTTCCTGTTTTGAGAAGTATACCACTCCCCTGTGGATATTGAACCCACCTTTGTCATTTGTCACCATTTTCATCTAGTCTTGTAGCTGTTTAACCCATTAAGTGCCAAGAGTGACAAACATCAATTTTCTCCTAACCATATTAATACACAATCAAGAAAAGAGGTCATGAGAATTGACAAAATGATTACCAAAGGAATTAAATGCGCAGATCATTTTTCAAATTCTCCCAACTAATTCAGTAAGGAAATGTATAGAGATCAGTCTGGAGAATTTGTATGCAGCTATTGGAGCTAAAAGGGTTAAGGAGGCCCTCTTGGGTGTGGTACGTATGTCCCTACTACAGTGGAACCTCGATTTAACGAACCTCTATATAATGAAGTCCTCGGTATAACAAACAATTTTCTTCAGCCCATCCAAAATGACAATAAAATGTATGGAACAGAACCTTGATATAACGAACCTTGATTTAGCAAAATCCTCGTTATCATGAACACAATCCAGAGATGCATATGTAAAATAACCTTCATGTAACGAATAAATGTCAACATGTGACCAAAGGTAGCTAAAGATGAATGCGAAACAGACCAAAGAGGATAAAATTTATGTGTACAGTAGTTTTAAACAGATTTGTTTGCCCGTTCTTCTGTTTCTAGTGCCGTAACTATCTACAGCTATGAATTGTTCCTACACAAATGTTTATTTATTTACAGAAATTGTTCAGATCCGGAAATGCTGGGAGTTGGAAATTAATCATTAACTATACCTTGATATAACAAACATTTTGCTTGTTTTCCCAAAAATTCGTAAAATCCAGGTTTTCAATGTAACAAATTCTCGATATAACGAACAAATTTTTCCAGTCCCTTTTGCAAATTGGCACTTCATTAAATCGACGTTCCAGTGTACATTACTTTAGGTACATGTATAAACTTTTTCAGAGCTAGGGAATTGATCATAGGCTATTATTTTCTGAATTGCCCCAAGCCTCTAGCTAGCTGTTTCAAAGCCAGGCTTAAAGTGCAAAGCCATTATGAAAATGATTTTTAATTGACTCTCATGCAAATGAAACTGATTTTTACAAATAGTTTTTGGAACTCGGAAATGGCCTAGTAAAAGCTGTTTTTCACTAGCAACAGAGTCGGAGTCAGAGTTGTTATCGGAAGTGTAGAGCTTTATATGATCTAGTGAAAACAGCATTCTGATTCTGCTTACGACTCCGTCGCTTACATTCTGCTTATGATCTAGTGAAAACCAGATTGTCGGGGTCAGAAGCAGAAGAAGAAGAACTGAACCAATCACAAAGCATGGGAACGTGCATTGTGATTGGTTCATCCTTGTGCGTCTGCGTCCGACTCCAACAATCTGGTTTTCACTAGATCATGAGCAGAACATAAGCGACAGAGTCGTAAGAGGAATTGGGAGAAATGGAAACGTTCTGATTCCTCTGACTCCGATTATGTTGCTCTTATGACTCTGCTTACGACTCCGATTTTAGACTTTCACTAGGTCATAAGCACTGTTACGACTCCGCTTATGATTCCGACTCCGACTCAGTCACTAGTGAAAAGCAGCCTTAAAAGGGATAAAGGCCTTGTAACTAACCAACTTTCTACTTACAGCTAAAGGAAGGTATCCGCAGCACAGTGGAAGAGATTGTGAAACACTGCACCTCTTCTGATGAGCAGATGGTCCGAGTTTTGAAAAAGCGTGCTGACCCTGAAGACCTGGTCTGTTACAAGAAAGCTGTCACAGCATTTTCAGAAACCTGCTACAATGTGGGAAAGGTCAGTTTCATTCCAGTTGGGTGCTTTGGATCAGTTAAAGATTCAGGGAAACTACCCACCTACCCCTCCCTGATAAATGCAACGTTTTGCCCCAAGAGAGAGGTTTTGGTGTTTACATTTGGGTTTAGAAGAGGGGTATCAGGGTACAAAGAAAGTCAGTTTTACAGATTCCAAATTCCAAGATTCCAGATTCCAAGATTTTCCCAATAGCAAAATCCACTAGCACCAGGCTATCCAACATGGCTTTCTTTGTAAGCTGATAAGGTGGGCAGTCTCTAAGAATCTTATTCCGATTGTATAAGCCACCACAATGGTGATGGCAGGAAAAAAAAATGCTTAAAAAGTGAATTTGAAATGAGGGCCATATCCAAGTTCAAAAAAACAAAACAATCATCTTCATCTTGTTCATCCTGTGGAGTAAACATGAAATTAGCAGATTTCAAGTCCTACATGTATAGTTTTGTCGTGATCGCATGGCAAAGAAATGAACTTAAAACTGTGATGCATTTCATTGTTTCGCTTATTGAAATTATCCTTTTTGCAGCTGCCGTGTTGGTTAAGTAAGACCTCTAATAATTATTTCACTGTTTGGTTCTGCAGTACAGTGGAATCCCAGTTTTTCAAACCACCTTGGGAAAGGCAAATTTATTCGAATGATCGAAAGGCTTGAAACAATGGGCATAAAATTACAATGTTTCACCATTGAAGAGAAGTTACATTATGTTTGTTTGAATTATTGGTCATTTCAAAAAACCAATGGTTCAAGAAATCTGGATTCTACTTTATTTGTTGGGGATTCATTCTCCAGACCTTCAATGTGACTGTGCTTTGGTTCTTCGAAAGTAAACTTGTGGCAAAGTGATTATACACATGCAGTGCTGTAATTTAACTACATCATTACAATCTACTTTACAGAATGAGCACGCCCTTCGTTATGTATATGTACTTTCCAACTTGTGTGAGGAGAAGATACCCGTTCAAAAGTAAGCTTTATATTCTGTTGCTTAAGATTGCTGAACTACAAAAACGACCACCAACTACGAACATAACTATATTATCCAAGATTGAGTACTGATTGTTTTAAATCATCTTTTATAAAAATAATGGACTTATTCTGGTGATTTAGGTTTGTAAATTCTTTGCTTTGAATCCCCTGATTCTCCATTTTTAATAACTTTTAAAAAATTTTTCCCATTACCGGTATATTACTAATTTTTCTAGAGTTTGTAACCTAAGATAACATAAAGTGCTGCCTCTTACCCCCCTCCCCCTCACACACACTTGTACACCCCCCTCCCCTCGCCCCCGTTTATAAGGTGCAGCTGAATATTTCCATAGAAACTGCATGGTACAAATTTCTAGTAATAACAATAATAGTAATATAAGCCCATCTACCTGTAAACAAAAAAATACAGAGAGTATGGTACATGGCTGCACGGAGATACAAAATTTCTCTTTGATTGTTGAAAAATATTTGACAATGTGCTAACTTGTGAAACAGAAATTTTGTATTTCCAAGTGGCCCTGTAATGTTCTATTCATTATTAATATAAACAATAAAATATTACATCAATGAAATACCAAACCATTTCACTTTTATACTTTTTTGCTGTGAAAGGCATGATTTAACATGTAGCCATAGCAAAGGTGATCTTTTCACCTGTGAAGATAAATATTTAGCATGTTTTTGCGCGAAAGCTCACCTGGTATCCCCCCCCCCAAAAAAAAAATGTATTGAAATATGTCATTTTGAAGCTGTATTAAAAGCCTCAGTAAATGCAAAGCGTATTTGATCAGCAATGCTTAAGCTTGTTTTGAAGCACTTATTCTATTAAGGTCATAAGCCCCTTCAGATGTAAGGGTCTATGTATAAGCTCAGGGCTTTTGAGTGGCAGTTTATGGTATGTACCTTCATTTTGTTGTGAATAAAGACATTGTATTATTACATTTCTTACGATACTAATGCTATATTTTCTTTAACAGGATTGTAGCTGTCATTAAGCAGCAGTGTGAGATCCTGATGTAGGCTGAGCAGGCTTTGATGGACTCATTACCAGTTACCAGACCACACAATTTTATTCTTTTCTACTTAATGTCAGCAGTAGTTTTGTTTGAATTAGATCAAGTTAAAAATAGATCTTAAATAATAAAGGCAGCTAAAAGTTGAAACATTTATAATGACTAGATATTACTTAACCCTTTAAACCTGAACATCAAAATTCAAATTCTCATTTGTTATCCCTATACGTTTTCAATAGAAGTAGTGGGGAGAATTTTGTTGAAGTATCAATTAGATTTATCTTGTGTGATAATGTCCTTAATTCTCATGACCACTCTGTTTTATAAAGCAGTGATAAATTACAAGGAGAAATTTGATGTTGATCACTCTTAGTGCTTAGAGGGTTAAATGAAGTCTAACCCAGGCCACAACTTAAACCACTGGTTCAAAAGTTAGGCATTTACATAACCTCCAACACAAACATTTATGTTAATGATCCAAAGCAATCTTAAAAGGGCTGTTAAGATTAAAAATCCTGTTTTAGATTGTTGACATCTAGACTTCATCCAATATTATTCAAGAAGAGTAAATGTTTCATGTTATTATTTTTTTTTTATACATTTTTCTTTGTATTTTCACGTTATAAAGGCATTTGGGTGAAAAAAAAAAATGCAGAAAAAGCATCTTGGTGAAAAAAGCGTCTTGTGATTAATTAAGTGCTCATTTTGTACATGTATTTGATACATGCCTGTTCTATAATTAAAAACAATTATATTTACCACACACATTAAGCACTTTGTACAAAGCTTAAAAAAAGGTTAAACTTGATGTAAAACAAAAACTTTAGTTATAGGAAGGATTTCAACACTCACAGGGTTTCTAAAACTCTTATAATCTTTTCCTTTGACCAGCTCACTTTTAAATGTCTAATCTTTCCCAGTAAGTAGGGATAGTGGCCCAGCTGAAACAGCTTGCTTTCTTAGGTACTGCTAACAGCTTTGTTTTCATACAGAGAAAACCTCACCAAAATGATAAAAACAAGAAACGGAAAGACACACTCAGTTTCACTGTCATTAAATCCAGTTGTTCAATTTAATTCCAATGCCAGGCTGTCACTGATTCTCTACTTGGAAACCTGGAAAAGTTGACATTTTCTTGTGTTGATGACATATATGTTCTGTGTTTCTGTCAAGAAATGCATGGTGTAGCAGAGGCTTACATTTTTGATATAACAAAAGTTTTGCACAGCATCTTGTCTTTTCAACGTACCCAAAACTGAGTACAACGTGCCTTACAATAATCATTCTACTGTCATTGTTGATATGACCAGTTGATTTCTTAATAATGGATAAGTGAAGAGATTAACCTGAGTAAACACTTAAGGTTAATTAGTGATGTTTGAGTTAGGTATAATGACATTCAGAATTAAAATTGTAAATATATATTTTCCAGTCATTTATTGTTGAGAAAGGCTTTGTGTCATAATGCAGCACTACCCAATTTGCATCGCCCAAATGTAGTCATAACAGGGATCCGCATTAAAAGTAATAGAGTTGTAGTATTGTAGTCCATAAAAAAAGATACAAGTAGAGTTAAATTTGGCTGATTCTTTGATTTTCATTTTACAAGTTAACATCTAATAAAGGTAAAGCTGTAGTGTAAACTGGTTTCAGTTTGTTATCACTTAAACTACCTCTAGTATTCATTCAGTTTATTATGGCTGTTGGAATATGAAAACCATGAATACCTATTTTAAAAAGCATTGCTGATAAAAGGAAAAGCAATCAGGCATGACTAACATTTCCGAAATAGGTCAAGTGTATGGCAGTTTTCGTACAGTTAAAGCCTGCAACATTGTTGATGGGTAGACTGCAAAACAGGTGGGTTTTTTCTCAAAATTTAAGAGTCTCACATGCGTGAAGTGCACAATCCTAAAAAGCTCTTCCCAGTTTTGCTCTCTATTTTCAGCCTACCTCCAGACCTGTTGTTTGACGAGTACTTGAATACGCAAAAATATGGACTGTTTTGCAGTCTAGTTGATGGGGGAAAAAAAAGAAAATTTTCAAACGAGCATTGGCATTTTTAGGTTACATCTAGCAATGACAGTGACATTTCGCACATCAACACAATAATTTTATTCGGAACGTTTCAAAAACAATGACAAAATGTTATGTTACAAAGACACCACATTGATGTTTATACATGTACTTGCATGCATGGGCAATGGTGTTGTTACTGTTCAGATCAATCTTCATCTTCTGAACTAGATTCCTCTTCCAGGGACTCCTGCAAGAAAATGAAGTCATCAAAACATTGCCCCTTTAATTCCTAATGTGTGTTTCCATTTACCACTTTTTAGAAATAAGAAGGCAACTGGAGCAGAAATGCATCCAGCAATTATTGTTTTTGAGATTGTCACTGGGGAGGTGCCGGTCAGCTATTAGACCAGTGATTTTGTTACCTCTGCATCCTGCATACCTGACAAATAAAAATCCTCAACGACTCAAAATTAATCATGGTATGTGTCCCGTAGGACGCAAAGATCGATCGATCGATGGATCTGAACATGTGTATTGTAGAAATATCCCGTTTATGTAATTTCTGTGGCAGTTATTATGACTGTTGTTTAACGATGCATATTTCTTTTAGCCTTGTGCTTTTAAATAGAAGGACTATAATTATTATTTTTAATTTCAGTATACTGTGACACTGTAATACAGAGTTTTGGAGTCTGTAGCCCCAAGCATTTTCAGTTTCAGACTCTTTTTTTTTTTTTTAAACTGGGACTCATTGGTTCTGGACTGGGACTCAAAATTTTTCACAAGATGAGTCCGAGGACTCACCATAACCATTTGTAACAAATTCACTGTGAGCCAATTATTTCCCCTGTCCCCAGTAACAGTTCCTCTCATTTCTTAAGTAGCAAATAGTCACCCCACAGGGGATCAATGGAATTTCAGATGAGGAGGAGGGGTGGGGAGGTGGGGGTAGTTGGCTCCTAAAAGATATAAGACCTAAATGGAGCAATTTGACTTTTTCTTTGGTTTGCATCTTGGAGAGCACCTTTATTCCCACACCGATAATCTACCTAAGGATGTTCAGGGTACCAAGATGGCTGCTGTCATTGGACAACGCCTGGCAAATCTAAACAAAGGAGGTGCTCACAAAAATTTGCACTGATCAAAGTTTCGACCACTTCTATGCTGATGTTGCCTGTAAGAGTGAAGGCTTCCTTGGCAAACCAAGGCTTCCAAGAAAACGATGCACTCCAGCCAAACTGGAGGTTGGTGCTCGTGCACCAAGTTATTCCCAAACGTACTTTTTACAGACGGCAATGGCAGATTTCCCTACCCTTTCATATACTTCAACAAGTGAATTCTGTAACCTTTCATATAATATTATCTGAAGCCTAAAAAAAGTACCCCTTTCAGGCAGAGCCTCCCTGTATAGGCCGTTATCGGGAGTAACCCGGGCGTTTCCAAGTCAGGGCAAGAGCTATCTGTTACAGTATGAACATACAGTAGCCTTAACTAAATTTCAAGCACAAGGAGAGGCCCTTTTAGCAACGGCAACTGGGGATACATAAACATCTTAGTAAATCATGACATATGCCACTTCCACTTTTCCCATAATGCAACTTATTTACCCCCCCAAAATTTTGCAAAGCATTGTTCTCAATTTCTCTTGGGACGGCTGTAATACCCAGGAGAAATGAAAAACATAGGTTATGCAAAATTTGGGGGGGGGGGGGGGGGCAAGTAAGGTGCATTATGGGAAATGTGGAAGTGGCATATAAAGACTGACAACCTATGAAACTTACCTTTGCGTATTTTTCAGCTGCATCTGCAATGTCTTTTGGTACCCACTGATGTTTGCCATTTGTAACTGCAAAAAGTTGTCTTTGGTCAATTCTATGCATTAAGCCACTTGTTAAGGGATATTTAATGTTAACACTCAAGGCTAATTAATAAATTGACCAGTTGTAATTAATAAATTATTTTTGATCACAAAAAAAACTCTAAATCAATCTGTTCCTAATTCTGATCCACGTCTTGATCTGATTCATCAGGCTTTCAGTCACACATTAGTAAAAGGTCAATAATTTTTATTACTCTTGCAACAGCAAAATAACGTAACACAGATTGCTTGATTAATGAGAGGCCTCTCCATTTACAATAATTTATTATTAATTGTAAACATAGCACATAAGAATATTCTGTAGTTTGATCGTAAGAAGACATGCTAAACGTTCTGTACCTTCTCCTATCCAGCTTAATTCCAGTTCAAAGTTTTTGTCCTTAACTTCATCATGTACAACATAAATTCTGCAGACCACAACGAGCAATGTTGTTAAAAAAAATCCTAAGCTAAGCTGGTCTGCCAGGCAGAACAAGTATATAGTAAACTTATTAATTTTGAGGAGCAGGATGGGTGCTCTGGCAGCTTTAATAGTTTTGGTGGAATAACTTAAGGCAGCTAGTCCAGGTTAAACCAAAGCTCTTTTTCTTCCAAGACTGAAAGGATGAATGGGATTGGGGAGTAAGGGATTGCACAGTGGTGAGAGCATTCCCCTTCCACCAAAGTGACCTAGGTTTCAAATCCTGGCATCAACGTCATGTGGGCCAAGTTTGTTGTTGGATCTCTGGATCTCCCCCCTCTCCTCAAAAACCAACATTTCCAAATTCCAATTCCACCAGGAATGATAGATGAAGAACCACCATGTGGAAGTACTTCCTATAGATCGGTAGTTATTTATTTATGAATGGTGACAGCTTGGGTCTCTTGGTGCACTACTTATTAGAGAGATTAAGATTCACAATTACGGCACAGTAAACGTGAATCGATTCAAGTTGAGAAATTCTCAGAATAGAAAATAAGCAGATAAAAACTGTCCAGAACGATTCTTATGGATTAAACTGGCATAAAACAACTTACTTTTGTGTAGAAGCAATAAACAGTACACGAAAAATAAGGGGAAAACTTGCTCACGTTGTACAAATTCACATTTGCCATTTGGCATAAACGTGAATCTTAATCTCTCTATAGTGACGAGATTTCCTTGTTAGCCACATACAAGTGACTAACCATAAAACTGAAAAAGAGCTTGTTGCGATAGCTCCCATGCAAGGGCTTCTTCACACATTCCTTCCCCATAAAAGTCTGCTAGAGCAAGCAGTTAACTTCCTTTCCCTGAGATCGTGTGCAATTTATCTAAGTCACTGATTGTTTAATAAAACAACAATCCTATGCAAAAAAATCACATGTAGACAGGCCAAACGCGACTCACAAGCTCAGATAGTGTGATACGTGACCTATTGGGTTTAAATTTTTCTCTTTGAATTTTTAATATAAACAGAGGCCCTTTGTATACTTATTTCTCTTGGTAAAGTAGATGCCACTTTCTCATTGAAATGTTCGTAAGATTAGGCAATGGCAGGGTGTTATGTGGTGACAAAAAACCATTTTTTAGTAAAGCCAACTTCTGTTCAGTATAATATTTTAATAACCTCAGAGGTAATTTTTTCTGAGATTTTGGGGGTAGTCTCTAACACAGGCGTGTTATTCTCATCAGATAATTTGATTGAAGAGTTTGTTCTAAGAAATGTAGGACGTTTCTTTTTAGGAGACCTTTTCTGACTTTTCTGACGTTTTCTGGAGTCCCGTGCTCAATTTTGCAAGGTCCTAAGTACAATTCCCAGATCTGCAAGTTTTCGGTGATTGGTCTATGTTTTTAACCGCTCATTTCAGCAGACGGTCTTTGGGGAGGATTGTGTGTCGAGCCAATGAATCTGCATTTGAGACTATTGTATAACTGATTCAAAACCTCAAAACCTACATTTTGGCAACTTCTTTAACAAGTTCTTGACATGTCATATCTTTCATCTGTGTAGCAAAACAACAACAGCAAGAAATTATGCTAAGAAGTGTGATAACAAAGAACATAAACTTCAAGTTTGAATTTGTTGTAGATTTCGTATCATGGTGAACTTGTCATAAACAGGTTAATGATCACCATCTAATAGTACCTTTAACTTTTCTATTTCTGTTTTTGCAGCTTGCTTTGCCTTCCCTATAGCACAACCATGGTATCCCTACATAAAAAAAGAAAACAACAAGAATAACTTAAACTAAAAAAAAATCGTAAGTATCGTAAGTAAAAGTTATGAGACGAGGTTCTCACTGAGAAATAATGCTTTGAGAGAATTTGAGAAAAAGAAGTACCCGGTATACCGCAAATCCTCTATTAAGCCCCCCCCCCCCCCCCCCCAAATAAGCCCTCTCCCTCTACTAAGCCCCCCACCTCTCTTTTAAGCTCCCCATTCCCTCCCTAATTATTCTTCACTAATAAGTGAGAGACCGTATTAATCAATCACAACTGTAAAACTTTGTGTGGACTGATCCGGGATGGTTATTTACCAACTGGAAGTTCAGATTTGATTCTGATCCTCAGCTGCATGACCTCCAACCTTCTTGTTCTTGAGCTTCTCCACTTTGTATTCTAGTTCTTTATGAAGAATACCTGGTAGATACCAGCATCTTCTCTAAATTAATAAGTGCCCTCCCCTTTCAAATAAGCCTCCCGTCTCTATTAAGCCCCCACCACCTGAAATGGGTTTGAAATAAAATAATAGAACTCAAGAAACTAAGTAGCTTTGTTGCATTATTCTCTTGTTGCCATAGATTATTTAAAAAACAAAAGGGCTTTTTCAAAATTGGTTTCCTCTACTTTGCTAATGAATCAGACTCCACTTTGACATGTAGGCATTGATATTCTTCAAAAAGAATAAATTTATACGCAGAGCCGAGGAAAAATAATATCCTGGGTAATCCTACTGGAAAGAATTTAACACTACTATACAAAAATCTGGACATTTTTTTACAAGTCAAATGAAAGCACTAAATTTCTTACATAAGCCTCCTGGGGACTTATTTATTTCAAGCATGTTTGATATGGGGCTTAATAGAAAGAGGGCTTATTTGATTTAGCAAAGATGATGGTATCAATAATTCTCCCTAAAGAACTAGTCAAGAATGCAAAGTGAAAAACCTAAGGCATACGAGGTTGGAGGTCATGCTGAACTTCCAGCAAGTGAATTAACATCCTGGATCAGTCCACATGAAGTGCTACAGTCATGATTAATTAATTTAAATTTATCGTTATCATAAGTTTTAAGGATAAAGAGGGGAGGAGGTTCTTAACAATGTTCTTCCCCTTAAAGCGGTGGCAGGCTTATTAGAGAGGGGAGGGCTTAAATGAGAATTAATGGTAATAAACATCACTGTAACAGATTCTTTTATCAATGAGTTTACTACATAGATTACAAACTATATATTATGTACAGCACGAACTAAACTTAATGTGAACAAATTATTCTCACCCACGACACTCCTGAAGGATCTATCATGTGTAATTCAGGACCATCTGGGCCATGGGAACTCAACAGCACACTGCAAATGCAAACCCAGAGTTACACAAAGAAACAGGAATGGAGTGAGATCTGGGTAACTAAGCAAATATAGAATTCCTCTTCACTGATGAGATCCTGGTTTCTTTAGACTTCTGTTATAATAATTATTATTGATTACATTTTGACACTACATGTACAAGCAGAACTTTAATGCTGAAATTTTTAGACCCAAGACTCACCTACAACCAAATGGTCTGACTGCACTGTACAATGTGTGAGCATGAATATAACCAGAAACTCTATCAACAAGATACTGTGAAGAACAACATAAAATTGCATGATGAAAACAAAATAAACTATTATTTAAGGTCACGTGGGACACCTTGGGTTCATTGTTATGCATTCATTTAAAGTTTTTGCACGAAGTAAAATGACTGATATCGACAGGTTTACAAGATAAATTATTCATAACTACATGTAGATTAAAGATGAGCCAATAATTCTAAGTGTTCCCGTGTATGAGTGGCACAGAGACTGCAAACAAAATGTTTATTCAAAAGTAAGGAATGGCCTCTGAATAGTAGTACACCTTGTTTCAGGGATTTCTAAATCAATAAAAATAAGGTACTCTTTAGAATTAGAAGTTTCAACCAAATTTAATACCAAAACTCGATGTACGTTTATTTTTCGCCTCAAATATCCTTGAAAACACTGAAGCTTATAAACAAAATTAAAGCGTGGAATGTAATTAACCATAATAACTATAATATAATACATATCTTGCTTGGAACTATGCTTTAGTCGGGACACTTTTGGGAGTCTCAAAATTTAACTTTCTGACAATTTTGTGTCCATGCAAGAATTCAGCGCAGATACAAGACTTCACAACCTGGCACTGCAGAGCGGAATTCTTAAAGAGCGCTTTTATAAAAAGATATAAGGCTTTAATTTCCGGATGACAGATTTTGCTCATTTAAACAATTATATTATCTTACTGGCAAACTTAAAATTGTGAAATCTGCTGGATACATAACACACTAGAGGTTTTGATCGATCATTTATTAATAAAATCACAGAGTAATCTTTTATTCTTTCGGCAAACTTGGACACAAAATCACGAATTCCCAATTTGGTACAACTGTGGCTTAAAGCATTGCCAAAAAGCACTATCTACCAAATAAAAAACAACCCTCCAAAACTTTCATCATTACACAATATCTCTGTAAAAGTTTATCTAAATCACCTCTAAAACAGCCAAGATACGAGCCTTTTAAAAGATGTAGCACAAGCAAAATTTTGCTTTATGAATTTATTCATAGATAGGTGTCTCCCACGGCCTTAAAGGGCAAGAAGTTGTTTCAGTTTATTAGCACCAAGGACTACAGAGTTAAAGTTCCAGTCTCGTTGAGAATTAACATTTTGGTACATGTTAGCCTGCGAAAACTGCAAAAAATCTTGCCCCACTTCTCGCCACGAGAAACATTTTGCCAGGAGAAACGTCTGTGCCTCAGCAACAGAAATTCAACAGTGATGACGTAAATCAATGTTTACATATTAAACTAATTAATCTGATAGTCATGGGGTTCCAAATGTAAATTTATTCAATTTTATGTTTCTCCTGTAGACCTGATTATGGTAAAGTTTTGTGTTCTTTTGGAACAGAGCTCCAGCAAAACTGAAATGCTTCTTCTAAAGACGAAAATATTCCATGAATATTGACTGTTTTATAGTAGATTCGTCACATTTACATTTGAGCTTTGTGGCCTTTTATCTTTTTATCTGTTGTTAATAAACAATAGCTAAAACAATAATACACCATCAACCAATCAGAGCTCCTGACCAGACCCCGGACAAATTTTATGGAAAAATATGGAATTATGGAATTTCTGTCAATGAGGTGTAGATGTCCCTAATGGTGAAAGGTCCCTAGCAGCAAGGAGCGAAGAGAAACGGCTGTTTTCACAGGCTAGGCACATGTACAGATACAAACTTTGCTTCAACACCAGGTAACTTGACACTGCCTATGGTAAATATTAGCCCACTCGTGTATTTCACAGGCCCCCAGTTTTGGTTGCTCCCTGACCACTGAAGTCAAAGTTTTAAGTGAGAAAGAAAGAGGCTTTTCTTGTTGTATCCCTGCTAAATGTATTTCAGGCTATGCTTACACTGAAGGACATTTTCCAGATTAGTGACAAATTTAGAACATTCATTTACGGAACCAGATTTATTTGCCCTTTACATACTGATGTACAATCTAAAGTAAAATTATCCCAGTTTGATTGTATTTTCAAAGATTCTGAGTCCTTGATCTAAAGTAAATACTTTGAAAACTTACTTTCAGGGGGATTGGAGATCCATACGTTGATCTGTAGTTGGCTGCTTCATCTCTCGCCACACTTACAATCTTTACATAAATAAAGTTTAAAATTAATATGCAATGAGCCACCACACGATAATTGAAGGCCTCCATGCAAGAACATCACAACATCACTATACTGGAAAATGTTATTTTTGTGGAAAGTATACTGCAAAGTAGCATTACACAAGCACTCAATTTGGTTTCTCCTTTCCTACAGAATCATTTCTGTCTCAGTTTGTGTCTCAGTTCCCAGAAATTAGGTATGCAAAAATCCATCCATTTCAAAATTAGCAATAACAGTTTCCCCCTCCCCACGGAAAAAAGCAGCCCCCATCTCCCCCTGGCCCCCAGACAATGTTGTCCTTTTGTTCTTTGCAGCACTTTTCAGTTAAATTACTACTTTTTGGTATTGAAGTTCTTGCACAGAGGCATTCGATTATAATTTTACATAATTATTTAACAATAAAGTTGATTATTAATAGGGCACAATTTTCACTTGTGAAAACTGACTTGTCTTGTATCGCAAAGATGCAAAACAAAAGCAGATGCATGTACTGCAGATTGCCACTTGGAAACAAAAAGATGAAAAGGGACATTATAAACAGTGAGTCTACAAAAATGACAAGAAAGTGTAAATGCCCTATCAAGTTAACAATAACAAGTCTTTTCATTTAGTGAGAGTAACTTGTGTGTATTTAAATAATTATTAATAATGTACCTGTCTTGCATCAGCTATAAGTCCTGCTACTGCCTAAAGGAAGATCAGATAAGGGTGTAGCAAATTAGTACTTTACAGTACATTGACATACAGACTGTATTTACAATAAACATGTAAATGTAGTTCTATACATTGGAGTCATGAATGGTAGCCATGTTAATGGGGTTCCATTGTACTCTCAATTAAGAAGTCTATCCACTCTTTAAGTCTTTATTTTGAGAGATTCGTAGCTATTGGGGACAGCAGCACTACTACTGCTTATTTTCTAGCTACAATGTACATCTGATTAGTAACAAGAAAACAGTTAAACATTTTTTTTTTGAAAATTTATATTACAACACCTTACCATGCCAATGTGATTGTCTATGTGCATGATTCTTTTGTTAGCACCATACTCATACAGTTTTGAGAGAACAAGCTTTTCCACGCCAAACACCACTCCATCCTTTCCTCTTATCCCAACAATTGTCCTGTGTAAAATGGAACAGACAAGGAAATCAAATTCAAGGGAACCAGCACCGATCTTTTATGGTGTCATGGCAACATGACATAACCGGATAAGCTGCTTACTAAAATCATGGTTTCTAAGGTGCAAAGAAAGTCAGTATTACAGCTTGCCCTTTGGGGCAAGCTATAGCTACATGTAACCTGTACTAACGCGAGAGTCATTTTAACTAGTCGAAAAAAAATTTTTTTTCCTGCTCACCATGTTGGTGTTTATTTATTTGTTAATTGCACCATTAGTTACTTGGTTACATCAGCTTTAAAAATATTCATTGTAATAATAACAGCACTGTACTAATTTCACTTCATCAGTTCAGCTTCAAAACAACTTTTGATCAAAACGAATTAATTAGAAAATATTTATTAAATCAGTCTTAAAGTACCTTTTGCCCGTCGAGCAAGTTAAGAACAGAATTCAGTAGCCCAATTGCAAAATCAACAAGCCCAAAGCTATCAGACCTGACTTTCTTTGCACGCTGTTTCGTCAGACCCACTCATAGCAGAGGGTGTAAGAACTGTTAAAATCTAAAATGAACTGAAATTTATGCTTATCCCCTATTAAGAAAAAACTACTGACTTTCAACTTACCCACTGTTTTCGACAGCCTTGACAGCATACTCTACTTGAAATACTCTTCCATCAGGTGAGAATTGTGAGGCAGACAAATCATACTAGAGTTTACAAAACAGAACTATTCAGCTTGCATTACAACAAGTATAATCTACACTAAGGTGACCTACAGTACTAGCCATAAACAGGGAGTTGACTGTTGAACAGTATGGTCTCAGCATGTTTGGTTTGCAGACAGTCAATGATTTAGGTTGTTTATGGTATTGAAAATCCTGCACCCTATGAGCGGTCAGCTTCCTTTTGTCTTCTTCATAATCTAAAAGGAGAAAAGGGAGCTCTGCCCGAAATGCGTGAAGCCTTCAGTTGCCTCAGCCTGAAGTTTTGGAAAAGTCAATCTTGTTTTCTCTCATGAAACTGGTTTTTTCAGTGCAAGCATCTGTTTATTGATATTATAAAATCAATGGTCAGATCTAAGCCAACTGTACCAGGCACAGGGCTGTTAGGCATGAGCTCCATGACAATCTTTCTCTATTCATGCAGCATATTTTTCAAGTACACCAAAATGGAACAAGCAAAAGGAAAGCTCTGCAGGCAGGGTGAACATCTGTAATGTCCTCCTGAAGGTGTTCAAGACTAGTATTCTAGTTTGTTATACAGCTATTTCAAAAAACATTGTTGGAAGAGAGACCAAAATTCTCCAAGCCAAGATCCCAAGGTAATGTGGGTAGTTTCAAATCCGTCTTTTAGGAGCAAAAATTTCACTGAGCCCTTCAATTATAAAAATCCCATACTACCTTGTAGTCCTGGCTTTAAGGCTTTTTATTTTCCTCCTGACAATGTTTTTTGATATAGCTGTATACTATTTACCACATGCAAAACAGGGTTCTCACTAAGATTTCAAGTTGCCGGGTAAATACAACAAGTAGGTGGGGAATCAAACGGCTAGGGATTTCTTTTGGTTCTATTTTTCTTCTATTTTCTAATAAAAGTAGCCGGGGAAAATTCCCGGCCGCCGGCTCTTGATGACAACCCTGCAAAAGAATGAAAGAAGTCTACGCTAATCAACAGCTTTGGATGGGTAAGATAACACTTACCCAAAACTGACTGTAATCTAGTACAGTTTGAGGTTGAGTTGCATAAAACTCAACGCCAGTGGTAACAGCTTATGTCTAACATTTACCCAGCCAAACTTTTCATTCTAACACCACATGACAACTGCAGTTACATATTAACTTTCATTTTATGTAACTGCCTTTAATGAGCATTACTGCAGCCCTATTCTAGATGCACCATTAGGGGAGCTCTGCATATCTTTAATTTTTGGCCTACATATCCCTGAACTTAATTAATAATGCCAAGTACTTAGGTGACCTTGGAGAGGAAAGGCTTTCCTTGATACAAAGAAGACTATCTACGACGCTAAATGTCATCAGTATTTGACTCAGAAAATACAAACTTGTAATCTTATTTGTCACAAGTTAATTGAATTAAATTAAATTATAATCAAATATCCTCTCCCCTTATGGGGTTTTTCAGGGATAATGAAATAAAGAATTCCAATGGAACATAACATGGTTAAGAATCCCAGCTGGTAGGAGGCAAACTAGTTGGCTATTAATTTTACAAGCATGGCTGAGAATTGGAACTCTGGACTACCAAGAACAAATCCAGCTAGTGGTGGGGTGGGTAGTGGGGGGGGGGGGGGGGGGGAGACTTGAACTTTGCTCTTTCTCATTAAAAGTCCAGTGCTCTAACCACTTGGCAATGCTGAGGTTTTTTCTCTAGCTAGCTCTGTAGTCTCTCTCATCAGTTATCGATGCTCTTGTTCAGCTTCTTTGATGCTTGATCTCTTCTTATCCAACAATTCTGAATCTCTATAATTTTTCATCTAAATATTTCATATTCCAATAACCTAAAATAGGTCCTCATTCTAGTCTATACGCATATCCGTTTATCCGCACATCCGTGTATCCACTTCGATATACACTTAAGATAGCATATAAAGCTTACAGCATGTCTATTTGTCGTTCTTAAAGCCACTGAAGGTGGAGATGCAAATAAAAGCGATAACTGCATATCCACGTATCCAGCTCGTTCAGGGATACAGCATCACAGTGGCAGGGTATTCTGCAGTTACTCCAGGGCAACTACAGGGCATCTCAAACTAGCTCAGTCTTGGACAGTGTACACGATGTCATCCTCTGAGAAATGCTTGTCGAGGGTCAATCAATTCCTGGACTTGGCTGGAAAAAGATTTATGTGGTGTGTCTCCCTGTAGGTCTTCTCCCGTGAGAGGGCTCACAGGTGTAGTGTAGTCTATACAACTGTATACGAAAATTCATCCCCTTTTCCAAAATCAAGATTTTAACTATTATTGTAAGGTAACTCTTTAAACCACTGAACAGACGCTTGGAAAAATACATCCCTTAGAACTAGACAAATGCCTGTTTTTTCTAAACTCTATCCAAAACTACTTGAAACGTTAAACCCAAGCCCTTCATATCAGCTCTAGGTTTCATAAGCTCCCAAACGATTTTGTACGACAAACAGCCTTAAATTGGGTTAAATAAAAAATCTCGATTTTGGTCCCTGATTAACTGCCATACAAAACAAACCAAAAAGACTACACTAAAGGTTATATGAGATAATGAAAAAAATTCAAGACGATATCGATAAATTACACGTGCATTTTTGACAACTTTTATCTGTTACATTTCGGACACAAAACTTTTAAACTTTTTCCAGCAAGATAAAGACCTCATACTTAAGCAAATAATCTTACCCCGGTTCCAATGGAGCTCATGACGGAAGATTTAGCTGTAAACTGCTTCAAAATAGTATAAAAACTTCCAGAAAGATTGAATTTAACAAAATGGCGTCCCAACACGCATGCGTAGTAATATGCAAAGTCATTTTCGTTCCCAGTACTTTGTAGCAAAGAAATCACTGATCGACTATCTCCTCCCCCGATAAAAATTCCAAGTCCCCATCGGTCCCCGCCTCGTCCCCGCCTTAGTCTCCTAGCGGTCTTCTATGTTCTTTTTCTCCCCACGCAGTCACGCAATGTTGCATGATGAGTCAATATGGCACGTGCTTCTCCTTTTGTTTTTGTCCATATTTGGGTTAAGTAAACGACTCCTCCACGTGTTATGTAGTTGATGCTCTCAAGCTGGAAAACTACTGATTCTAAATACAAGATGTGGCAGCGAAACAGGTTTGTCCGTTTTGTTTCCTATTTATATTTTCGTCAACAGTCTCGTGTAACATCACTTTTGAGTTTACTACGTTAGAGCTCAAATCGAACCTCTTTTGAATCGAAACATTTACGAATTTGCTGTTTTAGAACTATTATTCTAAACCGACAGCGAACCGGAAATGACATTTTGAAACTTGGTGTGGTGTGTTTTAAATATTTTCTTTGTAGAGCTCAATCCTCTTCTCAACGTTACTCTTGCAATTTCTAGAATTTACAATCCCAGTTGTGGAATTGTTTGCCAGAAATTTCGATTTTTGTCTTGCCTTGCCTATAAATGATTTTGTCCGGAGACCTGAAAGTCACGAAAACCCATCACTACACGCACCGCCGGGATTTCTTTTTTCTCTTCCGTCGAAATGTTCGACGAGAGAAACTTGTAGTCCTCAGTGCAGAAAATATTTCTTGGCCCTTCTTGGCTTTATATATAGCCAGAATCTTCAAACAGAAGTTAATTCATAATGTGGCGGGGTAGTTGCACACTGACATACATTTTCCTTAGAATAATTTGCTTGGCAAAAATAATCGCTGAAATCTCGTTTTTGTTTTCACTCTGCGAAATAGAGGATCCTAGAGCTCAGGATTTCAAAACAAGTAGAGGATGCAATCCAAGAATTTAAAAAGTTGAATCTTTAGAGCTTCCGAAAATGTGAGATGCCTGGCAGACAACTAGTCTGACTAGCAGACAATCGGCCATTCAAAGTTTGAAGTGTGTTTGCCAGTCTACCCTTTGCCCTCCGTAAATCTCGCACGCAAACATTTTGACATGTTATTTAAAATTTATTTGCGTCTTATACTACTATTAACTTTCATTTCTATGACCAGTGGTGTAACTAAAAAGGTATTTCAAAGTGAGTTCCATGCCACCCTGTGCTTCGGGAGCGTGTTGTTTTCGTGACTTGATTTACTTAACATTTTGTCATTTGTTTATTGTATCGCCCAAGGTTTTATGACTGTGGCTCGTTTTAGGAAGAGCTGTTAAAGTGTTTTAGGAGTTTGTGGCCATCGGCCATTCTGTATGTTTAAAGAATCTAGAGCAAAGTGAAAGAACCTTTGGTTCAGTTCACTAAATAAAGAACAAAGTTGGTTGGTCTTAAGCCTGGTTTCCATATGATCGCTACGATATGATCGCTGTGATCGCTGCGACCGCTGAGAAAAACAAGTTCAGCGATCATAGCGATCATATGGAAACCACTTTCCAGAGATCGTAGCGATCGCAGCGACAACGATCTCTGAGATAGAAAAAGTTCTATCTCAGCGATCGTTGGAGAGTGGTTTCCATATGATCGCTGCGATCGCTGAACTTTTTTTCAGCGATTGCAGTGATCATAGCGATCATACCCAAACCTGACTTTAAGGTGACCTTTTTTGTTTAGAGGTGGGGAATCTGTAACCCGGCTTAGGAGGGCAACTGCGTTCCCAGGATTCTCTCCTACCCCTCCCAACGGAGCGAGAGAGAACTCTGGAATGAGGTTTAGGTGGGGTAACCCGCCTCTTCTAATTTGATCATGTTTACACAGGAGCCGATTACTTAGTTTACATGATAGGTCAGTGGGGTGACCATATGGTAGATTAATTATGGACAGGCAGTTTACCCTACCTAAGCGAGTTACTTACTTAGCAGGGGTCCCCCACCTCCATGTAAAGAGGCCCTCCCCTGGTGCATACTTAGGCAGACGTTCTGAGGAGGATTGAACTTTCTCCCAGTAATGATATTTGTAGCGACAAAACAAAACAGTTTGAAACAGTTGAAAACAACCTGATGAAAGATTGTGAAATCATTTTTTTGTTATGTACTAGCATAGTTCAAACGCCCGCAGGACCAACACTTAGGATCTTAAAACAACTGAGAGGAAAGTGTTGCCTTTGTAATGACATCTGCAAACGTTAGAATTTCTAGGACGAAAAATCGTAGGTCCCGTCTCACAGCGCTTTCACTTATCTAGTTCTCGTGGGACGTCGAAGAACCCACACCACTGTTCGAAAAGAGTAGGGGACGTAGACCCCGGTGGTGTGGCCAACCTTTCCTGGGCTGGGTGGGTTATCTATTTGGAGAGACCTTTATATTGGGGAAACCTCATGATCCTCCTTCGGGTGTCGTAATGGCTACTTGTAAACAGTGTTTGTATGTAATTAAAGTTCTAACATCCTTCCTGCTGATCGAAATGCCACTCTAAAGATTGCAAATGGATTACAGGTTTCGTCGTGAGCCAGGAACTTTTGTTTCGGGCGGTAGATTGTGTAGCGTTGTACTGTATCAAGTAAACGATAACACATTAAGGAAATGTTACTCACTGAATTTTTTGCAAAATACTCTCCTTTCAGAATTTCACAATGAAGATCGCGATGACACCAAGGACCCTTGAGTTCCTCATAAAGCAAGGAAATGGTGTTCTGGATATAGTGGCTCCTGAAGTATTCTATCAGATTATGATGTTTCTACAACCTAAAGACCTCAGAGTGTGCATGTGTGTTTCTAAAAAGTGGAAGGTAAGGCATAACTGGGTCTGTACTTGTCCATTTCGCGCACTTTGGTGATAATAAGCAGGCTTAAGCAAAAACGACAGTGGGGAGCTTAAGCAACGACGACGGCGACGTCAACGAGAACGGAGAATTTTGTCCCCCGTTTTTTAAAAAATACTGGTCCACACGTAACGTATTCGAATCGTTTTCGCTCGTCCACCTGAAAACGTTAAATGATGTAAAAACGATAGCCGCCCTCACAGAGCAAGTGTAATGTTAGTAGTATATAATTTATGACATCATCGTATTCGAAAACCTCCGTTTTCATCACTCCACATGTAGACGAGAAGCGTCTCCACTCTGGACAGCGTTTTTGAAAAGATGCGTTTTAGGTGACTGTTTTTACCGCATAAGTGTGAGAGGTAGGCCAAACCGGATCGGAGGAAAAAGTCTCCGTTTTCAAACAAAAACGGATACTTGTATACGTAGTCTTTGGGCCTGTTTACATGGAGGTGGGGACCCCAGATAGGTGAGGTAACATGTGGCGGGCCACCCCACCTATGGTGTAATCGTGATCAAATTAAAATGAGAGAAAATATGGACAGGCGGGTTACCCCACCTTAGCAGGTTACCTCACCTACTTGGGGTCCCCCACCTCCATGTTAACAGGCCCTTAGATTGGCAAAACAAGAACTCTGTACGTGAATCAAGCTTTTTGCACATTTCTTCAGCTTCTCTGCACGATCGACTACAACGTCAAAATACCTCATTTCACGTTTTGTGGAGAACGTAAACACAAGTCGACGACTTTCTTTTTGTTTTCTGGAACTTCAAAACAGTCTTTTAGAATTCAACTCCAGAAAAAATTGCCAAAAAGTTGTGGAATTGATAGTCTGAAATGTCATTTGTCCGCAAAGTCACTTTTCAAGTGACGTTAAGGCCCGGCTCAGACGCCGAACTTTTCATGAGCCTAACCTAATACATTGAATTAAGTACATGAAAAGTTCGCCGTCTGAATCAATTAGGAACGCCTGTTTCAATTTGGAACGGCTCAGCCGTTCTCTTCGCCTGGCCTGGCCGGGAATTTCGCCTTTGGAGCGACTTCGAAGGGTTTGATTCAGACACCGAACTTTTCATGTACCGAACCTAATGCATAAATTATTATAACGTATTTGTAGGAAGTTTGACCGAAATGAACATTTTTCGCCTTTTGAACTTAGTTCAGCAGCAATTAAGATGGGCGTCTGAATCAGTTCAGCCGGTCTTAATAACTTGGGTCGGCCTTAATTCGAATTAGGTTCGGCTCGTGAAAAGTTCGGCGTCTGAATCGGGCCTAAGTCGTTTTAATAGCTGTCGCCGTCGTTGATGCTTTGGGAGCGTTGCCATAAGCAACAACGATGGTGACGGCCAGGTGGGAGACTGGGTAACATTATACCGTATACCTTTTCATGTCAACATAAGAAGCCCTGCGGTATGATATGAACACCTGTTCACAGTGCGTCAGAGAGTGTCATCGAAACCTGTCCGATATGTGATGATCCGTTTTCAAGATCGACGCGGCATAGGCTCGCTCCGTTACAGAAGCCGCGCCGAACATGCCGAAATCACGGTTCTCTGTTGTGAACAGAAGCCTGTTGTATATCCGATAGGGATTTCTTGCCAGTGTATGAGCTATCGGTTGTATTATGGACACAGCCTTGGGGGGAGGGGTGGGGCGGCTATATGTCTTCCCTCGTTTTACGGCGGTTGCATGAATTCGGGCGCTTTATTTCGATTGCGTGTAGTTCGACACGTGCCCAGTTGCATACCTTCCTCTGCATGCTTAGCCCAGTTGCATGCTTCGTCTCTTTGCATAGATTGCATATCTTCCGTTTTCTCCGCGGAGGGAGCTACACGTAAGCTTATGTTACAGCGCTTACCAACAATTGGGTATTTCCATTCGTTCTACTTCTTGCCCATTTTCCCGCGGCAGTCGATTTATGGCGTTGCTGGAGTTTTTTTTAAATCTCGTACGTTTTTGATAGTGGGTATGCAAAAACTTTGTTTTTTGTTTCAGTTGTTGCTGTCGACCAGTTACTTCTGGAGAAACTACGTCGATCATAATTTTGACTTTAATGATGATGACGACGAAGAATTAACAGGCATGTTGCACGAACTTGGAAGTACTTGGATCTTTGGCAATGGTACGGGGATGTTACCGAGTATACCCCAAGGGGATCTGTTTGAGGAGTTCCCTAGAAGGTGGAAATCTGGTATTATTCACCCGGTTGGTCCGGACGTTCATGTAAACGTGGAAGACCACAAGTCTTTTTGCAAGGCGCTGTATCAGTTGCAGAAACTCAAGAATGAAATTGATGAGCGAGAAATTGTTTACAGTAAGTTCTTTTATTCTTTTGTTATTTGCACCGAGCAAGATTTTTCTTCAAATTGGTCGTTTTATTTCAAAGGATCCAAACGGATGGACTAGCGTGCGCTTAGTAAGGATATCGTGCTAACTGAGGAAAGCAGAACTGTATACCTTGTTATAGGAAATTAGCGCTTTATTCACCATTTTCACGTAGACCATAATGCACCTTGGTTACACATCAAAATTTTGCATACCCATTGTTTCGAATAGGCCATTTTACAGTTATGGATGGAAGCGAGGCTGGAGGTGACCTTGTTTTGATGCAAGCCTGCTTTATTATGTAAATCAAGTTGTTCGTATGCAAACTAGTATTTTTCAAGGGCATCAAAACCATTTCAACCTCAGCCTTACATTCACTCGAAGGCTAGGGTACTAAGTCCACAACTGTAAAATGGTCGATTGTTTTATAGTCATCCTAAGAGAAATTAAAGACAATGGTTATGCTAAAGTTTGAGGGTAAACAAGGTTCATTATGGTCTATGTGAAAATAGGAAATTAACGCGAAAGAGAGGATAACATTTCAAAACAAAGTCAATTAACGCGACTTTCACAAAGAACCAAAACTTGCTGAGATAACGGGAACAAAGTTAAACGTATATTCCGAAATCAAAACTTTCTTCGTGGTTCTCTGAACGTACGCACGGGGGTCAAGCGAAGAACTGAGGCCACTTCGAGGGTTCTTCACAGTTTCACTGTCTCTGGAATGGAAACAGTAAAGATCGCAGAAATTAATGGTCCACTTAATTAACGGCGCGGAAATTAACGTTTACAAAAATTAACGCGACTCAGTAAATCAACGTGGAATTCGCGTCAATTTCAAGAAGCGTCAAGTTCCTATAAGAAGGTAGTCAGGGGTGTAGCTAGGATTTTTCAAAGAGGAGGTTCGCACTGTCACACTCAGCGTTTACTTACCAGATTGTCATAATGATATCCACATCCATGCCGCGATTTTCCAATATAAAAGAAACGTTTATTTCGGATAAGCAGTTTGCATCTGAGGGGAGGGGGAATAGGTGCTGCGTCAGATCATACGAAAAAAAACACTAATTACGGCACCATATATAAGCTGGAGCAAACATTCTTTAATACCTTGATGAACGTTAGGTTCTCGTCTTCAGCTGCCTTTTCCTATCCAAGCTCAGGATATAAAGAGATATTTAGTCTAGCAGCAGATATTCTGCAAATAGCAATTGTCATATCCGTCGAGTTGTATTTTTGCTGTTCTTGCTATGTTTTTAGGCACTAGTTCGGCTTTTTCTCCTTCCGACGACACCGCAGGAGCCGTGCACCGTGCCAACACGTATCACGGTCCCCCGGCAGGCGGTTAACAGTGTACAGTAAGTGAACTCGCATTCAACCACTATGGAGAGGGGGGGCTGTACATTTTTCGAGTGGTCCCCTGGGTTAAAAAATGGAGATGATACTTCGATCTGATGTACAGATGGTGTCAATAGTTTTACCTCTATCTTTGGTTGCAGTTCGTTGGCTTTAAGAGGGTCTCTATGGGGCTAACCATCAGCAGTCAAACGGTCTAAAATTTAACCGTCAACCTTCAAAAAAGGTTAATCTTTACCGTCAGCCTTCAAAAATGCCAATTAATATTAACCGTAAAAAAATTTCAAGGTATTTTAAATCTCACTATTTCAGCTGATCCTCACGGGATTCTGGCTCCTGAAGAATCTCTAAACTGTAAAAACCAGTTCCCATGTTCTCAAAAACACTCTTTTTAGACATTACAACTTGCCTATATTGCTGAAATTATTTGGAAATTTTATAAGTGAAAGGCGAAGACAACCTCTAAACACAACAGTTAATTGGTACCGCAAGTAAAAGTTCCCTTTTTGGCCCTGTAATGAATTCTTTATTAACCAAGCTTGTTCGGTCAAAAATATTGGCCTCGTTTTTTCTTGCGTTTTTATTAACATCGACTGCTTCTCGGGAAAAAAACGTCAACCGTCAAAGCTACCACCCCATTGGGACCGTTCTTTATCGTTTAGTAGTGTCAGGTGAAGAGTTTTGTGTTAAAGTGGAACAAGTGTAATACGCGACGATAAATGATGAACCGTTGTTCTCCGTCTATAGCCGCCCTGCACAACTAGGGTTTTGGGGGGCACTGAGGGGCGAGCGTGAAGCGCAAGACACGAGAGGAGGGTCTTCTCTCCTTTCCTACCTATCGCGCTTCGCGCTCGCGCAAGAAAACCTGCTTGAGCGCCCCCAATAATGCCTGTTATGAAGGCTATCTCGTCTACCGTTTAAGCGTTGACTTTTAAAACGGGAGCCTTGACCGCAACAGTTTTTACTCCGCTACATTTAGATACAGCGACTTTGGCTAGTTACGTTACTTTGCGAACTTTTCGATCTCTTCTGAGCATACCGTAAATCCACTTTTGAGCAGGTTTGAGGGGGGTGACTTATTTAAGAGGGGGGAGGGCGTAATTAAGTCATCGAAATAGGGAACCATATTGTGAAACAACTAGAAGGGTGGTATAATTCTCCAAAAAAAAAAACTAGGACTCAAAGTGAAAATGCGTAATCACATGGCTTAAGAGGTCTTGCAGCTCAAAAACAGATCCGAACTTCCAGCACATAAATGAACCATACCGGATCAGCTATCTTTTACTTACTTGTTAGTGAAAAAATAAGGGAACTGCTAGGGAGGCTTAAGAGAGAGGGGGACTTAATAACTTTCTTCCCCTGAAAAGGGGGGAGGGGGTCATTAGAGAGAGGGCTTTTTGAGGGGGAGGTGCGTAATAGAGGATTTACAGTAGGTACTGTTTGAATTTTTATTTCTGGTAACTTTCTTTCCACCCTAGTTGGGCAGCGTGCAGACCGAGGAGAGTGCCCTATAGACGTCATCGTATTTGCCTGGGGTAAGGATCAGCTTCCGTCCGTAAAAGAAATCATCGAGATACTTCACTTAAATACGAATCTTCATTTACACGTCATTTATGAGACATCGGAGAGGCGCTTTGGGGAAGGAGACGAACTTGGCAAATTGTTCAAGTGCCGAAGACAACTTCCGGGCGAAAGTAGTTTTTTCGAAACGTTACCAAAGGTCATAGACGGGTATGTGTTATAGGAAACAGCACTTCAGTTGTTGTTGTTGTTGTTGTTGTTGTTATTTTTATTCTAGCTTCTATTTTTTAAAATAATCACATTAATCACACGTGCTCAATTCCGACGATCCTACGCAAATATAGAGGATATTGTGAGCAGTCTACCTTGGTGATATAGACCAGCAGTAAGCGATTAGAACGACGCGTTCGTCAACAAAGTGACTATAGTACGTAAAACAACAAATAAGCCTATAATACAAAACCACGATAATTGATATCTCTTCCTATATTCTATCCCTCCTTTTTCCGTAGATTCGTGAAAGTGCGCGTGGATTATCAAGGCCGAATGAATAGTTTCAGACCATCCCCGGTCTTCATTCTTACCCAGCTCTCCCCTGGTTGGTGCGGCGGAGTGTTGACAGGAGTCTGGTAACAAAAACAGCGTCGTACCTGTCGATTCCACTGGAAACTTGCCTTATTTGGGAATATGATTTCCCGCGCGGCTCATGAGAGAAGATTTACCACAGAAAGTGGTGTCGAATTAAGTTATTGTAACAGAGCAAGCGAGATATATAAACTTCGATTTAAGAAACTTTAATTTATTGTCGCGTTATACGTTAAGCTGCAACCTTATTTGGGCATATGATTTCCCGCCCGGCTCATGAGAGAAGATTTACCACAGAAAGCGGTGTCGAATTAAGTTATTAACTTAGATTTAAGAAACTTTAATTTATTGTTGCGTTATACGTTAAGCTGCTACTGATGCGTTTTCGTTCCCTGCACGCTAGAGTAGGGTATATAAAAAAAGACATAATACGTTAGTGACTTTATTTTACTGGTTGCACTTAATCTGTTTCAGGGGCGGATCAAGGATTTTTTTTAGGAGGCGGTACACTCGTCTCTTACTCTACTTCAACACCAATAAACCGCATAGTTTTTTTTTGCAGAATACCAGTTGTACTAGAAAACCGCAGGTCATCCTAGAGGGGGAGGGGTACGCACCCTCTGCACCCTCCGCCTAGATCCGCCCCTGTGTTCGTGAAGGAATAGGTGTTCATTTTTAAATTCTTACATACTGTAATAAGAGTTAGGAATTTATAAAAATTTCATGTACTTTCCAGAAAGCGAAAGATATTATTTTCATAAGGTGAAAAGTGTTTTTGTATCCTGGTATTCGTAGTTAAATAAGTCTAAAAGTAATAGATATAGATCAAGGATTAAAAAATCCTTGATTTAATGATTGGGCAGTGTTTGTCTAATAAATCTTCTAAGTTTGTCGAGATAAAACGCAAAGGAACCGTGATAACATTTACCGGCGTTAATCAGTAACGCCTAATCCTTTAGTTTTGTGAGCCTTGTTCTGCACTGCCATTATTGGATGGTTTCCGTGATAATATACCTACAAAACGATTTGCTGTCGAGTTTAGTAATAACTTCTCGGGCGTAATTTTCCGCCTTGAATTTTCAATTTTTGTATACAGCTTCTCTAAGAATTTTCACCACACAACAAACTCGCACAGACAGATTAAAACAATGTAAAATGTTGGCTGCCTCCTCCACAAGCTTTGCCAAGGCTCAGTGGGGAGCAGCGAGAAACAATACACGAGAGCTGGAGACAAGCGAGAAGCGCGAGGGGATGGTTGATGGGAACGAGCGTAGAGCGCGAGCGGGGAGTGATCCCCGCTTTCCTTAATAATTAACTCAAATATCCCCCAAAAAGAAATCGCGAGCGACTGGAGACGAGGCAGAAATATTGGTGACAACTGGCGCTCATAAATCGTGAAAAGCTGATTTACATAACCTATGAAGTTCTTTTTATTATCAGAAAAAATATATCTATATTCTGAATAGTTTCAGTTTAAGCTCTGCCTCTTTTTGGGATGCTCTGTAACTTTATTTGCTTTCGAACTGAATAAATACTCTAAAAAATTTTAAGGTACGTAAGTAATGTTCCGACGTCGAAACTGTTCGGCGGAAAAAATTATCAGGTTTGTCCGACAGTTTTGCCGCCCAAACATGTATTGTAGTTAAAGTTTTAAAAGCGAAAGTTCATCGCAGGACCAAGTAGCCTAGTTTCTTGCGACAAGGCTGGTTATTATACAGTCATATTTTGAAGTATAAGTTTCAGAATAGGGAGAATGAGAACGTGGTGAGGGCGCTTACGAATTTCTTTAAAAGGACGCATCTACCTGAGGGCAGTGTGGAATGCTTCAAAAGAAATTAAGCTCCCTTTAGCTTTATAGAGGATTTTTCCGTATGCAACTACAAATAAGCCCATAATACAGTTGTTTATTACAGATGGCCCGGCATCACAAGGGAACAATGTTTAGTATGTCTGGCCAGTGTCTTCGTGTATTGTCTTTAGTAAGTTACTGTAAAATTCCGAAAATAAGCCCGTGGCGCTTATTTTTGTAGGGGCTAATATTCGTAGGGGCTTATACACGGAGGGAAATTTGCGTTTCAAAATTGGCTAGCCCATACTGGGAGGGAAATTTACGTCTCAAAATCGATTGGGCTAGCTTATAGTCGGAAGGAAATTCATGCCAGTAATTTGCAGAAAGTTTTTACTGAAACTCGATCGCCTTGAGGACGTAAAGCCAAGAGCTTTTGACTGTGCCGACACTCTTTGACTATAATCATTTGGCGCAAGTAATACTTCTTTGGAAAATGCGAAAATTTATCTGTTACTGTACAGTTTTTGCTCTGTTTTATTTTGAAATTGAGGGCCATTTCCAAGCACAAGCCCCAGAGGCTTATATTTGGAGGGATGATTTAACTGAGGGCTTTTTGTGTTACGCGTTTGGGGGCCTTATATTTGGAGGGGCTTATTCTCGGAATTTTACGGTATTGTACCGCCCTCTTTTTAATTACTATAATAGTGTTTTCTTCACTTACGAATTTGATTGGCTACTTAAGAACGGTATCAGACATCTTTAAACTAAATAAATCGCGTGACCATCGTGGTCAGATTGTCTTTCCATGTCGATACCATACGTATCTAGAGAAGAGGACGCAGTCACCGGGCACGAATACTCGCAAAAGAACCCAGTTCTTTCAAATTTAACTGAAAAAAGTGTTTTACGCTAATACTAGAACGCCACCTGCGGTAACCGAGAAACGGCCTTTCGTTTCTTAATTCACGTGATTTGGAGGAAGTTTCAGTTTTTAGAATCCAGCTTCGGCAAAGCCCGAAAGCTTGCTGTACCAGAGAGGCGAAAGGAAACATCACTCTCTTGGATCTTTGCCCAAATGATGATGTTGGTTTGTGAATTTGGCTGGATTATTTGTCTCCTTGTTTTCTCCATAAGCCGCAGTACAGGTAAAGGCCTCCTTCTTTCCGTTTTGCTATTTCTTTAAATTTTTCTAATAGATTCGATTAAAGAGGGCAACTATAATTTAACCGGTATTTTTCGGCCAAAACATATAACCGTTTCAGTAATTCGATTCAGTTTTGTGAAGAAAAAAATTAGACGCCGAGGTATTTTTCAGTCTACTATTTCCGCGAGAAGAAATGAAACCGAAAATGAAAAAGGTCTTTTTCCCTTGCATTCTTCATTAATATTCAAATATGTAATCAGGGTCGACTATCGTTTCGGTCGACAAGTTTCTCCTGCAGCCTTAATTACTAGAAAATTACAAGAGCGCTGGTGAAAATGTCGAAAATGTAAAGGCCATGAGTTGAACTAGGACAAGTCGACTGCCGGGAATCTCTTCTGCATGAGCCACGACAGGGCGTTAGGTTCGATATAGACTTTAATTTCTCAAAGGCCCGTTTCTACCGTCGTTCGCTTTTGGAGCTCACGCAGTCGACTTGTGACAAGTCTAGGTTTATTGAATTCTATTTCTTTAAGTTTTTGTAATAGATTCTCTGTAAATTAAATTAACGACGAGCACATAAACTCAACGCGCTCTTAATATCTTTCTACGACTGAAATTCTTTTTAGTTTTTACTGTTATCACTTTTAAAAACTCGTTTTTCCTTCATATTCCTCCCTTAAAGAGAGCAAATTTAAACGGCATTTTTCGCCCAAAACATATAACTGTTTCAGTCATCGATTCAGTTTTCAGAAGAAAAAAATTAGACGCCCGGGGTATTTTTTGTATTCAGTCTATAAATTTTCGGGGGAAGAAACTAAACCGAAAATGACAGATGGTTTTTTTTCCCTGCACTCTTCAAACATGTAATCATGGTCGACTCTCGTTTCTCTCGAAAAATTTCTCCTGCAGCCTTACTAGAAGATTACAATAGCGCTGGTGAAAATGTCGAAAATGTAAAGGCCATGAGTTGAGCTATAGGACAAGTCGACTGGATTCTTTTCTGTATGAGCCACGACGGGCGCTAGGTTCGATATAGACTTTGTCAAAGCCCGTTTCTGCCGTTGCTCGCCTTCGGCGCTCACGCAGTCGACTTGTGGCAAGTCTAGCCTAGGTTCATTAAAAAATCGCTAATGAAATGGCATTATGTTATAGCCCACGTTAGATATATCAGAATTCTAACATGACTACGACGCTTTAGGGACATAACTATAAAGGCGATGTATTCACGGGTAATGACATCATGTTTTCAAGCGAAAATTTAAAACTAGGAATTGTTTTTTATTGAATTCGGCTTTCGTATCTCCTGAAGAATTATAAAGATATTGGAGTGTTTTATCCCATAACACCTTCCTCGATCTTCATAATCATTCAGATGATACTCAGCCACATTCAATAATTGCTAAATATCATATACATAAAAAAATGGCAGTATGCGTTTGTAGACACGTGTATAGTTAAGCAATAGACCACACTTTCTATGGGTTTACGGGCGTGATAACCCACGCTGGATGTTGGGAGAACACGAGAAAAGCTTGTAAATCACGAGCCGAACCCGCGTGGGTTATCACGCCGGTAAACCCGTAGAAAGTGTGGTCTATTGCTGAAGTAATTATCTCCTCCGTTTAAGGTGTTTCGATATTAAAGTTTTTCAGAGGCCATACCAATATTTTTCAATCGCCTTGAAAGTGATTTTATCCTTGTCTGATCGCTATAAAATTTTCAACTATGATTATGTTTAAATTGAAATTTGTCAAAATGTAGGTTTTAGTAAATTCGATATTACACATAATCTTCACATAATCTTTATAAGGTATATAATAATGTCTGAAACTTTCATTAAGATTGATTCACTGCAACACCTTGAAATTACAAGACAAACCTATCCTACGAACTGGTCAAAATTCCGAGCTACAACATTCACTGTTTTGACGTTCCGTTAATTTTTCCCAAATTACTGCAGACAATACATATATCCATGACTAGTACATTTCAGTGTGAGTACTGTCAATGTCTTACAATCAAAAGATGCGATAAATTCAAACTAAAATGTACTAGTCATGGAGGTATGTATAGTGTGCATCATTTTGGAAAAATTTAAGCTTAACGTCAAAACAGTGAATGTTGTAACGCAGATTTTTGACAGGTTCGTATGAAAGGTTTGTCTTGAAATTTTAAGATGTTGCAGTGGGGAAATCTCAATGAAAGTTTCAGACCTTATTATATACATTATGAAGATTATGTGAAGAGATTTTAAAACAATTCGTTCAAGTCGTTTCAGAGATATACCGCAGTATATCCCAGGATATATCAGGATTCTCTTTGGATTCCCTCGCAATAAAGTGGATTCCCTTTATTAATATGTCAGATATGTATGTGTCTTCCTGCATACTAATTAATTGCCTTCCTCCATATATAATGAAGTGGATAGGTTTACTAATGAGCGTCACTCTACTACAATAGGAACAATAGGCTTGCCTAGACTTGCCCGGGCTCTTTTAACCCTGATTGGTTAGTAAACAATCTATTAAATGCGGATTTCCTTCAGTATTTCATTCTCGCAATCTCGCAATCGCTTTGCTAAGGAAAAAAGTCTTACTATCACCAATATTTTTTAAAACATTGCTCCAAACATGCAAGTCGAATCGAGATGTAAACTCTTTATTTCAAGTTTGTCTGACTATTACAATGAAAAACTATTGAAGTCTTGTCATTTTCACGCACTGTTAATCAGTTAACTATGCGAGTTCACAAGCCCAAAGTTCATAGTTAATTGAGTGGAATGGTTATGAAACCCGTCAGACTCCTTTGTTATATGTTTTTGTGGACCTGAAAGTGCACAACGTTCAAAAGAATTCCTATCATTTTGATTGTACTGACCAATAAAAACGTTGCATTAATTTATTCCGTCACAATTTGCCAACAGAAAACAAAGGATTGTGCACTTTCACGGTGCTTTGAACATAAACTGCAGCACTGTTGTTTTTATCATTGATGTTTGCCGTTTTTCATAACCAGTCTCCTCTAATAGGACAATTGCACGATGACGTCATTTGACTACAACTACCAGGGGCCCGTTTCTCGAAGCTCCCGGTAATTACCGGGCCCGTTAAGCTGTTTTGTTTTCCAGTTTAGAAGGAAGTTTTAAAAGTTTTGAAAATTATACTGTAGAGTTATTAGCTAACGTAACAAAACGGACTTCATTAGAGGTCAGAACACACCCTACTTTTCTTGAGACTTTGATTTAAAAATATGATTCCGGGCCCGTTAAGTTACCGGGACTTTCGAGAAACGGGCCCCAGAATCCTTGAGTTTGTTGTTTTCTTGTGCAAATTAAGGCTATTGTTCTTTAATCCTCAGCGGGATTGACAAATTTAAATAACAAAGCAAAACCGAAATGAATTCTGGTAGTTGTAGTCAAATATCGTCATCGTGCAATTGACCACTCCAGAAAATGCCATAACATACCATAATGTTCTTTGTTTGTCACCCCAAAATTTTGCATAAGCATTGTTTTCAGTTTCTCTTGGGGCCATTTTAACTCCCACGAGAAACTGAAGACAATGCTTATGCAAAATTTTGGGGTGACAAACAAAGAACATTATGGTATGTTATGGTATTTTCTGGAGTGGTCAATTGTCCTATAACTATGCCAAAGTTGAATACAAATTAGCTCTACAGGAAAAACCTAAAGGGAGCACCTTGACGTATTATTATAAACAAATAACTTAACAAGGATCAATTAAAACACGCGACTTATAATTGCTAGTAATAAAAACACATGAGAGATACCGTTTTAAAAAACTTTATTAAAAACAAAAAGAGTCAAATACACAGCGATTTGTAAGGAATGGAAATTAATTAATTCCTTCTTCTTCGCCTATCGAGTACTTGCTAGGTTTGAATTTCTTATGCCGACGTTTTTTCAGCTGTTTGCCATGAGATTTATGATCATCCAAATAATTTAGATATTGAATCCGACGCCTTTTGCGCTTCGGGCCTTGTTGTGATGGGGTTTCTACTGTGGGAGGAGGGGTCAGGTAAGCAGGATTTAAGGGTGGTGGAGGGGTGAGGCTTTCTTTGTCAGGTTTTTGAGAGATAGCCGCTTGTGTTAATTAGGTGTTACATTAAAGGGGTTGAGGGGAGTCCAGAATGCTGTCGTTGCTGTAGAACAATCTTGTGTCCTTGATGTTAAGTCTGGAACAGTACTGATTATTTCTTCCGGTCGTGTTCTTGTATTTAATTGTTCTTTAAACAACAGGTATCTGTTTTGCAAGTGAACGTATCGCTTCGCTTTTTCATCGTCCCGAAGATCGTTTCGAGAAAGCACGTCATCCATGTTGCCTTGTATTTCTTGCGTAGCTGGAAGAAGCGGGACACGCGAAAGACTTTGCTGCTTCAGATATTTTAGAAGCTCTTGAGGAATATTTTCTTGAACCCCTGCTTGGTTAAAGCCTTCTTCACTAGGCAGGACGTTTGTTCGCAACCGACAATTATCTTGGGTAGTAGTTTTCAGATCAATCAGAAGATAACCAAAAGGTCTTTTCACAGCCTCTTCGTACTGATTTAAAAACAAATCCGTCTGCCCGGGATACATTTGCTTCGCCAGAGTCAGGATTTGCAATTTGTCTCGTGGATTCTTGAATAACACCAGATAATGGCTGTTTAGGCTTATGCTGCGGCTACCTTTCCCCTGATGAAATAGATTCTGCATGATATAAATACGCTGAGATGGCGATGATGGGAACCACGAGTAAAGAGGTTCACAATTCGCTTGTCTTTACTGGCGTCAATCATCTGATCATCAAACACGATCAAATTCCGTTTGTTCACATCAAAATAGGAATCCTGCTCCAACAGCCGTAGGAATTCCCGTGACGAATTCAATGTTTGGCATGGCAACTAACATTTGTGTATATGCAGTCTGCCATTGTGAATAACACCAATCGATCCTCTCCGGAGGAGGGTAAATGGTCTCTGAAGCTTGTTGCAATAGAGATCGAACCCAGGCCGTTTTTCCGGAACCGGTCACTCCGGCAATCAAGGAGGTGAAAGGATGCTCGAAGCGAAACCGCTGACATTTCTGTGAAAATATTGGAACTGTTTGAAATGGGGTGAGACCAGCATTGCGGTGTTTAGACATCACGTGCCTTTGCATACTATCTTTTCTACTAAAGGATTTTTCGCAGGCAGAACAGAACCAACTCATGTCAACTCCTCGGGAGCAAAATGTGGACTGAGAAAGAGGGAGAATGTTGCGCATTTGTAAAGGTTTTCAGGCCACAAAATTCTATTGTTTTCCTCCCCCAAGACCACCACCACCACCACCACCACCACATTTCTAGTGTTTTCCCTCCACCACCCCACCACAACATTTCTATTTTTTCCCCCACCACCACCACCGCCACCACATTTCTATTGTTTTCCCTCCACGAAATTCTATAACAGACTGCCAACTGCCATCTTTAGTTCACTTTGAAGCAATGTCTCGTGTCGTGAACAACAATCGTGGTTTTCTTCAGCTGTTAGCTGATTGCCCTGCTTATCAGCGCCAGTTTCTTTTAAAGACAGCTACTCCACAACAACTACATGCACTAGTCCAAGTCTTATACAATATACTCATGGGACACATTCCTATCTCCGAAGAAAATAAGCGGATATTACTGCCACATAAGGATGCTTTACTTAACCTGGCCAGACCAAATGTCCCTTTCAAAACAAAGAAACGAGTCCTTGTTCAAGAGGGTGGTGGTTTTATTGAAGATGTATTAGCCCCTTTTGTTTCAAGCTTAGGATTTCTAATGCTATAAAAGAGGTGACGCATCGCTAGGTTGATCATTCGAAGCTAAGCCTGTCACGGGTACTCATCAAAATGAAAAGAAAGAAGAAGAACACGAGATTGAACATGAAGAAAGCGAAAGTTGCCCGGGGCATGGAAATTTCCTTTGTCCCGGGCGAGCATGGTTTCTCCTCCTTCCAAGTTGAAAATGTCTACTGGAAATGTATGTGTGCTACTCACTAGTGTATCATTAAAATTAAGTTTCAGAAGTCCTACAGAAAAAAAACAAAAAGGAACAAACAAACCAACACTCTTAGGTAACTATCTAAATGCGATCAACAGACCAGGCTTTTGATGCTTTTCTCATAAATAATTCGGTACACTTAGGGACCAGTCATAATTTAAGTTGGAGGGGGGAGTGGAGGAGAAATTGTTTTTTATTCCAAATTTTTTTCAGACCCCCACCAATAGCACCCATGTTTTTTAGGTACCCCCCTTCAATCATGTTAAAAGATTTAAGGGCCCCCCTTTCTTATACATAATACCCAAATGGTAATAACAAATAACATTTTCTTTACTTTACCGTTCTTACTCACTGTCACTTCCGAATGTGCCAACTAACAACAGAGAAGCACTTCACACTAAAGTGAGAAAGAAATTTCACCTAGAGCCTCTCAAACAGCTTATAGAGCAAGGATATATCAGTGATTGTGTTATAATTGAGATAAGACAAGCCATCGAAAGGTGAGAGGCCGACAGGACCGCTTCAAGGAAGAAAGGAGATAATCAGCCAAAGCTTACTGCTTTTTATATGAGCAGTACATGCTCTAATAGCAAAAAACTTGACGGTGACACAGACAGTGAGTCCACATCAACCTCAGCTACAAATATTGATTCGGATAGTGAGATTGCATAACGTGACTTTATGCGTGTAATCATTTGTTAAAATGCCGATGAAATTGTTTCAGTGTTACACAATAATGGATGTTGTGTTGATGCACTTACTATTTGAGCATTAAATCTTTTTGTAAAAATGCTGATTAAATTGTTTTAGTATTACAAAATATAGGACTTTGTGTAAAAGTGAATCAAAATCAGGTCCTTTAGTACTCAAGCATCATGTTGCTCAGTAGGGATGCTATTTAAATGAAACTTGAAGACCCCCCAAGGTCATCTTTTGGCATTTTAAGGCCCCCCATATTCCATCCAAAAAAAATTGCAGGCCCCCTAATTTCTCCTCCACGCCCCCCCCCCCCCCCCCCCCCAACTTAAATTATGACTGATCCCTTATTAATCAAAAATTATGCGCATAATTTATGATCACGCTCACCTCAACTTCTTTAGCTGCAATAAAATAAAAAAAAATAAGCAAATATGTATTCTAGACGACTGAAACTATCATTTGCTTGGAATGAAGCAAATTCATTGAGGAAGATGGTCGAGATTCTACCTTCCTCGAGGTCATCCATCTCTGTGAAGCAGAGCGCGTCGTGTAACGCAACCACAACCACAAGTTTATAACATGACCTACGAGGAACTGGCACTAGTAAAACAAAATAGCGCCTGAAAGCCACGGAGAAAAAAAGGATGATCTGGCCTTTTTTACCCTTCAAATGGGTTAAACTTTCAGTTTTGCTGAATTAATTTAATTTTTTTGATTGCTCCGAGTTGATCCGAGTCCAATTTTGTTTTATTTTTATTTTGTTATTCGATCCGAGTTGGTCCGAGTCGATCCGAGTTGATCCGACCCGGACTGGCGGTCCGAGTTGATCCGGTCCGACTTTTGTACCTGCCTAGATAGAAAGGAGAAAACAGTTCTGTAATAGTCAGACAAACTTGAAATAAAGAGTTTACAGCTCGATTCGACTTGCATGTTTGGAGCAATGTTTTAAAAAATATTGGTGATAGTAAGACTTTTTCCTTAGCAAAGCGATTACCAGAATGAAATACTGAAGGGAAAGCGCGCTTTTATGTTAAACACATAATAGATTGTTTACTATCCAATCAGGGTTAAAAGAGCCTGGGCAAGTCTAGGCAAGCCTATTGTTCTTATTGTAGTAGAGTGACGCTCATCAGTTAACCTATCCACTTCATTATATATGGAGGAAGGCACTTAATTAGTATGCAGGAAATCCAAATTAGTATGCAGGAAGACACATACATATTAATAAAGGGAATCCACTTTTGCGAGGGAATCCAAAGGGAATCCACCAAAGGGGTTAATTTCCAACACAGGTCACAGTAGACTACTTACCGCAAAAAGCGCTAAAAGTCCAAATTTTGAATGAAGTTGCTCTTATACAGGTGGTGAGGAAACGGGTTAGTTTTCAAGATAGCAGGAACGAAAATACACCAAAATTTCCTAGCATCAAAATATGATATTAAGCAGCATTCTGACGCTACTTTAGAATAACCTGAATCATTTATAACGTTTATATTAAATAATATATCACAGCTATTGAAAATTTAAGGTTTGAAATACATTTTTACTTCTTTCGGAGATTGTTTGCTAAACACCAAACTGAACTTTACAGTTTAAGTTCCTACTGTTAGATTTTCAGAAGCTGGCCGAGATCACACAAAATTCGGCTTTTATCAATTTCAAAGTTTTTGGTTTGTTGTTGTCATAGTAATATCGATTTTACTTAAAACTACATTTTCATAAATTTCAATCCATAGTCAATTACTGGTGAAAATTTTACCGCGATCGGACGAGGAAAAACCCACTTTTAAGGCGATTAAAAAACATCGGTGTGGCCTCTGAAAAACTGTATCGAAACACCTTGAATTAAGCGACTTACGCTCGATTCAGAACCTGGGCTCAGACGCCCCCCTCCCCTCAGCGTCAGCGGGGGCGGGGGGGGTTCTGTTCACAGGCTACGAACTTAAAAGAGTACCGGGCGCTGCTTTAAGCATTGCAGTATATCAGGGCTATGTGGCATACCTTGACTATAACTGCTAGAGTCAGGGGCATCCAACGACGGTTTTCTGTAAAACATTATTCGGAGATGCAAATGTTGCCTAGAATTGCCTGTTACTTCTGATTGAGGTCCTTGAGGACAGCTAAAATTTTCTAGATGACCGTTCTTTTCATGTTCAATTTTCGAAGCCTATCTAATAAATTCACTACCATTTTCTGAATTGTAATTTTTCATTTGACTCCCAAGGTTAACCTATTTTTCGTCGAAAAAAGGAAACCTGAAATTTTGGGATTCAAAAATGTGATGGAGAGAGGAATAAGAAAAATTCTCATTATCGTAATACGCTAAATTGTATAAAAAATTTTCGGAGAAATGATATCCAACTGAGCCCCTGTTATTTCGAAAAGAATCACGCTGCCCTACGATGACCGAACAGACACAAATTTTATAGCGCCGCTTAGAATACATTTCCGCGCAAGTAATCTACATGTACTCTGGATAGCCTAAAAAGCGTGTTTAGGAGAAAATCGTCGTTGTGTGCCAATGGAAAATCATTTCTCAATTATTTTAATTCTTTACATTTATGAAACCAAGGTATAGAGGACGGCAGCCGTACAGACGTCTATGTTTCCATTCATGGTCAAGATATCGACAACTGTGGCCCTCAGAGTGAACCATGCCGGTCGATAGCAAAAGCTGTTCAACAGGTTAGAAAAAACGGACGCATTCATCTTGATGGTTCTGGAACGAAGGACCAGCCCTTTGACTGCAAGAGTAGACTGACGAATGATCAATATTGGGGAATTTCTATTGATAAAAGCATGTCCATAGAACGCCTCGATTCTACCCCGCATGTTAAGTGTGAAAAAGGATTTCGCTTTCATAAAGGTAAAGTACGAATGAAAATTACCTTGTCTGGGATTGCATTCGAGCATGCGCCGCTTGTATTTGATGATTGTAGCAGCGTTCAGCTTATAAACTGCTCTTTCAAGAACGCCGGGAAAAGAGCAGCCGTCAGCGTTCGGACGCAAAATATTCCAACTGTCTTCTTAAACATACAGGGACCATCTCTGTTTCTGAACAACCAACGATGCATTGAAGTCTGGATAAGAAACAAAAGGGGAGTTTCCCTCACGCTTCGCGTGAACACCACCATATTTCAAGAGAATGGCCTTCAATCAAATCAATCAACTGGGCCCGTGATTTCCATACGAACCAACATTAAATCCAATTCATCCTTGCGAACTGATATTTCAGTAAACAAAGTCACAAGCGTCGAAAACAAGGCTCCCTTCATGCTGCTAGTTGTACCGACAGCTACCACAAAGGAAGTATACAGCCATGTAAAACTATTAAACAATAACTTGAGGTCATCTAACACAACAAACAGTGCCAGGCGCTATATGGATAGTATGTACATTTCAAAAGTAAGAAAAAGTGATACAAGATTTCATCACTTTCTCTGCGGTAACAACAGTAATGATTTGGCATTAAGGTGCATTAAGATTTCTTCCAGCAAAGCTAAAGTGCAAATCGAAAATTCTTCATTTGTCGGGCAAACTGTGAAAAAAGGAGAGGGCGGAGCCTTAAGTATTGAATGCAAACTCAACGCTTTCCTGGTTGTTACAAACACTACTTTTGAGAGAAACAAGGCATATTCCGGTGGCGGTGCGATTTCTTTCAACACTGTAAAAGGAAATCTGCTAACGCTTGAACTCACTAATGTAAATTTTTCTGAATGTGAATCCGAAACCCAGGGCTCTGCGGTTCTGGTTGGGAAAACTCACAGTCTTAAAGCTAAACCGAAAACTTATGTTCTGAACGCGTATTTTAGAAACGTCCGTGTCAAAAACTGCGCCGGTTCAAACAGCAGTGTTTTTGTTATGATGAAGAGTGGGTTCGTGGAATTTGAACGCTTTCACTGGGAAAACACTGTTTCAAGGATCTCTGGAGGTATATTCGTAGCAAGTACTGGTACTTGGAAGACAAATGTTTCAATTTTGAAGTCTAATTTCACCGACAGTCATTACAATGGAAATGTTTTCGTGAGAATCGAAGCACTGAAAAAGCACAGAGGAAAGGTCTTGCTAGCCAACACGTCTATGTACAATAATCAAAATGGAGCCCTGATTATCAGCCCAAAATATGAAATTTTGCTCAAGAACGTGACCATCGCCTATTGCAGACACGGATTGCAAACATCCAAAAAATGGTTGTTTTCCAGCGACTTGCCTTTGAAGCCTGTCAAAATCCTAATTGAAAACTACACTTTTAAACGCAATGTCTACGATGTGTCTATAACTGTAAGAGACGCTCGGTCTGTATCGTTCACAGTGAACAACACGAATTTCATCGGCCAGTCAAACGGTCACGCGATTCGATTTTATATGCCCGCAGTGGGGAACAAAACCAAAACATCGACGGCCGCAGTAAAATTAGACAAAGTGATTTTTGATTCTCGTCCTGCCACCTATTTCGCCCTTTACTTCCGTGGCAAGAAGTATGTAACCATACGCCGGTCGATTTTTCGCCACTGCACGTCTGTTAGCCAAGAGCTGTGGAACTATGGTGATAGTAAGTTTGCTTATGAGACGGCAACAGGTGCTATTTCGATTCTCTCCAACCTGGACAAACGCTACAAAACAGGGTGTGTCCAACGAAACATAACCAACAACACTCACCCTTTATGGAGATACGACACTCACGTGACTGTTGAAGATACGTTATTTCAAGAGAACGCTGGGCTCAATGGAGGTGCAGTGTATCTTAGTAACGGAAACACTACCTTTCGGAATTGCTCCTTTGAAAACAATTTGGCAGCAAAGCACACAGGTCAAGTTTATTCCGCCTATGGAACTGGTCGAGTAGAATTCGTCAACTGCTCTTTTGTTAGTAGCAGGTACCATGCAACTATCTCCGGCAGGAAATTCAAAAATGTCGCCTTCTTTTATTCTGAAAGTGGAGGACCCATCAAGTTTCGGAACTCGTCTATGTTTTCGAGTACCTCTACAAGGCGTTCGTTTTCTCTGCTGGCAGTTTACAACGGAGGATACGTTGATATAGACCGCGAAACTAGCATTCGCTGCGAAGGAAGTCAGATCTCTCTCGGAAATGCAACGCACTTTGTATACACCGAAAAGAGACAACGCTTTTGCATAGAAAACGTGACGGTCCTTTCTTTTTCCTGTAAGCTTTGCTCTCCCGGATATTACAGCCTACAAACTGGTTTCTCAAAAGGTCTTGCTGTAGATGATTCATTCCAATGTCATCCATGTCCTTTGGGAGCTTCATGCATAAGAAACGAATCAAGCATTGCGGCCGTAGAAAACTTCTGGGGATACAATGTGCCGGAAAGAGATGGGCAAGTACTCAACTTTGTTCCCTGCCCCAAGGGTTATTGCCGCTCACCGAGCCCGCGATCGTTAGTGTACAACAGTTGTCACGGAAACAGGACTGGTTTTCTGTGTGGCCATTGCGAGCCTGGTTACACTGAAACACTATTTAATTCTGAGTGCAGAAAAACAGCTCAATGTAAAGATTACTTCTTCTGGATAGCGATGTTTCTCTTCTCGGCTGCCTTGGCGCTATATCTGTTAATTGATCCTCCTTTGCTTCGACTTCTCAGTCCACAACAGATTTTATGGTTCATGAAAAAGGAGAGAAGACAAAGCGAAGAGAGCAGTGAAAACTGCGAAGAGCAAGACAGTGGTTATACAAAAATCGCCTTCTATTACTACCAAGTCGCCGATTTGCTGTTAAGCAATTCTCTTGACGACTTGGTTTTAGAAATGCCCTTCGTTGTTGCTATGATTTCAGCGTTCAATTTTCAAGTCCGCACTTCTTACCTAAGAATCGAGTGTCCATTTCCGGGATTGACCCCAGTCACCAAAGAACTGCTTCTCTCTTTGGTGGTGGTCGCAACAATGGCGAACCTCGCCCTCGTTTTCTGCGCCCACTTGGTTATCAGCAGATTCCATAAGAAGGTGGAAAAGCCATCGTTGAGCCGTTATATGGCCGTCTTCTTGGAGATATTGTTGCTAGGATACGATAGACTGGCTGAAACTTCGTTGGCACTGATGCACTGTGTGAGTACTGGGGATGAGCATCGACTGTTCATTGATGGTACCACGATCTGTTGGCAGCCGTGGCAATACATCCTTCTTGGGTACATAATCGTGTTTGTGGTACCCTTTATCGCAGTCCTGTACTTCGGTTCTTCAAAGCTGCACAGTTCTTCCATTTCTTCAGGTGAATTTCTCGCAGCCTGTGTTATTCCTTTGCCATTTCTAATCTATTGGCTATTCAAGCGCGTGTTCAAGAGAAGAAATGAAGAAAATGGTAGCGAAGAAGCTGCAGCAATGCCGAACAATAGCGCTGAAGTAATGAAGGTCCTAGACGAGCCATTTCGCGCTCCTAATGATCCAGGTGGAGGCACTCATTACTGGGAGAGCGTTATGATTGGTCGACGGCTCATCCTTCTTACATTTCACTCGTTCATCCCTAACGCTATGATACGATTTTTCTTCATGGCTAGCGCATGCGTCTTCATGGCCATCCACCACATAATCAAGGCCCCATTCCGGAGTAAAACCGCTAACAAAGCCGAAACAATGTCCTTAGTCACCTTGGCAATCGTCGCCAAAATCAGCCTGATAAAGGCCACTCTCCTGTCTTCCGGGATAAGTGCCAAGGGAAGAAACAAGGATTTCCTGAAGGGACTTCAGTGGTTCGAATTAGTTGCAATGGGGCTTGTTCCTGCATTGTTGTCCTTGCTAGCCGCTTTAGCCGTTTTGTCGCACACAATCCGTTTGATTATTTATCTTGTCAAGAAAATTGCCCGTTGCTTTCCAAAGGATAACATTGCTTACACACCTCTCGATGAAGTAACAAATCATCTTTGAAGGGGGTGGGGGAGGGGGTGGGCGTATGCTATAGCTTTTGTCGGTCATTTCTGAGACTGCCTATCGCCAAGAAGGTTAGGAAAAAAGTCCCTGTCGCATTTTAGCTAGTAACAAAATGTTGCTGTTGGTTCAGCATAAATTTTTGATACTCAGTTTTGGAATTTTTACGGCAGATGTAGAGCTTGGTAAGAATTAATTGTTATTAACCTTTCTCCCTGAAATGATCGTTCTTGAACAATACCATAATTAGATAACGTTACAAAGAAAATAACAAAAAATGTTTGGAAATAACGGAAGAGAATTTGCTCTTTCGCTGCCGAAACAGCCGAAATGCAAAGTGAACAGATGCCGCTTTCACTTTTTAAAAATGGATTGTCGCTGTCATAATTCCTTCTTTTCTGTCGATTGTTGGTTTTTTCTGAGAGGACAGTCGCCAGAGAGTTTTCGGCGCCATGTTGCCTATCGCTTCTACCCCTTGGAAGGCCTCAACATTGCTACCTGTTACCATGCCAACAATTTCCAAAGAGAAAATACAGTAGAAATTAATCGGTCAGGGGATGTGGGTAAGGGAAGATTTGAGCGTCCCCCTCCCTTGCCTAGCGTTTTGTTTATGCTGAGAAGTTTGCTTATTTTGCCCCTTATGATAAAAATAACAATTACCGCCGGCCTACCATGAAATTTTCTTGACTTTCATGCCGTCTTACAGAGATTTTCTTCCATATCCCAAGCCAACTCCAAGAATATTTTAGATGAATGTCTAAATGTGTTATTAGTTAATTAGGATGAAGAGAATTTGTAGATATACGCTACATGGTGAAGACATAAAGTAGGGGGCAAACTTGTAGTCTTTTGCCTTACTGATCTTGGGAATAACTCTTTACTACCCTGAAGCATACGTTTGTGATTTATGATGCTAATTTCAAAATATAAACCTAATTATTGCACAACCTATAACCTACCTAGTTGCCAAACAATTTCCTGTCAGTGAAGTGAACAATATTGAATAGCCCACGCGATACTTGAGCCGCACATCTGTCGGGGGAGGGTGCGGCTACACGTTGGCTAAATTTAAAAAACTGATTCTAGCTGGAATTTACATGTATCTGCATATAAAAAAGGAAGCATTCTGTATAAACTATGACAAGGTGTTATTATTGGTTTTATGTTCTGTAGTTTTTGCTAACTATATATATCTATGGGTTTTCCACCCAATAATTGGATTATATAGCTTAAATAGTACGCTATTAAGAGCAGATTAGGAATTTGGATCTCGTACTAAGTATTTTGGCATTAAACTATTAACAGTTTCACCATCCTGTTTTAGTTCTGCTTGGCATTGCAAGTCGGATTCTCGTCTTGTATAGAGACAACATCTTGAAGGCAATTTTTAAGATTTTAAGCTGTCCCAATGAAATATTGTAGACAATGACTTCTAAGCAAACGTCTGTTACCATGTGATATCCAGGTGACTATCCTTCAGCGTAACCAAGGTAAACGAGCACATTGTGAATATATGCTGGCAAATGAGCATATGTTTAGTACAGACGTCCCAAGAATTGTCACCAATGTTGTATCCGTAACAAGCATGTTAAGGAGCAGAAAATACTTTGCTAAAACATCAGCAACATTTCTGTTTGAGAAGGTTTACTATCCATAAGATGCAGACTACATTAAAATTTGACATTAGAAACTACGTCGACCATAATTTTGACTTTAATGATGATGACGACGAAGAATTAACAGGCATGTTGCACGAGCTTATAAGTATTTGGATCCTTGGCAATGGTACGGGGATGTTACCGAATATACTCCAAGGGGATCTGTTTGAAGAGGTCCCTAGAAGGTAGAAATCTGGTTTTCTTCACCCGGTCACTCAGGACGTTTGTATAAACGTGGAAGACCACAAGTCTTTTTGTGAGGCGCTGTATCAGCTGCAGAAAATTGATGAGCGAGAAATTGTTTACAGTAAGTTATTTCATTCTTTTGTTATTTGCACTGAGCAAGAATTTCTTCAAGTTGCTCGTTTTATTTCAAAGGATCTAAACGTATGGACTTGCGTGCGCTTAGTTGATCTCGTGGAAACTGAAGAAAGCAGAACTATATTTAACAATTAATGAATGAGGCTGACGAAGGCAATTGGCGACCCACTCACCCTCCCCAGCGAGTTAGTCGGGTTCCAGATTACCTATTTATGTATTCAATTCAGTTTGTCTTGGGCTTGTCCCAGGTCAGATTGACTCTCCATACCTTATTATAATGTCATGAATAACAATACCCAGGGATGAATATTATACTATTACGGACTCTCGCTAATGAGGACACTAACACAAGGTCCATACAATGTCCGCTATGAAGGGAGTTCACTGTTTTCCACGAGTGCGCGTAGCACCGAGTTGGCTTTTACGCGCCTCATTAGCTACAATCATCTCATATCCAACAAGCGCGAGTGGAATAATTGTTTTATTAAAAACGCCCACGAAATATCGAGAATTCTTCCAGACATTATATTTGTAAAAACAAAAGATTTTCAGCTTGTTTTTTAATTTTGAGCAGACACGTACAGTTACCATATTTGGAGAGCATGGTATAATAGCTCATATACCGTGACGGCTAAGCGAATCAGAGTTTTATAATTGCATTATCCAATGATTCCTCTCTCCTCCGCAGAAGCTCCCGATAGGTGTCCCTGTGCAGAGGCCTCTGCATAGGAGAGAGCAATGATTCAGTTTTTACTAAAAAGGGATATTTAGTTTAGCAGATATTCTTCAAATAGCAATTGTCATCTGTCGAGAAGTACTTTTGCTGTTCTTGCTTTGTTTTTAGGCACTAGTTCGTCTATTTCTCCTTCCGACGACACTGCAGGAGCCGTACACCGTGCCAACACTTATCATGGTTCCCCGATAGGCGGTTAAAAGTGTACAGTAAGTGAACTCGCATTCAAGCACTATGGAGAGGCGGGGGGGGGGGGGGGGTAAACATTTTTCGAGTGGTCCCCTGGGTTAGGAAATGGACATGATACTTCTTGGTCTGATTTACTGACGGTGTCAATATTTGATCACCAATATTGGTTGGAGTTCGTTGCCTTTATGGTGGTCCCAATGGGGCTAATCGTTAACCGTCAAAAAGGTTCTTTTAAATGGTTAGCCTTCAAACATGCAGATTAATATTAACCGTCAACTGGAGCCCAAAACCCGGAGCGAGCAACTCCCATACAAGGCCTATGTCACGGCTTTTTTACGGACCAGTTTATTTTTAAACACATTTTAGGGCACTTTTCCCGCGATAATAGAATCTCTACCATGTCTATGAGCGCATTGGAAGTACAAGTCGATACAAGATATCAAAAAGGAAAACTAAACTTATTAAAAGGCAAAAAATATCATTTTTAGGTCTGTAGGTCACGGTTTTGCTGACAGGTTTGTGGAATTTAAAAGATATTCAAAATTCGCGCCACAACCGTTCTAAAAAAAGAATATAATGGTCCGTGAAAACGCCAGGACACGAGCGTCGAGCGCATTGATGTTGCTCGCTCCGGATTGTGGGCTCTTACCATAACGCGAGTGAAAAAAAACTCTGTTTGGCCATATAATATGGCTAATATCCAGCCATCTTGACCTCACACTTGATCAATAACGCATATAACAGTTAATATTTAAAACCGTCAATCGTAACCACTGGAAAAAAATTACCGTCAACCATCAAAGCTAGCACCTCATTGAGACACTCCTACATGATCGTTAAGTGATTGTTAGGTCCAGGGTGTTTTCATAAGGTGGAACTAACACGCGACGATAGATGGTGAATTAAGATAACTGTTATTCTCCCTCTATGGCCTGCATAAGCCGCGTTTTGGGGGCACTAAGGGGCGTGCGTGACCCTCGAGACACGCAAGAGGAAGAACTTTTCTCTTTTCCTTCCTCTTGCGCTTTACGCTCGCGTAACAAAACCTGCTTGAGGGCCCCCAATATCGCCTGTCTGCCATTTAATCCTTGACTCTTAAACGGGAGCCTTGACCGCAACGGTTTTTACTCCGATATAAATAACTGAAACGAATTTTCTTTTGCTGTTGCCTTAAATTTCCGCTATCTCCTTCTTTGCTGTTATTTAGGTCGTCGCGCAATGCGCATACAGAGGCGTTGCCTGACAATCGAGAGCTCCGTGACCGCACCCAACTGACGGCTACGTAGACACCCGTGGGGTTTTCCCCTATAAAAAGGGGGTGAGGGTTCTTGTCGAGTAATTCCAAAAACACCCTTGAAACTTACCAGAAACTTTTTTTGTCTGTTAGTTATGCCAAGGATTTAGATGCTGTCCGTGTAATCGGATTGTTATCGCGAGGTGTTCGCAAGGTTCCTTAAGGCGAGAGTTGACTCCAGTCAACCTCGTCCCCAGGGTCTTCTCATCTTTTCAACATGGCGGCGGCACAGAAGACCCTGGGGACGATGTTCAATTGTAGTTCACGTCATTTTTCGGCACGTCACCCTTAAAGGCCCGTGAAAGTAAAGGTACAAATCCACAAATCCTTCAAAGGTACGCTAAGCACGCCCGCCATTTATAGGGGAGTAGTTCGGCCTAGTCCGGGTACGGCGTCTTTCCAGGCCTTCTCAACGCACTTCGGAAACGTATCGGAGACGAACGGTGCAAATCTGGCTCGTACAACGTGACTCGAAACGCACAGATCGCGTGGATCAAGGAGGCCTAGGGACTAGGAAAGGGGAGTAGCAGTTATCTTAAACCAGGAAAATGGCTTTTATTGGAACTTAGAATCATTGGGATGGATATGCGGGTAAACTAAAATAGATATTAGCATGGGCTATTGAGATGCACACATAAAAAATTGGCAGTAAACAGGCAGTTTTAACGGCAATTTGCAAGTATAACATTAAATTATTAACGTTAACTTAAAACGTAACCAACTTAAGCCTTTGAAGGCTTGCGTGATTAACCATGTACTGCAAAAGGGATTGTATCAGTGCATCAAATTTTCTCCTAGCTTCTATTTTAAAAACCACATTTATCAAACACCCTCGATTCCGACGATCCTACTGAAATATAGGGAATTGTGAGCCGTCTACCTTAGTGATAAAGACCAGCAGTAAGCGAATAGAACGTCGCGACGCGATCAATAACAAAGTGACTATCGTACTAAAAAACAACAAGTAAGGCTATAATACAAAACAACGATGATTGATATCTCTTCCTATATTCTACTCCTCCTCTTCCCGTAGATTCGTGAATGTGCGCGTGGATTATCAAGGCCGAATGAATAGTTTCAGACCATCCCCGGTCTTCATTCTTACCCAGCTCTCCCCTGGTTGGTGCGGCGGAGTGTTGACAGGAGTCTGGTAACAAAAAAAGCGTCGTACCTGTCGATTACACTGGAAACTTTCCTTATTTGGGCATATGATTTCCCGCCCGGCTCATGAGAGACGATTTACCACAGAAAGCGGTGTCGAATTAAGTTATTGTAACAGAGCAAGCGAGATATATAAACTTAGATTTAAGAAACTTTAATTTATTGTTGCGTTATACGTTAAGCTGCTACTGATGCGTTTTCGTTCCCTGCACGGTAGAGTAGGGTATATGAAAAAAGACATAATACGTTAGTGACTTTATTTTACTGGTTGCACTTAATCTGTTTGTGAAGGAATAGGTGTTCATTTTTAAATTCTTACATACTGTAATAAGAGTTAGGAATTTATAACAATTTCATGTACTTTCCAGAAAGCGAAAGATGTTATTTTCTGTTTCATAAAAAAGTGTTTTTGAATACTGTTGTTCGTACTTAAATAAGTCTAAAGGTAATAGATATTGATCAAGGATTAAAAAATCCTTGATTTAATGATTGGGCAGTGTTTGTCTAATAAATCCTTTAAGTTTGTCGAGATAAAACGCAAGGGAACCGTGATAACATTTACCGGCGTTAATCAGTAACGCCTAATCCTTTAGTTTTGTGATCCCCGCTTTCCTTAATAATTAACTCAAATGTCCCCCAAAAAGTGATCGCGAGCGACTGGAGACGAGGCAGAAATATTGGTGACAACTGGCGCTCGTAATTCCTGGAAAGTTAATTACATAACCTATGAAATTCTTTATTATATTATCAGAAAAAAAATTAAAATATTCTGAATAGTTTCAGTTTAACTTCTGCCTCTTTTGGAGATGCTCTGTAACTTTGCTTTCGAACTGAATAAATACTCTAAAAAATTTAAAGGTACGTGAGTAATGTTCCGACGTCGAAACTGTTCGGCTGAAAAATTATCAGGTTTGTCCGACAGTTTTGCCGCCGAAACATGTATTGTAGTTAAAGGTTTAAAAACTAAAGTTCATCGCAGGACCAAGTAGCCTAGTTTCTTGCGACAAGGCTGTTTATTATAGTCATATTTTAAAGTATAAGTTTCAGGATAAGGAGAATGAGAACGTGGTGAGGGCGCCTGCGAATTCTTTAAAAGAAAGCATCTATCTGAGGGCAGTGTGGAATGCTCCAAAGGAAATTAAGCTCCCTTTAGCTGTTTACAGGATTTTTCCGTATGCAACTATAACCGACAGTGATTATCGTTCTCAGCGTCAAACCGACATGTCTGTGATTTGTAATACCGTGTTAAACAATCACCGAAAAGATTACAAAGTCATCAAGCAATGAAGATTCAAACACTGATGTACAGGAAACCTCACAAGGCGAAACAGTTGTTTATTACAGATGGCCCGGCATCACAAGGGTACAATGTTTTGTAAGTCTGGCCAATGTCTTCGTGTACCGTCTTAAGTAAGTTACCATAAAATTCCGAAAATAAGCCCCATGGCTTACATTTTTCTAAGGCCCTTTGTGGCTGGCGACGAGCCAAGCAAACAAACGAGAAACGAAACTTTGAGGGGTGTGTCGCAGCAGGTTAGATTAGGGACTATTTTACGGGTCGACAAAACAAGAAAACCACGGAAAACCAAAGGTGACGGTTAAAGGTGATTTAATTCCAAATTCCAAAGACCAAAATCTATAGACCAAAAATTGACCGTAAACTGAAATAACAATACAAAAATCTCTATCAATTTGGCGAAAAGGCGACACTAAGACAACGCGTAATCAACAAACTAAAGCTTGAAAACGGTAATAAAGCGATTCTATGTTGCTCGAAGCATGGTTAGCGTTAAACAGCGTTTAATACCTTGACAACGTATTGGTTTTGATACTGCTTAACCAATGGTTAAAGCTAACCATGCTTTGAGCAACTCAGCCTAGGTCGATAACAAGACGGTAAAATCTACTTAAAAGCTACATAAACTAAAATTAGACAATAATTCCATAAATCTGATCTTAATCCTTGTACTATAAAGCAAAAGTGTGGGCGTTGCTCTAACAGGCGTTCAAATCCGCTTTTCGCTCATGAAACAGTTATAAATCAGTTAAAGTTAAATCTGTATACTTGTACAGTAACATTCGTGTACTTTTGCCCACTGGCTTAAGAACGAAACTAAGCAAAAGAAATCGCTTACATATCGGTCCTGCTTGTACCAAAGGTTAAGACAAAATCACAAAAATGATGTCACGACGCGAATCCTACTTGACTTTTTTCCTGACCAAAAGGACGCTAACGCGCTAACGCGCGCTTTTATACCCGCGTGGGGACGCCGAAATATAATCTCGTTATAAAACCAATAGAAAATCAGGTAAACATTGTAACTACGCTAGTAACTAGGATCAAAGCATGAAGATCACGAAATCAATGAAAAGGTATTGTTCTTATGTTTTGTCCTTTACACCCTTTTTGAGGGACTTATTTTTGTAGGTGCTAATATTCGTAGGGGCTTATATGCGGAGGCAAATTTGCGTTTCAACTAGGCTTATACTGCGAGGGAAATTTACGTCTCAAAATCGATTTGGCTAGCTTATAGTTGGAAGGAAATTTATGCCAGTAATTTGCAGAAACTTTTTACTGAAACTCGCCTTGAGGGCGTAAATCTTACTAATACTCAGCCACGCAAGTACTTTGTCTATATGGAATGAGGAAATCCAAGCCAAGAGCAATATACTGTGACACTCTTTGACTACAATCATTTGGCACACATAATAGTTCTTTGGGAAATGCGACAATTTATCTGTCACTGTACAGTTTTTGCTCTGTTTTATTTTGAATTTGAGGGCAATTTACGAGCTTAAGCCCCCGGAGGCTTATATTTGGAGATTTAACTGAGAGCTTTTTGTGTTACGAGTTTGGGGTCCTTATATTTGGAGGGGCTAATTTTCGGAATTTTACGGTATTGTACCGCCCTCTTTTTAATTATTATGATTGTTTTTTTCACTTACGAATTTGATTGGCCCCTTAAGAACGGTATTAGATATCTTTGAACTAAATAAATCCCATGACCATCGTGGTCAGATTGTCTTCCCATGTCGATACCATACGTATCTGGAGCAGACGACGCAGTCAGCAAGCACGAATACTCGCAAAAGAACCCAGTTCTTTCAAATTTACTGAGAGAATTATTTTACGTTAATACTAGAACGCCACCAGCGGTTACCGAGAAACGGCCTGTCATTTCCTTAGTCATGTGATTTGGAGGAAGTTTAAGTTTCCAGCTGCGACACTTAAAATCCAGCCTTGGCAAAGCCAGAAAGGTTGCTGTAACATTGAGGCGAAAGGAAACATCACTCTCTTGGATCTCTTCTCAAATGATCATGATGCTTTGTGAATTTGCCTGGACTTTTTGTCTCCTTGTTTTCTCCATAACTGGCAGTACAGGTAGAGACCTCTTTCTTTCCGTTTTTCTATTTCTTTCGTTTTTTCTAATAGATTGTCTGTAGATTAAATTAACGACGAGCACATGAACTCAACGCGCTCTTATGATATCTTTCTACGACTGAAATTCTTTTTAGTTTTTACTATCATCCCGCAATGTTCCGTGTTCCGGGTTTTATCGCACGGAACATCCGAAATGTTCCGGAATGTTCCGTGTTCCTGGTTTTATCGACGCCCTTGTGTCGAAGGACTCTGCGTTTTCATTCCCAGTTGCCGCCAAAACACTGAACCCAAAACGCATGACAGCAAAAAAAATAAGAGTCAATCTTGAGAGAACACCACACTAAAAACACTTAAATGTGTCTCTTGAAGTAAAATGGATCGAAACTCCTGTACGAAAAGCAATTTCTGCATTAAAAACAAGAAAACCAACTCACCGTTTAATATTTAACGAGGTGGCCAAACTTTTAGTGGGTCGACGCTGTGTTATTATGCTAATTAGTTCCAAGAATTGAACATTTCACTTCCGGTGGCTGTCCTTTTATAAAAAGCGAAAGGAAAACTGCATTCTCTTGGATCTTTGCCCAAATGATCATGATGCTTTGTAAATTTGCCTGGACTTTTTGTCTCCTTGTTTTCTCCATAAGCGGCAGTACAGGTAAAAGCCTCTTTCTTTCCGTTTTGCTATTGTTTTCATAGATTCTCTGTAGATTAAATTAGCGACGAGCACATGAACTCAAGGCGCTCTTAACATCTTTCTACGACATTCTTTTTAGTTTTTACTATTATTACTTTTAAAAACGCGTTTTTCCTTGATATTCCTCACTTAAAGAGAGCAACTTTAAACTGTATTTTTCGCCCAAAACATATAACTGTTTCAGTAATTCGATTCAGTGTTGTATAGGTAATAGCGTGATTTGTACTGATATTTGGCATAAATACCACAAGTGATATTTCGAAATTGTTATACGTAATTTCACGAGCCGTTAGGCGAGTGAAATTTAAGACAATTTTGAAATATCACAAGTGGTATTTATGCCAAATATCACGAACAAATCCGATGCTATTATTTGTTTATACTACTACCCACAAAGGGTTTGTATTAAATTTTCACATTCAGGTATTTCAAATTAAGCTGAAATACCACTGCTCTAAGCCACTCAAATTGTAGAAACTTCTCACGTAGTACGATAAGTTAAGAAAAAAATTAGACGCCGGGGTATTTTTAACATCCAGTTTATAAATTTCCGAGGGAAGAAACGAAACCGAAAATGAAAAAGGTTTTTTCCCTTGCATTCTTCATTAATATTCAAACTTGTAATCATGGTCGACTCTCGTTTCTCTCGACAAATTTCTCCTGTAGCCTTACTAGAAAATTACAAGAGCGCTGGTGAAAATGTCGAAAATATAAAGGCCATGAGTTGAGCTATAGGACAAGTCGACTGGATTCTTTTCTATATGAGCCACGACCGGGCGCTAGGTTCGACTAAGTAGACTTTAATTTCTCAAAGGCCAGTTTCTGCCGTCGCTCGCCTTCGGAGCTCACGCAGTCGACTTGTGACAAGTCTAGGTTCACAAAAAAAACCCTATTGAAATGACATGATATTATAGCCAACGTTCGATATAACAAAATTCTAACATGACTGCAAGGCTTTAGGAACATACCTATAAAGGCGACGTATTCACGGGTAAAGACATCATGTTTTCGAGCGAAAATAATAAAACAATCATTGAATTCGGCTTTCGTATTACCAGAAGAATTATGGAGATCTCGGAGGATTTTATCCCATAACACACTCATCGATCTTCAAAATCATTCAGATAATACTCAGCCACATTCAATAATTGCCAAATATCATCTACATAGAAAATGGAAGTATAAAAGTTTGTAAACACTTGTACAGGCAACTATGCACAATGGAAGTCAAGACAAGAGTATTTTTTTCAGCTGCTCAGGAATACACTTTCCATGTTGAACCAAAACTCACAACTAAAATCAATTATCAGCAACACTAGAGTGATACATAGTCAACGTCTGCCTCGGAACCTGAAATGGATACTCCCAAACTCCTACTTCTCCAAGATAGACGACACTAAACCGGAAGTTAAAACTTGTGGAATAAAGCGATGCAGAACTTGCCCCTAATTTACCTTCTCCGCCACAAGTGAGACATTCCAGGTGAAAAACTCAATGAGTTTCACCTCTACAAATGTGATCTATGTGGACTAAAATTATATAGGAGAAACGGGTGATGACCCAAGAAATAGAGTGACGGTTCACAAACAACAAATCAGAGATCCGCATACACGAATGTTGGGAGTCAGTAAACATACTGAAGAATGTACTGTGGGTCTAACACGAAAATTCACTATTTTTCCATTTTATAAAGTACTTAGTTCTCAGGGACCATTAGAAAAAACAAAGAAAAGTTATTTATTTTGAAATATACAGGGTGTTTCAAAAGTTCGTTCCGATTCTTTCTTCGCTTAAATTTCACTGATTGTTAAAAATACCTTTTGTAAAACTAAGCATGTTATTCATTATTCATTTAACATTGACTAACTAAAATATTAGTAACCAGAATGTCTTCCTTTATATTTTCTGACATTTTCTAGGCGGTGAGGTAAAGAATGTCCGAGCTCTCAAAGCGTGTCTAAATTCACATTTTTCCAGGCGAAGCGTAGACGCTGTCTTAGCTCGTCCAGTATTTTTGGAGCTGGATCTTTGTATGTTGTCCCATCAACAATAATCCAGATGGTCTCTAGAGTGTTCAAATCACATGAGTTTGCCGGCCGGTCGTCCTGTGTTACAAAGTTTGCAAATTCCTTTTATACCATGCCCGCATGAAGTGTGCACCGCCTTTTTCCTCTTCAAGGCTTTCCAACCTCTTTTGGTCACACATCTCCATACCGTTACGTTGTGCTCGAAACTTTAAAGTGAAGTTGAAGTCTTTCTGTCTTGTTGAATTATTACGCATATACTTACAGCTTTTTTCGATAGCATTTCTCAAGCAGTTTGTAAAAAAAATCCGGCCATCTACCTGATCTACTCCTTGGATTGTCTTCTAAGGTCTTTACTTTTGACCACCTGTTGACTCATCCTTCAGACTTCTTCAACAATTTACCCATTTCTTTAACTGAATGGCCAGAATACCGTAACAATAAGATGCCTGAGCTCTAGCACAAACAGTTTAGGCTTCATTTCGTGAAAGAGTAGAAAAAATAAAAGAAAACGGCAAAAATAAAAAAATAGAAAACCTACAAAATCGGCGAGAAAAATATGGCGGGAAAAAACTCGCGTAAGTGCACATTTGGGGCAAAAATGAAAAAAATATGACATTTTCTTCAAAGTTTAGTTTGAACTATTGCTTTGAACGGTCATTTAGATAAATTTCGTACCTGAATCAGTTTACATTTGCCTAAACAAGCATTTAATGCTTTGCGCAAAATACAATTTACAATCGGAACGAACTTTTGGAACACCCTTTAAGCCCGCTCTAAATGATTTGAAATAACAATAATTGTTCGCGCATATGTTGTTATGAAATTATCTAACATCTCCCCCTTTAAATTAAGCGCCGCTCTTGAATAAGCGCCTTACCGTAGGGACTGGTCCACGCTCTTATTTGTCAACTGCAATTGGAAATTAAGTAAGAGATGAAATCTTACCTGTCATTCTCTCTTGTTTTGTGTTATTCTTGAATATGCTGCGGTGCAAAGTGAAATGGAAGTTGTTTTACGACGCGAAAACTATGTTAAAGTGGACGCTTTAAACCGTTGTTGATTTCATAGCCTGCGAACGGCAGACGTTTCTCCTCGCTCATCACCGCTGAGGGACGTTTCGCGAAACGTCCCTCAGCGGTGATGAGCGAGGAGAAACGTCTGCCGTTCGCAGGCTATTGATTTCACCACAGGTAGCCGAAGCTCGAAATATGAACATCGGCGAGCATCGAGCATCGGCATATATAGGCAGAAGACCGGTTACATAAAAACCCATAAAACGGCCATAAATCGGCCCGTGGACCACACAGGAGAGACGTAACAGATTTTAAGTAAGGTAAGCTGTTTTTTATTGAAATCCTTTCATTTTCGTAGGTTACAGAAACGATAGGTTTTTTTTCCCAAACAAATCCTTATATTTTGAATGTTACGCAACAATGCCGATAAAGCATTGTGAAATCGTGGACTTAAACATAGTTTTCGTATCGTAAAACAACTTCTATTTCACTTCGCAGCTGTAGTAAGTGTAGTAGCTGTGGTGGCTGTAGTAAGTGTAGTACCTGTAGTAAGCCAAACCACATAAAACACTGTGAAATCGTCGACTTAAACATAGTTTTCGCATCGTAAAACAACTTCCATTTCACTTCGCAGCTGTAGTAAGTGTAGTAGCTGTAGTATCTGTAGTAAGTGTAGTAGATGTAGCAGCTGTAGTAAGCGTAGTAGCTGTAGTTACTCTAGCAACTGCAGTAGCTGTAGTAACTGTATAAGCTGGAGTAACTGTATTAGCTGTAATAACTGTATCAGCTGTAGTAAGTGCAGTAGCTGTAGAAAGTGTAGTATCTGTAGTAGCTACTACAGATACTCAGTACACTTACTGCAGCTACTACAGCTACAGATACTACACTTACTACAGCTACTACAGATACTACAACTACTAACCACAGCGCTACTACACAGATACTACACTTACTACAACTATTACGCTTACTACAGCTACTAGATACTACAGTTACTACACTTACTACAGCTACTGCAGCTACTACACTTACTACATCTACTATACTTACTACACTAACTACATACAGCTGCTACAGATACTACAATTACTACAGCTACTACACTTACTACAGCTACTATACTTATTGACTACTCACTACACTTACTACAGCTACTACACTTACTGCACTAACTACATACAGCTACTGCAGGTACTCCAGTTAATACACTTACTACACTTACTACCGCTACTACACTTACTGCACTAACTATACTACATACAGCTACTGCAGGTACTCCAGTTACTACACTTACTACAGCTACGACAGCTACTACACTTTCTACAGCTACTACAATTACTACACTTACCACAGCGCTACTACAGATACTACACTTACTACAACTATTACGCTTACTACAGCTACTAGATACTACAGTTACTACACTTATTACATCCACTTTGAAATCACTGGCTATCCGTGCAATCTGATTGGCTCTCAGAGGTGTGATTTATTCCTAAATCGCACCATTTTTTGCTCTAAATCGCATCTGTTCAAAATCGCGTCATTTATGTTCTAAATCGCATCATTTCTGTTTTAAATCGCACTATTTTTGTTCTAAATATCGCATCATTTCTGTTTCGAATACAAAATGAGATGTAAAAGCCTTTTTGTTTCGGCTTTTTAACAAACCGGCTACTCGATCAATAAAATATTAGTACTGACTAAATTCTGCGATTTCAAAATGGATGTAATAAAGTGGTAATTGAACTTCGTGTCGTGCAATTTTGGTCTGAAATCATACTTGTGATTTCAAATCGAACTCGCGCTGCGCGCTCGTTCGATTTTGAAATCACGCGTATGATTTCAGACCAAATTGCACTCCACTTAGTTCAATTACCATTATTAACTACAGCTACTACACTTACTACAGCTACTATACTTACTACACTAACTACATACAGCTGCTACAGATACTACAATTACTACAGCTACTACAATTACTACAGCTACTATACTTATTGACTACTCACTACACTTACTACAGCTACTACACTTACTGCACTAACTACATACAGCTACTGCAGGTACTCCAGTTAATACACTTACTACAGCTACGACAGCTACTACACTTACTGCACTAACTATACTACATACAGCTACTGCAGGTACTCCAGTTACTACAGTTACTACAGCTACGACAGCTACTACACTTTCTACAGCTACTACAGGGACTACAGTTACTACAGCTACTACAACTACTACACTAATTACAGCTACATACACTTATGTAATTTTCGATTGTGGTGTCATTCGGGTAGTGTTCACAACATGGATGTCGTACATGGGTGTGGTCCGGGACAATATACGATTTTTTACATGAAGTACACACCCTCGATTCAGAAACTCAGCGGGGAGCGTCTGTATACAGGCTAGAAACTTAAAAAGAGTGCCGGGCGCTGATTTAAGCATTCAAGAGAGAACGATCTAGCTCATTATATTCTCTCTTGAAGCATTACAGTATATTTGGGCTATGTCGCAACAGCATACCTTGAGTTTATAGCTGCTAGAATCAGGGGCATCCAACGACGGTTTTCTGTAAAATATCTGTCTGGAGATACAAATGTCGCCTAGAATGGTCTATTACTTAATATTGAGGTCCTTGAGGACAGCTAAAAATTTCTAGATGGCCGTTCCCTTCATGTACAATTTTTGGAAGCTTATGTAATCAGGAGCACCTAACGGCTGTTTTCTGTAAAATATCTGTTCACAGAAGCAAAAATTGCGCAGAATCCCTTGGTGAAGGCTAAGAATTACTAGATGACCGTTCCATTCAACTACCATGCAACTACAATTTTCGAAGCTTGATTTTTTTCCGAAGTTTGATTTTTGCATTTCACTCCCTCGGATTAAGCTGTTTTTCATAGAAAAAGGAAACCTAAAATTTTCGGATTCGAAAATGCGATGGAAAGAGGAAGCAGAAAAATTCTCGCTTTCGTAAAACTTTAAATTGCATCTAAGATTTTCGGGACAATAATACTGAACCCTGGTAATTTCCAAAAGACTCAAGTTGCCATAGGATGACCGAACAGATATAAATTTTATGGTGCCGATAAGATTGTATTTCTAAAGATCTAAAAGTACTTTGGATAGCCTAAAAAGTGTTTTCAATGCATTTAGGAGGAAACCGTCTTTGGGTGCCCCTGGCTAATAAATTCCCTACCATTTTCTGAAGTGTAGTTTTTCATTTAACTCCCCAGACTAAGCTACTTTACGTAAAAAAAAGGCAGCCTAAAATTTTCGGATCCAAAATTGTGATGGAGAGAGGAATAAGAGAAATTCTCACCATCGTAATACGTTACTATGATTGTATCTAAAATTTTCGGGGAAAGAAGATACTCAACTGAGCCCTTGTAATTTCCAAAAGACTCAAGTTGCCTTGCGATGACCGAACAGATACAATTTTATAGCGCCGCTTAGAATGCACTTCTAGAGATCTACATGTACTCTGGATAGCCTAGTGTATTTCTGAGGAAATCGTCGTTGGGTGCCCCTGTAAAATCATTTCTTAATTATATTAATTCTTTTATATTTATGAAACCAAGGAATAGAAGAAGGCAGCCGTACAGACGTTTATGTTTCCATTCATGGTCAAGATATCGACAAGTGTGGCCCTCAGAGTGAACCATGCCGGTCCATAGCAAAAGCTGTTCAACAGGTTGAAAAAAACGGACGCATTCATCTTGATGGCTCTGGAACGAAGGACCAGCCCTTTGACTGCAAGAGTAGACTGACGAATGATCAATATTGGGGAATTTCTATTGATAAAAGCATGTCCATAGAACGCCTCGATTCTATCCCGCATGTTACGTGTGAAAAAGGATTTCGCTTTCATAAAGGTAAAGTACGAATGAAAATTACCTTGTCTGGGATTGCATTCGAGCATGCGCCGCTTGTATTTGATGATTGTAGCAGTGTTCAGCTTATAAACTGCTCTTACAAGAACGCCGGGAAAAGAGCAGCCGTCAGCGTTCTGACGCAAAATATTCCCACACTCCACTTACACGTACAGGGACTATCTCTATTTCTAAACAACCAACGATGCATTGAAGTCTGGATAAGAAACGAAAGGAATTTTTTCCTAACACTTCGCGTGAACAACACCATATTTCAAGAGAATGGCCTTCAATCTAATCAGTCAACTGGAGCTGTGATTTCCATACGAACCACCATTAAATCCAATTCATCCGTGCGAGCTGATCTTTCAGTAAACAACGTCACAAGCGTCGAAAACAAAGCTCGTTTCATGCTGCTAGTTTTGCCGACAGCTAACTCAAAGGAAGTATACAGCCATGTAAAACTATTAAACAATAACTTGAGATCATCTAACACAACAAACAGTGCCAGGCACTATATGGATAGCATGTACATATCCCAAGTAAGAAAAACTGATACAATATTTCATCACTTTCTGTGCGGTAACAACAGTGATGATTTGGCATTAAGGTGCATTAAGATTTCTTCCAGCGAAGCTGACGTGACTATAGAGAACTCTTCATTTGTCGGACAAACTGTGACGAAAGGAAAGGGCGGAGCCTTGAGTATTGAATGCAAACTCAGTGCTTCCTTGGTTGTTAAAAACACTACTTTTGAGCGAAACAAGGCATATTCTGGTGGCGGCGCGATTTTTTTCAACAGTGTGAAAGGAAATCTGCTAAGGCTTGAACTCACCAATGTAAATTTTTCTGAATGCGAATCCGAAACCCAGGGATCTGCGATTCTGGTTGGGAAAACTCACAGTCTTATAGCTAAACCGATAAACTATGTTCTGTACGCGCATTTCAGAAACGTCCGCGTCAAAAACTGTGCCTGTTCACACAGTAGTATTGGTGTTATGTTGAAAAGTGGATTCGTGGAATTTAAACGTTTTCACTGGGAAAACACTGTTTCAAAGGTCTCTGGAGGTATATTCGTAGCAAGTACTGGTACTGTTAAGACAAATGTTTCAATTTTGAAGTCTAATTTCACCGACAGTCATTACAATGGAAGTGTGTTCGTGAGAATCGAAGCGCTGAAAAAACACAGAGGAAAGGTCTTGCTAGCCAACACTTCTATGTACAATAATCAAAATATAGCGTTGATAATCAACCCAAAATATGAAATTTTGCTCAAGAACGTGACCATCGCGTATTGCAGACACGGATTACAGACATCCAATGAATGGTTGTTTCCCAGCGAACTTCCTTTGAAGCCTGTCGAAATCCTAATTGAAAACTGCACTTTTAAAGGCAATGTCTACGATGTGTCTATAACTGTAAGAGAGGCTCGGTCTGTATCGTTCACAGTGAACAACACGAATTTCATCGGCCAGTCAAACGGTCACGCGATTCAATTTTATATGCCCGCAGTGGGGAACATAACCAAAACATCAAGAGCCACAGTAAAAATAGACAAAGTGATTTTCGATGCTCGTCCTGCCACCTATTTCGCCCTTTATTTCCAAGGCAAGAAGGATGTGACCATACGCCGGTCGATTTTTCGCCACTGCACGTGTGTTAGCCAAGAGCTGTGGAACTATGGTGATAGTAAGTTTGCTTATGAGACGGCAACAGGTGCTATTTCAATTCTCTCCAACCTGGACAAACGCTACAAAACAGGGTGTGTCCAACGAAACATAACCAACAACACTCACCCTTTATGGAAATACGACAGTCACGTGACTGTTGAAGATACGTTATTTCAAGAGAACGCTGGGCTCAATGGAGGTGCAGTGTATCTTAGTAACGGAAACACTACCTTTCGGAATTGCTCCTTTGAAAACAATTTGGCAGCAATGCACACAGGTCAAGTTTATTCCGCCTATGGAACTGGTCGAGTAGAATTCGTCAGCTGCTCTTTTGTTAGTAGCAGGTACCATGCAACTATCTCCGGCAGGAAATTCAAAAATGTCGCCTTCTTTTATTCTGAAAGCGGAGGACCCATCAAGTTTCGGAACTCGTCTATGTTTTCGAGTACCTCTACAAGGCGTTCGTTTTCTCTGTTGGCAGTTTACAACGGAGGATACGTTGATATAGACCGCGAAACTAGCATTCGCTGCGAAGGAAGTCAGATCTCTCTCGGAAATGCAACGCATTTTGTATACACCGAAAAGAGACAACGTTTTTGCATAGAAAACGTGACGGTCCTTTCGTTTTCCTGTAAGCTTTGCTCTCCCGGATATTACAGCCTCCAAACTGGCTTCTCAAAAGGTCTTGCTGTAAATGATTCATTCCAATGTCATCCATGTCCTTTGGGAGCTTCATGCGTAAGAAACGAATTAAGCATTGCGGCAGTAGAAAACTTCTGGGGATACAATGTGTCGGGAAGCGATGAGCAAGTACTCAACTTTGTTCCCTGCCCCAAGGGTTATTGCCGCTCACCGAGCCCGCGATCGTTAGTGTACAACAGTTGTCATGGGAACAGGACTGGTTTTCTGTGTGGCCAGTGCGCACCTGGTTACACTGAAACACTATTTAATTCTGAGTGCAGAAAAACAGCTCAATGTAAAGATTACCTCTTCTGGGTAGCGATGTTTCTCTTCTCGGCTGCCTTGGCGCTATATCTGTTAATTGATCCTCCTTTGCTTCGACTTCTCAGTCCACAACAGATTTTATGGTTCACGAGAAGACAAAGCGAAGAGAGCAATGAAAACGGCGAAGAGAGCATTGAAAACCGCGGAGAGAGCAGTGAAAACCGCGGAGAGAGCAGTGAAAACCGCGGAGAGAGCAGCGAAAACCGCGGAGAGAGCAGTGAAAACCGCGGAGAGAGCATTGAAAACCGCGGAGAGAGCAGTGAAAACCGAGGAGAGAGCAGTGAAAACCGCGGAGAGAGCAGTGAAAACCGCGGAGAGAGCAGTGAAAACCGCGGAGAGAGCATTGAAAACCGCGGAGAGAGCAGTGAAAACCGCGGAGAGAGCAGTGAAAACCGCGAAGAGAGCAGTGAAAACTGCGAAGAGCAAGACAGTGGTTATACAAAAATCGTCTTCTATTACTACCAAGTCGCCGATTTGCTGTTAAGCAATTCTCTTGACGACTTGGTTTTAAAAATGCCCCTCGTTGTTGCTATGATTTCAGCGTTCAATTTTCAAGTCCGCGCTTCTTACCTAAGAATCGATTGTCCAGTTCCGGGACTAACCCCAGTTACCAAAGAACTGCTTCTCTCTTTGGTGGTGGTCGCAACAATGGCGAACCTCGCCCTCATTTACTGCGCCCACTTGGTTATCAGGAGATTCCATAAGAAGTTGAGAAAGCCATCGTTGAGCCGTTATATGGCCGTCTTCTTGGAGATATTGTTGCTAGGATACGATAGACTGGCTGAAACTTCGTTGGCACTGATGCACTGTGTGAGTACTGGGGATGAGCATCGACTGTTCATTGATGGTACCACTATCTGTTGGCAGCCATGGCAATACATCCTTCTTGGGTACATAATCGTGTTTGTGGTACCCTTTATCGCAGTCCTGTACTTCGGTTCTTCAAAGCTGCACAGTTCTTCAGGTTCTTCCATTTCTTCAGGTGAATTTCTCGCAGCCTGTGTTATTCCTTTGCCATTTCTAATCTATTGGCTTTTCAAGCACGTGTTCAAGAGGGAAGAAGCTGCAGCAAGGCCGAACAATAGCGCTGAGGTAATGAAGGTCCTGCACAAGCCATTTCGCGATCCTAATGATCCAGATAAAGGCACTCTTTACTGGGAGAGCGTTATGATTGGTCGACGGCTCATCCTTCTTACATTTCACTCGTTCATCCCTAACGCTATGATCCGAATTTTCTTTATGGCTGGCGCGTGCGACCTAATGGCAATCCACCACATAATCAAGGATCCATTCCGGAGTAAAACCGCTAACAGAGTCGAAACGATGTCCTTAGTCACCTTGGCAATCATCGCCAAAATCAGCCTGGTAAAGGCAACTCTCCTGTCTTCCGGGATAAGTGCCAAGGGAACAAACAAGGATATCCTGGCGGGACTTCAGTGGTTCGAATTAGCTGCAATGGGACTTGTTCCTGCATTGTTGTCCTTGCTAGCTGCTTTCGCCATTTTGTCGCAAACATTCCGTTTGATTATTTATATTGTCAAGAAAATTGCCCGACGCTTTCGAAAGGATGCATCTATCGAGGAACTAACAGAGCCTCTTTGTAGTAGTAACAAAGATTATGGTAGCTGTTAACGGTTACATTGAGGAGGGGAGAGAGGGCGGGGGTATGCTATCGCTTTTGTCGGTCATTTCTGAGACTGTCTGTCGCATTTTAGTTAGTAACAAAATGTCGCTGTTGCTTTAGCATAAATTTTTGATACTCAGTATTGAAATTTACGGCAAATATAGAGCCTGGAAAGAATTAATTATTATTAACCTTGCTCCCTGAAATGACCTTTCTTGAACAATACCATAATTAGATAACGTTACAAAGAAAATAACAAAAAATGTTCGGAAATAACGGAAGAGAATTTGGTACTTCGCTGCCGAAACAGCCGAAATGCAAAGTGAACAGATGCCGCTTTCACTTCTTAAAAATGGATTGTCACTGTCACAATTCATTCCTTCTTTTCTGTCGATTGTTGGTTCCTTCTGAGAGGACTGTCGCCAGTTTTCGGCGCCATGTTGCCTTTCGTTTCTACCCCTTGGAAGGCCTCAACATTGCTACCTGTTACCATGCCAACAACTTCCAAGAAATTAATTGGTCAGGGGCAGAGGGGAAGGGAAGATGTGAGCCTCCCTCCCTTCCCTAGTGTTTTGGTTATGCTGTAAAGTTTGCTTATTTTGCCCCTTGTGATATAAATAAAACTACCGCCGGCCTACCATGAAACTTTCTGAACTTTGATGCCATCTTAAGGAGATTTCCCTCAATATCCCAAGACAATGCCTTAGAATGTTTTAGATGAATGTCTGAAGGTCTTATTTAACTAGGGTGAAGAGAATTTGGAGATATACCCTTGGCGGTGAAGACGGAAAATAGGGGGCGAACTTGTAGCCTTTTACCTTACTGATCTTGGTAATAACTCTTTACTACCCTGAAGCTTAAGAGCTAATGTCTGTAATTTTCGAGAATCGGTTGACACTCGTGAATTTTTGAATTTCTTCATATTTTGCCCACATAATCTCTATAGTACACTTATTTCAAAAATCACATTAAAACTTGTAACGGCTTTTTATTTTTTCAGGAATCAGGCAAAGTTTGAAAAACTCTAAATCGGCGCTCTTTCGAGTATGAAATTAGCGAAAATTAAGCATTTTCTTCGCGCTCGTACATAAAAACGGGATGATACCTCTAAATGAAATCAAGTCACAAAGCAAACACAGACTTGTACTTTATAATTCAGCAATTATCTTTAGATGAGCTGTTTAAATGTGACTGTGCTGGCCGCAAGAAGGAACACGATTTCGGCTCTTTTCAAAAATGGCAAAATTGACCTAACTTCACCATCGAAAAAAACAATTGATACATGGAATTTCATCATGAAACAAACACTATTTTAAAGAAAATTCTTTGCCGTTTTTTGTGTTAAAAAAGTTTTGGCGGCATTACAAAAGTGCGTCGCTGGGACACCGAAACGTGCAGGGTAGTTTCGCACGTTGGAACGCTGAAACAAGCTAGCCGCGAGTGTAGGTTTTTGCAAACTTAGCTTCTTTTACAAGGGGCACATTACGGGCAGCTCTTAAAATCTTTTGAAAAACGCTTTTCAATTTGATAGTTATAAAAAAGAACTAAGTAGATTAACACTGCATTTGATTGCACGCAAGTAGCTGAAAAAGACGACGCTCAGATTAAGTTCTCATTGAGTGTAAATATTAACCTCGAGTTTCTGCACCTAAAATAAAGCCGCTAGAAACGGCGTGCTAGCTCTAAATGGGATTCGAGTCGTTTCAACTGCAAGTGGCCGCAGTTTACTGAAATCCTCCTTCGTTTAGCCTCGGACTAAACGCTGTTCCGTGATGAAAGCCCGTGTGTGATTTGAGTCTGGTCACGCAACTGTACGGACAGGGATAAATCATCGCACGAGTGTACAAGAAAAAATAAAATGACAATATTAACACTGTTTTTTTTAGTTTTATATTTTATATTCTCAGCCAAAACACGTGGAACTAAACTTGGTTTTAGGATGTACCAGCCGAAACTCAAATAGAGAAAGAAAACAAATAGAGTAAGCCGAGTCTGAAAGACTTTTCACACTAGTTTTCTTTTATTTGCACTTAGCCTTCTGAGCCTTTCCTTGTAATAAACTAATATTAACCCCGCTTGGCGTATAGGCTTCTCTATCGATCACCTCTGTATGAATTGAGGGGTTTAAGTGAACACGTACGTCATATGCAAAATGAAGGTAGAGCAGGGAAATGGAAACGAGTAAAACTGTTTAAAGAAAATTGGCCAATGCTCCGCAAAAGAACATTCCTGAAAAACCACAAATCGACAATGGACAATGGACACATTTAATGAGCGAAATACAATTAATTTACTGAAAGTAGTATTACTTTGCTCCTCTGCAGCAAGGGCATCTTCTGGCGAGACCTCAACCTGCTGTTGACGAATTGTACATTATCTGATCCCCCGCCCCCGGAACAGAGGCCGTTAAAGGCCAGTCTACACAGTATGGCGTTAGACCGGAATGCACGTGTCACCGCCACCCCCCGGCACTTGTTCGCAGGCTAGAAAATAAACCAATTCACTGACAAGTTCTTTTTCATAACGTCAAAATCCATCGTGTAAATGAAAAAAAGCTTTAAAATGCCTCAGCCATTTTACTTACTAACTTGTAACCAAATACGTTGCGGATCAGAAACGAGAGAAAAGGCCAAAAATAGCCTTTCGTTTCGATTTAAAATTTCAGATGGAGAATGCCCTTTTCCTAGGTCTGCACCTGCAGTGACTTGTGTGCTAAAACTCCTTCGTGGTGGTATCTCTTAGGCAAAAACGACCGCCTAGCGGCGAGGAGCGAGGAGAGAAGTATGTGGCCATTTTCGAAAAGAAAAAGAAGTGTAAAGGCAGCACCTTCGTCACTCAGAAAACGTCCGCATATATAATTTCCTTCAGGCCGCACAGAGTCATTAATTAATGTGCCTTTACGGACCCCTTTTAAATGAACAGCCAGTGGGCTGTTCTGGAACGGTACAACGTGATTTGTGCTCCGCCACCCGGAACCAACCCTAGCGGTGGTAAGGAAAAACTTTTACTTTCATGCGTCAATTTTGTGGATCAAACAAAGTCTGCTAGCTCTAAATGTAGTGATGAAGACATGAATTTTTGTATATGTAGGGTTGATCCTAATGGAGAACCCAATGCCAACCAATCCACCCATCTCTTCCTCCTGCCCTAAACTTAAACAAGCTAAGTAGACTTTTCATGACGTTAGCATAGTCACCTTAGACCTCTTGTAAAGTTCACTAAAATAATAGCAAGCACCTTCGTAGCCTGTTTGACCCTCTACTTTTTCTTTAGAGATTGTCAAATGAAAAAAAAAAATGAAAATGAAAACCGCAGGGGATTTATTGAATATTAGCGCAAGAGGCTCTCTCTCGTGCGCTCGCTTCGCTCGCGTGCTCGTCTATTTTCGAAACGAAAAAGGAGTGTAAAAGCTGCACCTTCGTCGCTCAGAAAACGTCTGCGTATATCATTTTCTTCAGGCCATACAGAGTCATCCATCAATGTGTCTTTATGGACCTCTCTATGAGCAGCCAGTAGGCTGATCTAGAACGATACCACGTGATTTGTTGCACCGCCACCCGGAACCAAACATTTGGCGGTGGTGAGGAAAAACTCTTATTTTCATGGGACAATTTTGTGCATCAAACAAAGATCACCTAACGTAAATGCAGAAAACCTTACTTTTATCGTTAGCATGGTAGGGTCGATGTTTGGTTATTGCCCTACATACTCACGTGACTAAAAAGTCAGGAGCATACCAAGTGACTCAAGACATCTTTCTTATGATCGCAATACATTCAGCATTACTGGGGCGACAGGCGCCACAAACCAAGTTTGAATATGTGCGAGATGCTATACGAACATACAACAAAGACTTGCACCGTAAAACACTTTAATATCAGGAATTTCTTTCCCGGTGCGTTACGCCTCACGCACTTCCGGAATGTCATCTTCCCTCGTGTTGACAGATTGAAAACATATACAAACTTAACTTTGATTCTGCCGTAATGCAGAATTTAGTTAGCGGTACTGTGACCCCGTCTGGCATTTAAGTTCAGGTAAGTAAATAAGTTTTCTGATTTTAAGGTTTCAATACGATTAAAACTATTGCAAGCGAGTATTTCGACAATATTCCCAGCTACTAACTGCGATTTGAACTGCGTATTCGTGTCTCTTCATTATGGTTTATCGCAAAAATCAGTTGAAAGGAATCATGTCAAACCGACGGGAAACGCCGAAATATAATCTGAAACCGTTACAAATCTGACTAGGGTTTAAATGTCGAAGTAACTTATGTTTGCGAAGGATTAATATTCTAAGCGTCGAAACTTACTTGTTGCACGCACTTTCCTGGTGTCAAAATACCCTTCAAGTTTTGGTTTCTCAATGGTGCGCATTTGGAATGCCGCCAGAAATATTTGAACACAAACAACAGCAAAGGATATGCTTCAATACAGTTCTTGTTTCATATTGAAATTCCATGTACCAACTGGGTTGTTACCATGGTGAAGTTAAGTCAAATTTGCCATTTTTGAAAAGTGCTGAAACCGTGTTTCTTCTTGCGGCCGGTACAGTCACATTTAAACGGTTTATTTAAAGTTAATTGCTGAATTATAAAGTAAAAATGTGTGTCTGTTTTGTGGCTTGATTTCATGGAGAGATATTTTTCCGTTTTTATGTACGAGCGCGAAGAAAATGCTTAATTTTCGCTAATTTCATACTCGAAAGAGCGCCCATTTAGAGTTTTTCAAACTTTGCCTGATTCCTGAAAAAATAGAAAGCTGTTACAAGTTTTAATGTGATTTTTGAAATTAGTGTGCTATAGAGATTATTTGGGCAAAAGATGAAGAAATTCAAAAATTCGCGAGTGTCAACCGATTCTCGAAAATTACAGACATTGGCTCTTAAGTTGTAGTTTTAGTTTTATCAACTTAGTTATTAAGTGATTGTTATTTATGTCATCATTACTATACCACAATTATTTATTACCTTATTTGCGCATATTTATTTATTCATTTTTATTCTTGCACTTTGCACTGGAATTTGTTAGACGTCCTTATAGGATTTTTGCAAATAAATTATGTAGATGTAGAAGCATATGTTTGTGATTTATGATTTTAATTTCAAAATATAAACCTAATTATAGCACAACTCATCACCTACCTACTAGTTGTCAAACAATTTTCTGTCAGTGACGTGAACAATATTGCAAAACTGATTCTAGCTTGAGTTTACATGTATCTGCATATAAAAAAGGAAGCATTCTGTATAAACTATGACAAAGTACATCATTGGTTGTATGTTCTGCACTTTTTGCTAAATATATATATCTATGGGTTTTCTATGCAATAATCGGATTATATAGATTAAATATTACAGTGTTAAGAGCAGATAAGGAATAAATATTTCGTGATTAAACTGTTAACATGTCCACCATTCTGCTTTAGTTGTGCTCAGCATTGCAGTTGATTCTCGTCTCGTATAGAGACAATATCTTGAAGGCGGTTTTTAAGATTTTAAGCTATCCCAATTAAATATTGTAAACAATGACTGTCACCATGGTAACATCTGTTACCATGGTGATATCCAGGTGACTATCCTTTAGTGTAACCAAGGTAGACGAGCACATTGTCAATATATGCTAGCAAATAAGCATATGTTGAGTAAACAGACATCCCAAGAATTGTCACCAATGTTGCACCTGTGATAGGCATGTTAAGGAGGACAAAATAATACTTGGCTTTGCTAAAACATCAGCAACATTTCTCTTCGAGAAGCTTCACTGTCTATAAGATGCAGACTACATTAAAATTTGACATTAGAAACTACGTCGACCATATAATTTTGACTTTAATGATGATGAAGACGAAGAATTAACAGGCATGTTGCACGAACTTGGAAGTACTTGGATCTTTGGCAATGGTACGGGGATGTTACCGAATATATACCCCAAGGGGATCTGTTTGAGGAGTTCCATAGAAGGTGGAAATCTGGTATTATTCACCCGGTCGGTCCGGACGTTCATATAAACGTGGAAGACCACAAGTCTTTTTGCGAGGCGCTTTATCAGCTGCAGAAACTCAAGAATGAAATTGATGAGCGAGACATTGTTTACAGTAAGTTATTTTATTCTTTTGTTACTTGCACCGAGCGAGGTTTTTCTTCAAAACTATGAAAGGTTTGAACCCAGGAGTCATTTCAAAAAAAAGAAATTTTTTCTTCAAGTTGATCGTTTTATTTCAAAGGATCTAAACGGAGGGACTTGCATGCGCTTACTAGATGATCTCGTGATAACTGAAGAAAGCAGAACTATCTACCTTGTTATAGGAAATTAACGTTCCATGAACTTCTTCACATAGACCATAATGCACCTTGGTTACACCCCAAAATTTTGCCTATCGATTGTTTCCAATTGTTTTATAGTCCGCCCAAGAGAAATCGAAGACAATGGTTATGCAAAATTTGGGGGGGGGGGGGGGGGGGGAAAGCTGCATTATGGTCTATGTGAAAATGGTGAATGAAATTAAGGCATTGGAAATATTAACGCGACTTTAGTGGAAAACGACTTTCGAATGAAGGAAATGAACGCAAAAAAGAGGTAACATTTCAAAATAAAGTCAATTAACGCGACGTTCACAAAGAATCAAAACTTGTTGAGACAGCGGGAACAAAGTTAAATGTATATTCCGAAATGAAAACTTTGTTCGTGGTTCCCTGAACTTACGCAAGGAGGTCAAGCGAAGAAATCAGGCCACTTCGGGGGTTCTTCACAGTTTCACTGTTTCTGGAATGGGAACAGTAAAGTTCGCAGAAATTAACGCTCCACGTAATTAACGGCGCAGAAATTAACGTTTACAAAATGAATTAAGGTGAAATTCGCGTTAATTTCAATATGCGTTAAGGCTTCTATAATAAGGTAGTCAGGGGCGTAGCTAGGATTTTTCAAAGAGGGGGTTCGCACTCTGTCACACCCGTTTACTTACCAGATTGTTATATCCACATCCATGTCGCCATGTTCTTAAAACACATTATTTTACGGATAAACAGTTTGCATTTGAGGGGGGAGGGGAGAATAGGTGCTGAGTCAGATCATGCGAAAACAACACAAATATCGCTATATACATGCTTAAACACGCTTTCATGCGTTGATGAACGTTAGTTTATCGTCTTCATATGCCTTTTCCTCTTCAAACTCAGGATACTTAACAATTAAAGTCAAATCTCGCCTTGCGGACCCCCCGCTATAACGGACAGCGGATTAAAACGGACAGCAGCTAAATCCCCGGCAAAAACAATTTACAGACGTTTGACTGAAACAAACTCCCGCTATTGCGGACTCTCGCTAATGAGGACACTAACTCGAGGTCCATACAATGTCCGCTATGAAGGAAGTTCACTGTTTTCCACGGGTGCGCGTTGAATATGAGATGGTAGTGAGCCAACGAGGTGCGTAGCGCCTAGTTGGCTTTTAGGCGCCTTGTTCGCCATAATCATCTCGTATCCAACAAGCGCGAGTGGAATAATTGTTTTATTAAAAACGCCCAAAAAATATCGAGAACTCTTCCCACTTTATTTTTGTAAAAACAACCGATTTTCAGCTTTTGTTAGATTTTGAGCAGGCACGTACAATTACCATATTTGGAGAGCATGGTATAATGGCTCAGAAACCATGATGCCTCAGACAATCAGAGCTCTAGAATAGCATCATCCAGTGATTCAGTTTTTAATAAATGGGGATATTTTGTTTAGCAGATATTCTTCAAATAGCAACTATCATCCGTCGAGTTGTATGTTTGCGGTTCTTGTCATGTTTTTAGGCACTAGTTCGGCTATTTCTTCTCCCGACGACACCGCAGGAGCCGAACACCGTGCCAAATTTTCACGGCCCCCCTTCAACCGGTTTTAAACAGTGTACGGTAAGTGAACCCGCATTCAAACGCTATGGAGAGGCGGGGGGGGGGGGGGGGGGGGCGCTGAACATTTTTCGAGTGGTCCCCTGGGTTAGGAAATGGAGATGATACTTCTAGATCTGATTTACAGACGGTGTCAACGTTTTAACGCAAATTTTGGTTGGAGTTCGTTGGCTTTATGATGGTCTCAATGGGGCTAATTGTCAACCGTCAAAAAAGTTCTTTTTAAGCGTTAACCTCCAAAAATGCAGATTTTATATTATTATAACCGCCAACAGGAGCCCATAAGGAGCGAGCAACTCTCATACTAGGCCTATGTCACGGCGTTTTTAGGGACCAGTTTATTTTTAGACACATTTTAGGGCAATTTTCCCTCGAAAATAGGCTCTCCACCATATCTATGAGCGCATTCGAAGTATAAGATATCAAAAAGGAAAACTAAACTTATTAAAAGGCAAAAAATATCATTTCTAGGTCTGTAGGTCACAGTGTTGCTGATAGGTTTGTGGAATTTAAAAGATATTCAAAATTCTCCCCAAAAACGTTCTAAAAAAAATGGTCCGTGAAAAAGCCATGACACGAGCGTCGAGCGTATTGATGTTGCTCGCCCCGGATTGTGGGCTACTACCATAACCCGAGTGAAAAAAACTCTTTTTGGCCACACAATATGGCTAATATCCAGCCATCTTGACCTCACGCTTGATCAATAACGCATATAACAGTTAATATTTAAAACCGTCAATCGTCAAAATTGGAAAAAAATTACCGTCAACCGTCAACGCTACCACCTCATTGAGACACCCCTGTAGCCACGAGAGACTGCGAGTTTTTTCCTGTTCTTTATTTTTTCATGTTTTGCGTTGCGTAAAGTTAGTTTAATTAGTGCCTTTGTTGTCGCGCTTGGAGTAGTCTTTTGTTTTCCTTTTTTCATATGCGTATTCTTTCTGTATTCTAGTCTCGGCGTTGCGTTACGTAATCGTTATTGTCAATTTTTGTAAGTTCGTTAGGTTCATTATTTTCAGTCCAGTTTAGTATAAAGTCTTATTTTTGGTTCATGTAAATCAGTCGCTTAGTTGTATCCGGAGTCGCCGTACAGATCTTGTAAGTATAGTTTTTCCTGTAAATTTTGCTCGTTTTCTTAGTCATTTGTTGTATTTTAAGTTATCGTTTTTGTAAGGCTTTCGGTCCGCGTTTATTAATTCTGTATTTTCTAGGGGAGTAGTTCGGCCTAGTCCTGGTACGGCGTCTTTCCAGGCCTTCTCAAAGCACTTCGAGAACGTATCGGAGACAAACGGTGCAAAGTTTGCTCGTACCACGTGACCCGAAACGCACAGATCGCGCGGATCAATGAGGAATAGTCCAAGGTAGCAGTTATCTTAAACCAGGAAAATGGATTTTATGGGAACTTAAGAATCACTGATTGGGGATGGATATGCGGGTAAACTAAAGCGGATGTTAGCATGAGCTATTGAGATGCACACATAGAAAATTGGTAGTAAACAGGCGGTTTTACCAGCAATTTGCAAGTATAACATTGGATTATTAACGTTAACTTAAAACGTATGCAACTTAACACTCTGAAGGCTTAACCATGCACTAATCTTCTTCTAGCTTCTATTTTAAACAACCACATTTATGAAACCCCCTCGATTCCGACGATCCTACTGAAATATAGGAGAGCCGCTTACCTTGGTGACAAAGACCAGCAGCAAGCGATTAGAACGTCGCGACGCGATCAATAACAAAGTGACTATCGTACTAAAAAACAACAAGTAAGGCTACAATACAAAACCACGATGATTGATATCTCTTCCTATATTCTATTCCTTCTTTTCCCGTAGATTCGTGAAAGTGCGCGAGGATTATCAAGGCCGAATGAATAGTTTCAGATCATCCCCAGTCTTCATTCTGACCCAGCTCTCCCCTGGTTGGTGCGGCGGAGTGTTGACAGGAGTCTGGTAACAAAAAAATAGCGTCATACCTGTCGGTTGCACTGGAAATACTTTTTACCGGCATACTTTTTACCTTGTACGAGTCATTCGCTTGGCAGATATTCGCGTCGCTTGGCTTGTTTACATTCGCACGTATTGCGTGCCTATTGTAAATTTGAATCAAAACGAACGATCTCGATTACACTATTTGGGCGACGCCCAAATAAAAAAACGTACGTAAACATTAATTGGTGATAGCGACTTTACGAAACATCCAATCAGCGGCGTCCATAGAATGACGACTTCTGCGAATGTTCATGTGTGAAATGATGCGTTCCGAAGCTCCGTCATCTTGAAGGATGTACTCATATACTGTGACCCGCTTTTCTCCCTCGTGACCCCCTTTTAGCTTCTCTGTGGGTCCTGTGGACCCCAGTGTAGAAAATCCTGGTAAGAACACTGCTTTTTTAGCTAAATTTCGGATCGAAAATGAACAAATAAGTTTCATAATTAATTATTAATAATCATTTAACTGACAACTGACAAAAGGCCAAAAATGTAACTGACAACGGACAAATGGCCAAAATTTTAACTGACAACTGACATTTGTACCCTCCCATCCAAACCCTCTTTGAAAGAATCAGTATTCATTTTTAAATTCTTATATAATAAGAGCTGGTAATTTATTTAAATTTAATGTACTTTCCAGAAAGCAAAAGATGCTATTTTCTGTTTCATAAGGTTAAAAGTGTTTTTGAATACTGTTGTTCGTACTTATGATTCAATGATTGGGTTGTCTTTGTCTAATAAAGCATCTAAGTTTGTCGAGATAAAACGCACAGGAACCGTGATAACGTTCACCTGCGTTAATCAGTAACTCCTAATCCTTTAGTTTTGTGAGCCTCGTTCTACACCGCTATTACTGGATGGTTTCCGTCTACCTACAATGCATTTTCGGTCGCAGTTTTAGTAATAACTTCTCGGGCGTTTTTCCGCCTTAAAATTTTCAATTTTTGAATACAGCTTCTCTAAGAATTTTCACCACACAACAAACTCGAACAGACTGAGATCAAAACTGTCTAAAATGTTGGCTGCGCCTCTTTCACAGGCTTTTCAGGCTCAGTGGGGTGCAGCGAGAAACAATACGCGAGAGCTGGAGACAAGCGAGAAGCGGGAGAGGAGGATAACGGAACGAGCGTAGAGCGCAAGCGGTGAGTGATCCCCGCTTTCAGTTAATAATTAACTCAAATATCCCCCAAAAATTGATCGCTGAAGCTGGAGAGGAAGAAATATTGGTGACAACTGGCGCTCATAATTCCTGGAAAGTTAATTACATAACCTATGAAGATCTTTTTACTTTAGTAAAAAACAAATTAAAATATTCTGAATAGTTTTTTAAGCTCTGCTTCTTTTGGAGATGGTCAATGTTACCGTAACTTTGCTTTCGAACTGAATATAAATACCCTAAAATGTTTGTGGGGTACGTAAATGATGTTCGGACGTCGAAACTGTTGGGACGGAACGATTTTCGGGTTTGTCCGACAGTTTTGCCGCACAAACATTTATTTTAGTTAAAGCTTTCAAAACTAAAGTTAAGCGCAGGACCAAGTAGCCTAGTTTCTTGCGACAAGGCTCGTTACTATACAGTCAAATTTTAAAGCATCAGTTTCAGAATGAGGAGATTGAAAACGTGGCGACGGCTCTTACTAATATTCTTTGAAAGGAAGTATCTTTCCGAGTGCAGTGTGGAATGCTCTAAAGGAAATTACAATTAAGCTCCCTTTCTAAAGCTAAAGGGTTTTCCGTATGCAACTATAACCTACATTGATTGTCGTTCTCAGCGTTAAAACAAACAGGTCTGTGATTTTAATACTCTGTTGAACAATCACCGAAAAGAGTACTAAGTCGTCAAGCAAATGTAGGTTCAAAATGTACAGAAAACCACACAGGGCAAAACAATGCATGGTTTAATTTACAGATGGCAATCACAAGGGTACAAACTGAATGTTTAGTAAGTCTAGCCAATGTCTTCATGTATTGTCTTTTGTAAGTTATTGTATACCGCTCTTGTTATTTTTTTATTCTTTTTTTCACTTACGAAAGGGAGAATTAAATAGACATTTTTACCGATACGGTGGCCATATTGAATCAATTCGATTTAAGGAGTATTATAGGATGCTCAGGGGGGTATGAGCACATTTCGTTTGTATTTTTGAGAGCTTTTCGGGACATTTAAAGTTTTCTTAGGATAAGATTGTAGTGGGAAAAAATATCCTTGTGCTGTGTTTGGATGTAATAATGATCGCCTTTTTAACGAGAAATATACAGCGAAAGACCAGATTTCTAGTACTAAACTAGAAAAAGGCGATCATTATTACATCCAAACACGGCACAAGGATCTTTTTTCCCATTAGAATCTTATTCTAAGAAAACTTCGAGAAAAAATGTCCCGAAAAGCGCTCGAAAATACAACCGAAATGTGCTCATGCCCCCTGGGCATCCTATAATACTCCTTAAATCGAATTAATTCAATATGGCCGCCGTATCGGTAAAAAGGTCTACTAAAGAACGGTATAAGACATCTTCGAACTAAACTAGGGATACCTTCCAGCAAGTGCCAACGAGGCGAATTCGTTTATCTTTTGTGAAATGTGTCTATTCAGATCTTCGCGATATTTTCTTTTTATATAATTTTAGAGGTTTAAAATGGATTCCGCTATAGAAAAAGGATGGCACCCAACTTCAAAACAACAACTTTGGCACATTGCAGGCTTTCACTTTTTAATTATTAAACAATAACAACATGGCTTGAAGCTTTGTTGGTAAATATGAGCAAGTTAGTACTTATATTTCATGGAAAATTCAATTGTATCAAAACTATAAACGTTAGAAAGAAAAAGATAGATCAAATGAGGCCTTTGACTGCTGAAATTATAAATATAATTAAATTCTTAGCAACAGCATCATCAGGGATAAGAAAAATGTTTCGCGTGGTAATATACATAAGAAACAATTGGTGTAAAGTAAAATGTGTGAAAAGCGCAAGAATGGAGCGGAATGTATCAGAGGTATAAAAATATAGACTTGAATAAAATACAAAGATCTAATGAGCGAGTGTCACAGGACAAAGAGTCCCTTGAAAGGCATAATAATAGTCTTCAAAACGAAAGGTCCGTAAACTCGTTGCATTCCTCACGGGAGTTTTGGGCTGTCTCAATGTAAATCGAGCAGCAAAAAAACATGCTGGTTGACAAAATCTCTCGAATAAATTCTAAAGTAAAAGGTCAGCAAATACGTTGCATTCCTCACGGGAGGTGAGGACTGGCTCAATGTAAATCGACCTGCGAAGAACACGCTGGTTCTGATAAAAGTTTTGAGAATTGCAAAGCCGGAACAAGCTGGTTCTGACAAAAATTTGAGCATAAAACCCTATTTTTTTACGCTGCTGCTTTAAACGCAATTTACAAAGCAAACCAGAACACTTATTGCCCTTTCAAATTAGAAATCGTATTACAGCTTGCTTACCTGTTACGTCCTCTTGACAGACATTCTCAAACTCATTAATTATTCATGTACTGATGACCCAATCAGCTTGCATCAATTGAGTCAGGTGCATGTATTTTGATACCCAATGAACATACCGATCAAGACACATTCGATTAGTTCAAAAACTGATCAAGACACTGATCAAGAAACTTGAATTTTAATCAGTCTCAATACTAAATACAGTAAATTTTCCGCTTCAATCATTACTTACAACAACAATAGGGCAACATATTATTCTTTCAACTTTTCCGTTGTAGAAATAGATCGTGTTCAATAACAACTTAGCTGATGTAGTTCCCAGCAATTTCTTCTCCCAGAATGTTGCTTCTTCTTGCTCGCTCACAAACTCATTCTCCTCCTTCTTGCACTTAATGTTATGCCCTTCTCGAACGCCATCCTTCATCTCTTCATTTCGGCATCTAAGCAACGTCGGAACAGGACAAACCTTCAAAAACAACACACCAAATTCAATTCCCCAAACAGTGCATTTTAAACTTCTGAAAAATGCGGTCTAAAAGTTGTCAATTACCTTTTGTCACCAGCGTCCAGAGGATTCAAAGCTTCGGATCCATTTTTCTCCTCCAAATAACGCTTGAGCGCACAAATGATACCATAAACAGTCTTGGGAGGGTATCTTCCACCGGACTTTTTAGCTATCTCCATCACGAATTTTGACAACCAATAGTTCAGCGACAGAACATCCATTCCGGCAATATCTGCGCTCAGAGTGGTTTACTTGTGTAAATCGTAGTCCTTGAAGAGACCACCACAATCTAATGACGAAACTTGAACCTCTCTTAACTTCTGCCATTCGGAAAAAATGCTCATAGCCCAGTTGTTTTTATACTTAGTTGAAGCTGGAACGGCGTCATTCACCAGAACATTTTCTTGGAAAGACGTTTTAGAAACGCGAAATCGTTCTGATCCGGGCTCGACCTCCATCACGCTCCGTAATGTTAATCTACTAAAAAACCCGCCAGCATGGCCGCATATTAAATATTCATTTCATTTATTACGAATAAGAAACAAACAATAGCCTATTGAGCACGTCTGCTAATTACCTATTCTTCGGAAATAATTCCACTAAATTCTCACACTAGTTTGAGAAGTCATGTCAAAAACTCGTGCTTCGTGTTTCATCAGGGGTTTCAGACACCTCCAAACAATAAAAGCACTCGGCCTGCGGCCTCGTACTTTCATCTGTTTCACGGTGTCTGGAACCCCTGATGAAACACTCGCACTCGTTTTTGACATATTACACGAACAGCCGCACATTGAATCACCCAATTTCGGACCACGAGTTGTAAATACAAGACCATGACGTCACTACCCAAATATGGGGTCTTACTTACACCCAAATATGGTCAAAAATGCAAATTTTAGAGGGTTACGCAGAATTTGAGAGTTTTTGCCTACATTGCGCGGCGTTATAATTCTGCCGCCGAGTCAACCTCGCTTCTTAGCTCGGTTGTCTCCTTGGCAACAAATCCTATGATCATCGTGGCCAGCTTGTCTTCCCATATAGATACGTATATCGAGCAGAGGACGTAGTCACCGTGCTCGAAAACTAGTAAAAAAAAAACAGTTTCAGTTAACTGAAAGAATTTTTTTATGCTAATACTAGAAGGCCACCTGCGCTTATTGAGAAATAGCCTTTCATTTCCTAATTCACGTCATCTGGAGGAAGTTTCAGTTTCCACGCTGCGACCCTTAAAACGCAGCCTTGGGACAGCGCTAGCCCGAAAGGTTGCTGTACCAGTGAGGTGAAAGGGAACATTATTCTGTTGGATTTTTGCCCAAACGATCATGATGCTTTGTGAATTTGCCTGGTCTTTTTGTCTCTTTGCTTTCTCCATAAGCGGCAGTACAGGTAGACACCTCTTTCTTTCCGTTTTTCTATTCTTTCGTTAATAGATTATCTATAGATTAAATTAACGACGAGCACATGAACTCAAAGCGCTCTTAATATCCTTGTACGAATTGAAATTCTTTTTAATTTCTGTTTTCTCCGTAAGCGGCAGTACAGGTAAAGGCCTCTTTCTTTCCATTTTTCTATTTTTTTAAAAAAATTTAATAGATTCTCTGTAGATCAAATTAACGACGAACACATGAACTCAAGGCGCTCTTAATATACTTCTACGAAATTCTTTTTAATTCTTACTGTTACCACTTTTAGAAACTCGTTTTTCCGTGATATTCCTCACTTAAAGAGAGCAAATTTAAACCGTATTTCGTTCCGCCCAAAATATATAACTGTTTCAGTAATTTGATTTTTGAGAAGGAAAAAATTAGACGCCACGATATTTTTTAAATCCAGTATATAAATTTCAGGGGGAAGAAATAAAACCGAAAATGGCAGATGATTTTTTTCTCCTGCATTCTTCAGTAATTCAAACATGTATACGTAATCATGGTCGACTCTCGTTTCTCTAGACAAATTTCTCCTGCAGCCTTACTAGGAAATTACAAGAGCGCTGGCGAAAATATCGAAAATGTAAAGGCCATTAGTTGAGCTAAGACAAGTCAGGAATCTTTTCTGCATGAGCCACGACTGCTCGCTAGGTTCGATATAGACTTTCTCAAAGCCCTTTTCCGGTTCTGATTCGCATTCAGGGCGGATAACGGCTTCGCGAGCGTGCCTCGCGCCTTCGGCGCTCACGCAGTCGACTTGAGGCAAGTCTAGGTTGGATTAAAAAAAACCTTTCAAGATGGTCCATGACATTCTATTATAGCCCACTTTCGATATTTCAAAATTCTAACATGACTCCGAGGCTTTTGGAGTTGTGAAAAATTGCAATTTTGTCCCAACGAGGCCTCTGGAAGAATTTTCACTTGGCATATCGTGTTTAGCCCAACTTTATTGTAAAGGAATGTCTCGCAATTCTGAGAAGAGACTTGACTCAAAAACAAACGCAAGCCAAATATTGAAAAATGACCAGAATGCCTCTATCAGAGTCACGTAAGAATTTTAATATATCGAACGTAAGCTATTGACAACCTGCTGACCAGATGCTTTTGAATGTCGTGGATCTCGATGACATCAATCACAATTTGTTCAAATATCCGGCATCAACGAGAAACCAAATTCACCCTTAAAATTTATTGATCCAATACAGTTGATTCATCAACCATTTGTTAGGCCCCGTCTACACGAAGGAAAGCTGAAGATTTTTGCTCCGTTTTAAAAAACACCCTGAAACATAGAATCCGGAAACGGAAACGGAATACGGATCGAATATATTAGCAATGACAATAAAATAAATAAACGGTAGTTACTAAAACAAGGAACCACCTGAAACCACCTAAAACCAGCAATAATTTTTTTTTTAATTTTTAATTTTTAATGATGTACCAGTGAGCAGCACACTGACACTTCCAGTGAACAATTTCACTTGGAAGAAGGAGAAACCATGCTCGCCCGGGGCAACGAAAATTTTGGTACCCCTGGCGAGAAGCGAACTCGCGACCTTCCGCATACTAGATCGGACGTTCTAACCACTGAACCACAGGGCTCTAGCGTTAGTGAAGTCGGAATTCTACTATACCAGCAGAGTGTACTACACTTCTGTACTGAGAGCTGAGTGCATTGCACTTCTATGCTCAGTTTCTAGAGTGGCTTCTGCTAGTTTCAGTTTTTTAATTTTTAATGATGTACTAGTGAGCAGCTTTCTCCTTCTTCCAAGTGAAATTGTTCACTGGAAGTGTAAGTGTGCTGCTCACTGGTACATCATTAAAAATTAAAAATTAAAAAAGAAAAATTAAAAATTAAAAATTAAAAAAAATATATTGCTGGTTTTAGGTGGTTTCAGGTGGTTTTAGGTGGTTTCAGGTGGTTCCTTGTTTTAGTAACTACATGAATAAACAGATGAAATAAAGACATAAATGAATAAATTACCTGAGTAGAGGAGACTGCTGTATGACTAGAGGAGTCGATTCAGGTGAAAAGACTCTTGATACCACTTCCGGCAATGAATGCAAACGCTCATGGGCAGCAAAGCGAGGAGAAAAACTATAGCTGATGAGAAAAAGTCACTGGCAATAACTAGTCCCTTTAAAAAGAGGTAAGTGATATGGAGACAGACTTCGTTTTAATCGGCAGAGGCGTCGTTTATACACCAGAAAGGCGTCGTCGTCAAGTTTTTCCTAGGTATGTTTTCTGGGCTGTCTTCAACAGTGTTCACTTTTATTTATCAAGACAACTTGCTCAAGAGAACCATGGCATTGTGGAGTCCAAAGAGAAGAGAAAATTGTTCATGCATTTGCTTGATTCCGCAACTGATTACATCATAGGCTGTTCCAGGCGTTCGGATTGTGCGCTGTCGCCCCGATCTGAATGCCTGGAACAGGCTAACTACATCAACATAATACGCTATGTTTAATAAGCCTCTTTAACGCAAACTCAGTTACACCAGTATTCCATCAGCATTCAGGTTGGCGAAAAAGTCGAACTTATTTGCTAAGACATCGGAACTGTGATCACGTCACGGGTCGGCCATGTGTTGAGTATTTAGTTTGGGGACAATCATGTAGTGTGGACCGACGCCAACTACTACTATTAATGACATTTAGTTAAAAAGGTAATGTTTAACTGTATTATTCAACCAATAAACTCGTGAATAAAAATAACTTGTAAAATTACTTTTATCGGCTTTGCAGTGCAATAAATCACACTTTGGCAAACCTTATCAAGAACCAATAAACAAAAATATAAGGGAACTTCAAAGAAAACTAAAACAAATTCTCTTTGGATTGTACTAAATTACGCAATGTGAAATTCTTTAATTTTCTATCATTGATGTTTGATTCCGTTTTCCGCTTCCGTTTCTGTCTCCGTTTCCGTTTCCATGATTTCGTATCCGGATTCCAGATTCCTTATTTTAGTGCTACGATGCTTTTCTTGAATAATGTTTTTGGCTGTCCACACGAAAACGCAATAGTGACTGAAAACGCAACCTCGTCCCCAGTAGGGGTCCCTTTTATCATGCGCCGCCCTGTCACTGACCAAAAGGATCGCGGCCTCTGAGAACGAGATTGCACAACAGGGACTCCTGAGGACGAGGTTGGTACCATCTTTGATACTGGGAACATGCGCATTCACTGGTATCTGCATATTCGGACTCATTCTCGCCCCCAGAGCCACTCGGCTCTATTTTCACCATTTTATAAAGTACTTAGTTCCTCAGAGAAAATTAGAAAAAAAAAAAAAAGAAAAGAAAAGAAAAGATATTTATTTTGAAATATAAGCCCGCTCTAAATCATTTGAAATTACGCTAATTGCTCGCGCATATATTGTCACGTAATTATCTATCTCCCCCTTTAACTAAGCGCCCCCTTTGAGAAACTTAAAGGAGTGCCAGACGCAAATTTGAGGATTACTGTATTTCAGGGCTATGCTGCAACTGCGTACCTTGAGTTTATAATCGCAACAATCACGAGCACCAAACGACTGTTTTCTGTAAAATATCTGTTCGGAGATGCAAATATTGTCTAGAATTATCTATTACTTCAGGACCGCTAATTTTTCATGTAACTCCCCAGGCTAAGCTACCTTTCGTACAAAAAAGGAAACCTAAAATTTTCGGATTTAAAAATGTGGTGGAGAGAGGAATAAGATAAATTCTCACTTTCGTAATACTTCAAATTACATACAAATTTTTCTGAGAAATGATCCTCAAGCCCTCATTGTAATTTTGAAAAGACTCAGGTTACCCTAGGATGACAGAACAGACACAAATTGTATAGTGTCGCTTAGAATGCACTTCTAGAGATCTACATGTACTTCGGATAGCCGCCTAAAAAGTGTATTTAGGAGGAAATCGTCGTTGGGTGCCCCTGTAAAATCATTTCTTAATTATATTAATTCTGTTACATTTTATGAAATCAAGGTATAGAAGAAGGCAGCCGTACAGACGTTTATGTTTCCATTCATGGTCAAGATATCGACAACTGTGGCCCACAGAGTGAACCATGCCGGTCCATACCAAAAGCGGTTCAACAGGTTGTAAAAAATGGACACATTCATCTTAATGGTTCTGGAACGAAGGACCAGCCCTTTGACTGCAAGAGTAGACTGACGAATTATGAATATTGGGGAATTTCTATTAACAAAGGCGTGTCTATAGAACGCCTCGATTCTACCCCGCATGTTAAGTGTGAAAAAGGATTTCACTTTCATAAAGATAAAGTACAAAAAATAAAAATTACCTTGTCTGGGATTGCATTCGAGCACGCGCCGCTTGTATTTGATGATTGTAGCAGCGTTCAGCTTATAAACTGCTCTTTCAAGAACGCCGGGAAAAGAGCCGCCGTCAGCGTTTGGACGCAAAATATTCCAACACTCCACTTACACTTACAGGGACCATCTCTGTTTCTGAACAACCAACGATGCATTGAAGTCTGGATAAGAAACAAAAGGAGGTTTTCCCTCACGCTTCGCGTGAACAAGACCATATTTCAAGAGAATGGCCTTCAATCTAATCAGTCAACTGGAGCTGTGATTTCCATACGAACCAACAGTAAATCCCATTCATCACTGCAAACTAAGATCAATATTTCAGTAAACAAAGTCACAAGCGTCGAAAACAAGGCTCCTTTCATGCTGCTAGCTGTACCGACAGCTAACACAAAGGAAGTATACAGCCATGTAATTCTATTTAACAATAACTTGAGGTCATCTAACACAACAAACAGTGCATGGCTCTATATGGATAGCATGTACATATCCCAAGTAACAAAAACTGATACAATATTTCGTCACTTTCTCTGCGGTAACAATAGTAATGACTTGGCATTAAGGTGCATTAAGATTTCTTCCAGCGAGGCTAAAGTGAAAATCGAAAATTCTTCATTTGTTGGGCAAACTGTGAAAAAAGGAAAGGGCGGAGCCTTGAGTCTTGAATGCAAACTCAGGGCTTCCTTGGTTATTACAAACACTACTTTTGAGCGAAACAAGGCATCTTCCGGGGGCGGCGCGATTTCTTTCAACAGTGTAAAAGGAAATGTGCTAAGGCTTGAAATCACTAATGTGAATTTTTCTGAATGCGAATCCGGAACCCAGGGATCTGCGGTTCTGGTTGGGAAAACTCACAGTCCTATAGCTAAACCGAAAACCTATATTCTAAACGCGCATTTTAGAAACGTCCGCGTCAAAAACTGCGCCGGTTCACATAGCAGTATTTGTGTTATGATGAAGAGTGGGTTCGTGGAATTTGATCGTTTTCACTGGATAAACACTGTTTCAAAGGTCTCTGGAGGTATATTCGTAGCAAGTACTAGTACTTGGACGACAACTGTTTCAATTTTGAAGTCTAATTTCACCGACAGTCATTACAATGGAAGTGTTTTCGTAAGAATCGAAGCGCTTAAAAAACACAGAGGAAGGCTTAAGGTTTTGGTAGCCAACACTTCTATGTACAATAATCAAAATGGAGCCCTGATAATCAACCCAAAATATGAAATCTTGCTCAAGAACGTGACCATCGCCTACTGCAGACACGGATTACAAACATCCAAAGAATGGTTGTTTCGCAGCGACTTGCCTTTGAAGCCTGTCAAAATCCTTATTGAAACCTGCACTTTTAAACGCAATGTCTACGACGTGTCTATAACTGTAAGAGACGCCCGGTCTGTATCGTTCACAGTGAACAACACGAATTTCATCGGCCAGTCAAACGGTCACGCGATTCGATTTTATATGCCCGCAGTGGGGAAGATAACCAAAACATCAAGAGCCACAGTAAAAATAGACAAAGTCATATTTGATTCTCGTCCTGCCAGCTATTTCGCCCTTTACTTCCGTGGCAAGAAATATGTAACCATACGGCGGTCGATTTTTCGCCACTGCACGTCTGTTAGCCGAGAGCTGTGGAACTATGGTGATAGTAAATTTGCTTATGAGACGGCGACAGGTGCCATCTCGATTCTCTCCAACCCCGACAAACGCTACGAACCAGGGTGTGTCGAACGAAACATAAACAACAACACTCACCCTTTAAGGAAGTACGACAGTCACGTGACTGTTGAAGATACGTTATTTCAACAGAATGCTGGGCTCAATGGGGGTGCAGTGTATCTTAGTAACGGAAACACTACCTTTCGGAATTGCTCCTTTGAAAACAATTTGGCAGCAATGCACACAGGTCAAGTTTATTCGGCCTATGGAACTGGTCGAGTAGAATTCGTCAACTGCTCTTTTGTTAGTAGCACGTACCATGCAACTATCTCTGGCAGGAAATTCAAAAATGTCGCCTTCTTTTATTCTGAAAGCGGAGGACCCATCAAGTTTCGGAACTCGTCTATGTTTTCAAACACCTCTACAAGGCGTTCGTTTTCTGTGTTAGCAGTCTACAACGGAGGATACGTTGATATCGACCGCGAAACAAGCATTCGCTGCGAAGGAAGTCAGATGTCTCTTGCAAATGCAACACATTTTGTGTACACCGAAAAAAGACAACGCCTTTGCATAGAGAACGTGACCGTCCTTTGGTTTTCCTGTAAGCTGTGCTCTCCCGGATATTACAGTTTACAAACTGGCTTCTCAAAAGGTCTTGCTGTAGATGATTCATTCCAATGTCAACCGTGTCCTTTGGGAGCTACATGCATAAGAAACGAATCAAGCATTGCGGCAATAGAAAACTTCTGGGGATACAATGTGCCGGAAAGAGAGGGGCAAGTACTCAACTTTGTTCCCTGCCCCAAGGGTTATTGCCGCTCACCGAGCCCGCAATCGTTAGTGTACAACAGTTGCCATGGAAACAGGACTGGTTTTCTGTGTGGCCAGTGCGCACCTGGTTACACTGAAACACTATTTAATTCTGAGTGCAGAATAACAGCTCAATGTAAAGATTACCTCTTCTGGATAGCGATGTTTCTTTACTCGGCTGCCTTGGCTCTATATCTGTTGATTGATCCTCCTTTGCTTCGACTTCTAAGTCCACAACAGATTTTATGGTTCATGAAAAAGAAGGAGAGAAGACAAAACAAAGAAAACAGTGAAAACTGCGACGAGTCAGACAGTGGTTATACAAAAATCGCCTTCTATTACTACCAAGTCGCCGATTTACTGCTAGGCAGTTCTCTTGATGACTTGCTTCATGAAATGCCCCTCGTTGTTGCTATGATTTCAGCGTTCAATTTTCAAGTCCGCGCTGTTTACCTAAGAATCGAGTGTCCATTTCCGGGATTGACCCCAGTCACCAAAGAACTGCTTCTGTCTTTGGTGGTGTTCGCAACAATGGCGAACCTCGCCCTCATTTTCTGCGCCCACTTGCTTATCAGCAGATTCCATAAGAAGGTGAGAAAGCCATCGTTGAGCCGTTACATGGCGGTCTGCTTGGAGATATTGTTGCTAGGATACGATAGACTGGCTGAAACTTCGCTGGGGCTGATGCACTGTGTAAGAACTGGGAATGAGCATCGACTGTTCATTGATGGTACCACGATCTGTTGGCAGGCATGGCAATACATCCTTCTTGGGTACATTGTCGTGTTTGTGGTGCCCTTTATCGCAGTCCTGTACTACGGTTCTTCAAAGCTGCACGGTTCTTCCATTTCTTCAGGTGAATTTCTCGCAGCCTGTGCTATTCCTTTGCCATTTCTAATCTATTGGCTTTTCAAGCGCGTTTTCAAGAGAAGAAAGGAAGAAAATGAAAGCGAAGAAGCTGGAGCAAGGCTGAACAATAGAGCTGAAGTAATGAAGGTCCTACACAAGCCATTTCGCGCATCTAATGATCGAGATAAAGGCACTCTTTACTGGGAGAGCGTTATGATTGGTCGACGGCTCATCCTTCTAACATTTCACTCGTTCATCCCCAACGCTATGATCCGACTTTTCTTCATGGCTAGCGCGTGCGACCTCATGGCCATCCACCACATAATCAAGGCCCCATTCCGGAGCAGCACCGCTAACAAAGCCGAAACGACGTCCTTAGTCACCTTGGCAATCGTCGCCAAAATCAACCTGATAAAGGCCACTCTCCTGTCTTCCGGGATAAGTGCCAAGGGAAGAAACAAGCTTTTCCTGAAGGGACTTCAGTGGTTCGAATTTGCTGCAATGGGACTTGTTCCCGCATTGTTGTCCTTGATGGCTGCTTCAGCCATTTTGTCGCAAACATTCCGTTTGATTATTTATATTTTCAAGAAGATTGGCCGACGCTTTCGAAAGGATGACATTACTCATACATCTATCGATGAACTAACAGATCCTCTTTTGAGTAATAACCAATATTATGGTAGTTGTTAACAGTTACTTTGAGGAGGGGAGGGGGCGGGGGTATGCTATCGCCCTTGTCGGTCATTTCGCCAAGAAAGTTAGGAATAAAGTCCCTGTCGCATTTTAGCTAGTAACAAAACGTTGCTTTTGGTTTAGCATAAATTTTTGATACTCAGTTTTGGAATTTTTACGGCAGATGTAGAGCTTGGTAAGAATTAATTGTTATTAAACTTTCTCCCTGGAATGATCGTTCTTGAACAATACCATAATTGGATAACGTTACAAAGAAAATAACAAAAAATGTTTGGAAATAACGGAAGAGAATTTGCTCTTTCGCTGCCGAAACAGCCGAAATGCAAGGTGAACAGATGCCGCTTTCACTTCTTAAAAATGTATTGTCGCTGTCATAATTCTTTCCTTCTTTTCTGTCGATTATTGGTTTTTTCTGAGAGGACTGTCGTCAGAGAGTTTTCGGCGCAATGTTGCCTGTCGCTTCTACCCCTTGGAAGGCCTCAACATTCCTACCTGTTACCATGCCAACAATTTCCAAAGAGAAAATACAGTAGAAATTAATCGGTCAGGGGATGAGGGTAAGGGAAGATGTGAGCGTCCCCCTCCCTTGCCCAGCGTTTTATTTACGCTGAAAAGTTTGCTTATTTTGCCCCTTATGATAAAAATAACAATTACCACCGGCCTTAGGCTCGGGTACCAGCCGCTGTTCGGGAAAATGAGCCCGCACTCATCCCCCCGAAGGGGAGGATCAAGACCGGACCCGGGAGACGGCGGAAATCGAGCCTACACCGGTCTACCATGAAATTTTCTTGACTTTCATGCCGTCTTACAGAGATTTTCTTCCATATCCCAAGCCAACTCCAAGAATATTTTAGATGAATGTCTAAATGTGTTGGTTAATTAGAATGAAGAGAATTTGGAGATATACGCTACATGGTGAAGACATAAAGTAGGGGCAAACTTGTAGTCTTTTGCCTTACTGATCTTGGGAATAACTCTTTGCTACCCTGAAGCATATGTTTGTGATTTATGATGCCAATTTCAAAATATAAACCTAATTATTGCACAACCTATAACCTACCTAGCTGCCAAACAATTTCCTGTCAGTGAAGTGAACAATATTGAATAGCCTACGCGATACTTGAGCCGCACATCTGTCGGGAGAGGGTGCGGCTACACGTTGGCTAAATTTAAAAAACTGATTCTAGCTGGAATTTACATGTATCTGCATATAAAAAAGGAAGCATTCTGTATAAACTATGACAAGGTGTTATTATTGGTTTTATGTTCTGTAGTTTTTGCTAACTATATATATCTATGGGTTTTCCACCCAATAATTGGATTATATAGCTTAAATAGTACACTATTAAGAGCAGATTAGGAATTTGTATCTCGTACTAAGTATTTTGGCATTAAACTATTAACAGTTCCACCATCCTGTTTTAGTTCTGCTTGGCATTGCAAGTGATTCTTGTCTTTTATAGAGACAATATCTTGATGGCGGTTTTTAAGATTTTAAGCTGTCCCAATGAAATATTGTAGACAATGACTTCTAAGCAAACGTCTGTTACCATGTGATATCCAGGTGACTATCCTTCAGCGTAACCAAGGTAAACGAGCACATTGTGAATATATGCTGGCAAATAAGCATATGTTTAGTACAGACGTCCCAATAATTGTCACCAATGTTGCATCCGTAACAAGCATGTTAAGGAGCAGAAAATACTTTGCTAAAACATCAGCAACATTTCTGTTTGAGAAGGTTTACTATCCATAAGATGCAGACTACATTAAAATTTGACATTAGAAACTACGTCGACCATAATTTTGACTTTAATGATGATGACGACGAAGAATTAACAGGCATGTTTCACGAGCTTATAAGTATTTGGATCCTTGGCAATGGTACGGGGATGTTACCGAATATACTCCAAGGGGATCTGTTTGAAGAGGTCCCTAGAAGGTAGAAATCTGGTTTTCTTCACCCGGTCACCCAGGACGTTTGTATAAACGTGGAAGACCACAAGTCTTTTTGTGAGGCGCTGTATCAGCTGCAGAAAATTGATGAGCGAGAAATTGTTTACAGTAAGTTATTTCATTCTTTTGTTATTTGCACTGAGCAAGAATTTCTTCAAGTTGCTCGTTTTATTTCAAAGGATCTAAACGTATGGACTTGCATGCGCTTAGTTGATCTCGTGGAAACTGAAGAAAGCAGAACTATATTTAACAATTAATGAATGAGGCTGACGAAGGCGATTGGCGACCCACTCACCCTCCCCAGCGAGTAAGTCGGGTTCCAGATTACCTATTTATGTATTCAATTCAGTTTGTCTTGGGCTTGTCCCAGGTCAGATTGACTCTCCATACCTTATTATAATGTCATGAATAACAATACCCAGGGATGAATATTATACTATTACGGACTCTCGCTAATGAGGACACTAACACAAGGTCCATACAATGTCCGCTATGAAGGGAGTTCACCGTTTTCCACGAGTGCGCGTAGCACCGAGTTGGCTTTTACGCGCCTCGTTAGCTACAATCATCTCATATCCAACAAGCACGAGTGGAATAATTGTTTTATTAAAAACGCCCACGAAATATCGAGAATTCTTCCAGACATTATATTTGTAAAAACAAAAAATTTTCAGCTTGTTTTTTAATTTTGAGCAGACACGTACAGTTACCATATTTGGAGAGCATGGTATAATAGCTCAGATACCGTGACGGCTAAGCGAATCAGAGTTTTAGAATTGCATTATCCAATGATTCCTCTCTCCTCCGCAGAAGCTCCCGATGGGTGTCCCTGTGCAGAGGCCTCTGCATAGGAGAGAGCAATGATTCAGTTTTTACTAAAAAGGGATATTTAGTTTAGCAGATATTCTTCAAATAGCAATTGTCATCTGTCGAGAAGTACTTTTGCTGTTCTTGCTTTGTTTTTAGGCACTAGTTCGTCTATTTCTCCTTCCGACGACACTGCAGGAGCCGTACACCGTGCCAACACTTATCATGGTTCCCCGATAGGCGGTTAACAGTGTACAGTAAGTGAACTCGCATTCAAGCACTATGGAGAGGCGGGGGGGGGGGGGGGGGGTAAACATTTTTCGAGTGGTCCCCTGGGTTAGGAAATGGACATGATACTTCTTGGTCTGATTTACTGACGGTGTCAATATTTGATCACCAATATTGGTTGGAGTTCGTTGCCTTTATGGTGGTCCCAGTGGGGCTAATCGTTAACCGTCAAAAAGGTTCTTTTAAATGGTTAGCCTTCAAACATGCAGATTAATATTAACCGTCAACTGGAGCCCAAAACCCGGAGCGAGCAACTCCCATACAAGGCCTATGTCACGGCTTTTTTACGGACCAGTTTATTTTTAAACACATTTTAGGGCACTTTTCCCGCGATAATAGAATCTCTACCATGTCTATGAGCGCATTGGAAGTACAAGTCGATACAAGATATCAAAAAGGAAAACTAAACTTATTAAAAGGCAAAAAATATCATTTTTAGGTCTGTAGGTCACGGTTTTGCTGACAGGTTTGTGGAATTTAAAAGATATTCAAAATTCGCGCCAAAACCGTTCTACAAAAAGAATGGTCCGTGAAAACGCCAGGACACGAGCGTCGAGCGCATTGATGTTGCTCGCTCCGGATTGTGGGCTCTTACCATAACGCGAGTGGAAAAAAACTCTGTTTGGCCATATAATATGGCTAATATCCAGCCATCTTGACCTCACACTTGATCAATAACGCATATAACAGTTAATATTTAAGACCGTCAATCGTAACCACTGGAAAAAAATTACCGTCAACCATCAAAGCTACCACCTCATTGAGACACCCCTACATGATCGTTAAGTGATTGTTAGGTCCAGGGTGTTGTCATAAGGTGGAACTAACACGCGACGATAGATGGTGAATTAAGATAACTGTTATTCTCCCTCTATGGCCTGCATAAGCCGCGTTTTGGGGGCACTAAGGGGCGTGCGTGACCCTCGAGACACGCAAGAGGAAGAACTTTTCTCTTTTCCTTCCTCTTGCGCTTTACGCTCGCGTAACAAAACCTGCTTGAGGGCCCCCAATAATGCCTGTCTGCCATTTAATCCTTGACTCTTAAACGGGAGCCTTGACCGCAACGGTTTTCACTCCGATATAAATAAATGAAACGAATTTTCTTTTGCTGTTGCCTTTAATTTCCGCTATCTCCTTCTTTGCTGTTATTTAGGTCGTCGCGCAATGCGCATACAGAGGCGTTGCCTGACAATCGAGAGCTCCGTGACCGCACCCAACTGACGGCTACGTAGACGCCCGTGGGGTTTTCCCCTATAAAAAGGGGGTGAGGGTTCTTGTCGAGTAATTCCAAAAACACCCTTTAAACTTACCAGAAACTTTTTTTGTCTGTAAGTTATGCCAAGGATTTAGATGCTGTCCGTATAATCGGATTGTTATCGCGAGGTGTTCGCAAGGTTCCTTAAGGCGAGAGTTGACTCCAGTCAACCTCGTCCCCAGGGTCTTCTCATCTTTTCAACATGGCGGCGGCACAGAAGACCCTGGGGACGATGTTCAATTGTAGTTCACGTCATTTTTCGGCACGTCACCCTTAAAGGCCCGTGAAAGTAAAGGTACAAATCCACAAATCCTTCAAAGGTACGCTGAACACGCCCGCCATTTATAGGGGAGTAGTTCGGCCTAGTCCGGGTACGGCGTCTTTCCAGGCCTTCTCAACGCACTTCGGAAACGTATCGGAGACGAACGGTGCAAATCTGGCTCGTACCACGTGACTCGAAACGCACAGATCGCGTGGATCAAGGAGGCCTAGGGACTAGGAAAGGGGAGTAGCAGTTATCTTAAACCAGGAAAATGGCTTTTATTGGAACTTAGAATCCTTGGGATGGATATGCGGGTAAACTAAAACAGATATTAGCATGGGCTATTGAGAGGCACACATAAAAAATTGGCAGTAAACAGGCAGTTTTAACGGCAATTTGCAAGTATAACATTAAATTATTAACGTTAACTTAAAACGTAACCAACTTAAGCCTTTGAAGGCTTGCGTGATTAACCATGTACTGCAAAAGGGATTGTATCAGTGCATCAAATTTTCTCCTAGCTTCTATTTTAAAAACCACATTTATCAAACACCCTCGATTCCGACGATCCTACTGAAATATAGGGAATTGTGAGCCGTCTACCTTAGTGATAAAGACCAGCAGTAAGCGAATAGAACGTCGCGACGCGATCAATAACAAAGTGACTATGGTACTGAAAACAACAAGTAAGGCTATAATACAAAACCACGATGATTGATATCTCTTCCTATATTCTACTCCTCCTTTTCCCGTAGATTCGTGAAAGGGCGCGTGGATTATCAAGGCCGAATGAATCGTTTCAGACCATCCCCGGTCTTCATTCTTACCCAGCTCTCCCCTGGTTGGTGCGACGGAGTGTTGACAGGAGTCTGGTAACAAAAACAGCGTCGTACCTGTCGATTACACTGGAAACTTGCCTTATTTGGGCATATGATTTCCCGCCCGGCTCATGAGAGACGATTTACCACAGAAAGCGGTGTCGAATTAAGTTATTGTAACAGAGCAAGCGAGATATATAAACTTAGATTTAAGAAACTTTAATTTATTGTTGCGTTATACGTTAAGCTGCTACTGATGCGTTTTCGTTCCCTGCACGGTAGAGTAGGGTATATGAAAAAAGACATAATACGTTAGTGACTTTATTTTACTGGTTGCACTTAATCTGTTTGTGAAGGAATAGGTGTTCATTTTTAAATTCTTACATACTGTAATAAGAGTTAGGAATTTATAACAATTTCATGTACTTTCCAGAAAGCGAAAGATGTTATTTTCTGTTTCATAAAAAAGTGTTTTTGAATACTGTTGTTCGTACTTAAATAAGTCTAAAGGTAATAGATATTGATCAAGGATTAAAAAATCCTTGATTTAATGATTGGGCAGTGTTTGTCTAATAAATCCTTTAAGTTTGTCGAGATAAAACGCAAGGGAACCGTGATAACATTTACCGGCGTTAATCAGTAACGCCTAATCCTTTAGTTTTGTGATCCCCGCTTTCCTTAATAATTAACTCAAATGTCCCCCAAAAAGTGATCGCGAGCGACTGGAGACGAGGCAGAAATATTGGTGACAACTGGCGCTCGTAATTCCTGGAAAGTTAATTACATAACCTATGAAATTCTTTATTATATTATCAGAGAAAAAATTAAAATATTCTGAATAGTTTCAGTTTAACTTCTGCCTCTTTTGGAGATGCTCTGTAACTTTGCTTTCGAACTGAATAAATACTCTAAAAAATTTAAAGGTACGTGAGTAATGTTCCGACGTCGAAACTGTTCGGCTGAAAAATTATCAGGTTTGTCCGACAGTTTTGCCGCCGAAACATGTATTGTAGTTAAAGGTTTAAAAACTAAAGTTCATCGCAGGACCAAGTAGCCTAGTTTCTTGCGACAAGGCTGGTTATTATAGTCATATTTTAAAGTATAAGTTTCAGTATAAGGAGAATGAGAACGTGGTGAGGGCGCTTGCGAATTCTTTAAAAGGAAGCATCTATCTGAGGGCAGTGTGGAATGCTCCAAAGGAAATTAAGCTCCCTTTAGCTGTCTAGAGGATTTTTCCGTATGCAACTATAACCGACAGTGATTATCGTTCTCAGCGTCAAACCGACATGTCTGTGATTTGTAATACAGTGTTAAACAATCACCGAAAAGATTACAAAGTCATCAAGCAATGAAGATTCAAACACTGATGTACAGGAAACCTCACAAGGCGAAACAGTTGTTTATTACAGATGGCCCGGCATCACAAGGGTACAATGTTTTGTAAGTCTGGCCAATGTCTTCGTGTACCGTCTTAGTAAGTTACCATAAAATTCCGAAAATAAGCCCCGTGGCTTATATTTTTCGAAGGCCCTTTGTGGCTGGCGACGACCCAAACAAACAAACGAGAAACGAAACTTCGAGGGGTGTGTCGCAGCAGGTTAGATTAGGGATTATTTTACGGGTCGACAAAACAAGAAAACCACGGAAAACCAAAGGTGATGGTTAACGGTGATTTAATTCCAAATTCCAAAGACCAAAATCTATAGACCAAAGATTGACCGTAAACTGAAATAACAATACAAAAACCTCTATCAATTTGGCGAAAAGGCGACACTAAGACAAATAACGCGTAATCAACAAACTAAAGCTTGAAAACGGTAATAAAGCGATTCTATGTTGCTCGAAGCATGGTTAGCGTTAAACAGCGTTTAATACCTTGACAACGTATTGGTTTTGATACTGCTTAACCAATGGTTAAAGCTAACCATGCTTTGAGCAACTCAGCCTAGGTCGATAACAAGACGGTAAAATCTACTTAAAAGCTACATAAACTAAAATTAGACAATAATTCCATAAATCTGATCTTAATCCTTGTACTATAAAGCAAAAGTGTGGGCGTTGCTCTAACAGGCGTTCAAATCCGCTTTTCGCTCATGAAACAATTATAAATCAATTAAACTTAATCTGTATACTTGTACAGTAACTTTCGTGTACTTTTGCCCACTGGCTAAAGAACGAAACTAAGCAAAAGAAATCACGTACATATCGGTCCCGCTTGTACCAAAGGCAAAGACAAAATCACAAAAATGATGTCACGACGCGAATGCTACTTGACTTTTTCCTGACCAAAAGGACGCTAACGCGCGCTCTTATACCCGCGTGGGGACGCCGAAATATCTCGTTATAAAACCAATAGAAAATCAGGTAAACATTGTAACTACGCTAGTAACTAGGATCAAAGCATGAAAATCACGAAATCAATGAAAAGGTATTGTTCTTATGTCTTGTCCTTTACACCCTTTTTGAGGGACTTATTTTTGTAGGTGCTAATATTCGTAGGGGCTTATATGCGGAGGCAAATTTGCGTTTCAACTAGGCTTATACTGCGAGGGAAATTTACGTCTCAAAATCGATTTGGCTAGCTTATAGTTGGAAGGAAATTTATGCCAGTAATTTGCAGAAAGTTTTTACTGAAACTCGCCTTGAGGACGTAAATTTACTAATACTCAGCCACGCAAGTACTTTGTCTATATGGAATGAGGAAATCCAAGCCAAGAGCAAGGTACTGTGACACTCTTTGACTACAATCATTTGGCACACGTAATAGTTCTTTGGGAAATGCGACAATTTATCTGTCACTGTACAGTTTTTGCTCTGTTTTATTTTGAATTTGAGGGCAATTTACAAGCTTAAGCCCCCGGAGGCTTATATTTGGAGGGACGATTTAACTGAGAGCTTTTTGTGTTACGAGTTTGGGGTCCTTGTATTGAGAGGGGCTTATTTTCGGAATTTTACGGTATTGTACCGCTCTCTTTTTAATTATTATGATTGTTTTTTTCACTTACGAATTTGATTGGCCGCTTAAGAACGGTATTAGACATCTTTGAACTAAATAAATCCCATGACCATCGTGGTCAGATTGTCTTCCCATGTCGATACCATACGTATCTAGAGCAGAGGACGCGGTCAGCAAGCACGAATAATCGCAAAAGACCCCAGTTCTTTCAAATTTACTGAAAGAATTATTTTACGTTAATCCTAGAACGCCACCAGCGGTTACCGAGAAACGGCCTGTCATTTCCTTAGTCACGTGATTTGGAGGAAGTTTAAGTTTCCAGCTGCGACCCTTAAAATCCAACCTTGGCAAAGCCAGAAAGGTTGCTGTAACATTGAGGCGAAAGGAAACATCACTCTCTTGGATCTCTTCTCAAATGATCATGATGCTTTGTGAATTTGCCTGGACTTTTTGTCTCCTTGTTTTCTCCATAACTGGCAGTACAGGTAGAGACCTCTTTCTTTCCGTTTTTCTATTTTTTCTTTAATAGATTCTCTGTAGATTAAATTAACGACGAGCACATGAACTCAACGCGCTCTTATGATATCTTTCTACGACTGAAATTCTTTTTAGTTTTTACTATCATCCCGGAATGTTCCGTGTTCCAGGTTTTATCGCACGGAACATCCGAAATGTCCCGGAATGTTCCGTGTTCCTGGTTTTATCGACGCCCTTGTGTCGAAGGACTCTGCGTTTTCATTCCCAGTTGCCGCCAAAACACTGAACCCAAAACGCATGACAGCAAAAAAAATAAGAGTCAATCTTGAGAGAGCACCACACTAAAAACACTTAAATGTGTCTCTTGAAGTAAAATGGATCGAAACTGCTGTACGAAAAGCAATTTCTGCATTAAAAACAAGAAAACCAACTCACCGTTTAATATTTAACGACGTGGCCAAACTTTTAGTGGGTCGACGCTGTGTTATTATGCTAATTAGTTCCAAGAATTGAACATTTCACTTCCGGTGGCTGTCCTTTTATAAAAAGCGAAAGGAAAACTGCATTCTCTTGAATCTTTGCCCAAATGATCATGATGCTTTGTAAATTTGCCTGGACTTTTTGTCTCCTTGTTTTCTCCATAAGCGGCAGTACAGGTAAAAGCCTCTTTCTTTCCGTTTTGCTATTGTTTTCATAGATTCTCTGTAGATTAAATTAGCGACGAGCACATGAACTCAAGGCGCTCTTAACATCTTTCTACGACATTCTTTTTAGTTTTTACTATTATTACTTTTAAAAACGCGTTTTTCCTTGATATTCCTCACTTAAAGAGAGCAACTTTAAACTGTATTTTTCGCCCAAAACATATAACTGTTTCAGTAATTCGATTCAGTGTTGTATAGGTAATAGCGTGATTTGTACTGATATTTGGCATAAATACCACAAGTGATATTTCGAAATTGTTATACGTAATTTCACGAGCCGTTAGGCGAGTGAAATTTAAGACAATTTTGAAATATCACAAGTGGTATTTATGCCAAATATCACGAACAAATCCGATGCTATTATTTGTTTATACTACTACCCACAAAGGGTTTGTATTAAATTTTCACATTCAGGTATTTCAAATTAAGCTGAAATACCACTGCTCTAAGCCACTCAAATTGTAGAAACTTCTCACGTAGTAGTATAAGTTAAGAAAAAAATTAGACGCCGGGGTATTTTTAACATCCAGTTTATAAATTTCCGAGGGAAGAAACGAAACCGAAAATGAAAAAGGTTTTTTGGTCCGTGCACACTTCGGCCAATCTAATTTTGTATTTTTCCAACAAAAACGGAAAAAGGAAATATTACTTATCGTTATCATATTTACGTATTTTAAAGTACAGAAAAAAATAGAAAAAAAGAAAATGGTCAGGAAAATTGATCATTTTTTCATTTTCCTAAATTTGAAGTCCGCTTCAAAAATACAAAAAATACTGTAAACGGCTAAAAGCGCTATTTTGCTATTTTTTTATTTTCTTGCTATTGTTAGAAAATGAGAAAAATGAAATAATCTCCGATTCTTAACTCATTTTTCTATTTTTCCGTTTTTCGCAAAAAATAGAAAAAAGGAAAAATGAAAAAAATCATATTTATTCCCACCATTTTTTCATTTTTTCCATTTTGTTCAAAAAATGAAAAAATAGAAAAATGGCATACCTATCGCCTAATTTTCCATAATTCCGTTTTAACAAGAAAAATCAAAAAAATGACAAGTGTTGCGAACAATTTTTCCATTTTTTCAATAAATAGAAAACAAACAAACAAACAAAAACGGACAATTTTTCATCTTTTGTTTTAATGAAAAATAGCAAATAAAAATGACAAATCATGAGCATTTACCAATAAAGAAAAGGAAAACCTAATCCACTTTAGACTCACTAGTTTTGTTAGACGATTTACACAGGGTCGGCAGAGACGTGGGATGGGAAGGGGGGGCTTGGGCCCTTTAGTTCTCGGAATGCGAACGTACTTTCATTCACTTTTGGATTTGATTGGCTGATTCCTTTACCTCATTACTTAGGACGCACTCTGTGACCTGTTCTAACACTGCGTCACCATAAAGTGTTCCTGTTCCATTCAAACTGTGGAACGTTTCCCCATACTTGTCGCATGGGTTTCCCGACATTAGCGATCTTTGCTCTCGTCTTTCCAGGGCTGACTTGCTTAAAAGGTGGATAACGCTATCCGCTGGATAAATAACTATCCAGTAGATAACGCAATTGGTTTCCCTAAAATACATAAAAACATTATCAGGCCGCTGGATAGGGATTTATCGGGTGGATACTCGCTATCCAACGTTTAAACAAATGTATGAGCAAAATGTATGGGGCCAGATCATTAAGATGTTCTCTCCCGCGAATGTATACTAGCCGCCTCATTAAGTTTCTCCTCCATAATATTAATTCAATATACTTTACTCTTGCAATCCTCAAACAACCGTTTTGCGGCAAGTTCCGTTATTTCGGCAGGCTAAGGGTTGGCAGGGTTAACCCTTAACCCAGGGTTAACCTTAAGCAGTCTACTTTCTATTTCATTTAAAAGCGTCTGACCTCTGGCGTGCTCTTTCTTTATTTTGTGCATGTGACTGTTCAACGACCTTCTTCTTAACTCCTTCAACTTAATCTCTCTCACGAACCGCTTTTTTTGTGCCGGGACCATAGTTGCTGGCATGAAAACCTGAAAACCGTTGAGTTACCCCCCCTTTTTTCCTGTACCAATTTTCACGCCTTCTCCGCCTCCCTCGTACCCTTTCTAATATTCTTCATTTCCACGGCCGGTACGATACGGTTTTCCCGCCGCTTTCATCCACAGCCGACTCCCGACAACTCAAACCTTCAGGGAAATCGTGAAAAGTTAATCAACTTCAAAAGTTAATAGAACTACACACGTCCGCATCTCAAAAACTAAGCCCTCCCCTCCCCCCCCCAAATTCCCCCACATCTCCGCCGACCCTGGGTAAATCTTCTAACCAAATTAGCGAGTCTCTTCTTCACCGTTAAAATATTCATAACATCTCACTTTTCTGCGCCATTTTTCAATAAAATAAAAAGTGAAAAACTGTCTGAAGGGGTGTGTAAAAATTGAAAATTGCTCACAACACTTGTCATTTTTTCATTTTTCTTATTAAAATGGAATTATGGAGAATTGGGCGATAGGTATTCTATTTTTCTATTTTTTCATTTTTTGAACAAAATGGAAAAAATGAAAAAATGGTGCGAATAAATATGATTTTTTTCATTTTCCTGTTTTTCTATTTTTGGCGAAAAACGGAAAATAGAAAAATGAGTTAGGAATCGGAGATTATTTCATTTTTCTCATTTTCTAACAATAGCAAGAAAATAAAAAATAGCAAAATAGCGCTTTTAGCCGTTTACAGTATTTTTTGTATTTTTGAAGCGGACTTCAAAATTAGGAAAATGAAAAAATGATCAATTTTCCTGACCATTTTCTTTTTTTCTATTTTTTTCTGTACTTTAAAATATGTAAATATGATAACGATAAGTAATATTTCCTGTTTCCGTTTTTGTTGGAAAAATGAAAAATTAGATTGGCCGAAGTGTGCACGGACCTTTTTTCCCTTGCATTCTTCATAAATATTCAAACTTGTAATCATGGTCGACTCTCGTTTCTCTCGACAAATTTCTCCTGTAGCCTTACTAGAAAATTACAAGAGCGCTGGTGAAAATGTCGAAAATATAAAGGCCATGAGTTGAGCTATAGGACAAGTCGACTGGATTCTTTTCTATATGAGCCACGACCGGGCGCTAGGTTCGACTAAGTAGACTTTAATTTCTCAAAGGCCAGTTTCTGCCGTCGCTCGCCTTCGGAGCTCACGCAGTCGACTTGTGACAAGTCTAGGTTCACAAAAAAACCCTATTGAAATGACATGATATTATAGCCAACGTTCGATATAACAAAATTCTAACATGACTGCAAGGCTTTAGGAACATACCTATAAAGGCGACGTATTCACGGGTAAAGACATCATGTTTTCGAGCGAAAATAATAAAACATTGAATTCGGCTTTCGTATTACCAGAAGAATTATGGAGATCTCGGAGGATTTTATCCCATAACACACTCATCGATCTTCAAAATCATTCAGATGATACTCAGCCACATTCAATAATTGCCAAATATCATATACATAGAAAATGGAAGTATAAAAGTTTGTAAACACTTGTACAGGCAACTATGCACAATGGAAGTCAAGACAATAGTATTTTTTTCAGCTGCTCAGGAATACACTTTCCATGTTGAACCAAAACTCACAACTAAAATCAATTATCAGCAACACTAGAGTGATACATAGTCAACGTCAGCCTCGGAACCTGAAATGGATACTCCCAAACTCCTACTTCTCCAAGATAGACGACACTAAACCGGAAGTTAAAACTTGTGGAATAAAGCGATGCAGAACTTGCCCCTAATTTACCTTCTCCGCCACAAGTGAGACATTCCAGGTGAAAAACTCAATGAGTTTCACCTCTACAAATGTGATCTATGTGGACTAAAATTATATAGGGGAAACGGGTGATGACCCAAGAAATAGAGTGACGGTTCACAAACAACAAATCCTGAGAGATCCACATACACGAATGTTGGGAGTCAGTAAACATACTGAAGAATGTACTGTGGGTCTAACACGAAAATTCACTATTTTTCCATTTTATAAAGTACTTAGTTCTCAGGGACCATTAGAAAAAACAAAGAAAAGTTATTTATTTTGAAATATACAGGGTGTTTCAAAAGTTCGTTCCGATTCTTTCTTCGCTTAAATTTCACTGATTGTTAAAAATACCTTTTGTAAAACTAAGCATGTTATTCATTATTCATTTAACATTGACTAACTAAAATATTAGTAACCAGAATGTCTTCCTTTATGTTTTCTGACATTTTCTAGGCGGTGAGGTAAAGAATGTACGAGCTCTCAAAGCGTGTCTAAATTCACATTTTTCCAGGCGAAGCGTAGACGCTGTCTTAGCTCGTCCAGTATTTTTGGAGCTGGATCTTTGTATGTTGTCCCATCAACAATAATCCAGATGGTCTCTAGAGTGTTCAAATCACATGAGTTTGCCGGCCGGTCGTCCTGTGGTACAAAGTTTGCAAATTCCTTTTATACCATGCCTGCATGAAGTGTGCACCGCCTTTTTCCTCTTCAAGGCTTTCCAACCTCTTTTGGTCACACATCTCCATACCGTTACGTTGTGCTCGAAACTTTAAAGTGAAGTTGAAGTCTTTCTGTCTTGTTGAATTATTACGCATATACTTACAGCTTTTTTCGATAGCATTTCTCAAGCAGTTTGTAAAAAAAAAATCCGGCCATCTACCTGATCTACTCCTTGGATTGTCTTCTAAGGTCTTTACTTTTGACCACCTGTTGACTCATCCTTCAGACTTCTTCAACAATTTACCCATTTCTTTAACTGAATGGCCAGAATACCGTAACAATAAGATGCCTGAGCTCTAGCACAAACAGTTTAGGCTTCATTTCGTGAAAGAGTAGAAAAAATAAAAGAAAACGGCAAAAATAAAAAAATAGAAAACCTACAAAATCGGCGAGAAAAATATGGCGGGAAAAAACTCGCGTAAGTGCACATTTGGGGCAAAAATGAAAAAAATATGACATTTTCTTCAAAGTTTAGTTTGAACTATTGCTTTGAACGGTCATTTAGATAAATTTCGTACCTGAATCAGTTTACATTTGCCTAAAGAAGCATTTAATGCTTTGCGCAAAATACAATTTACAATCGGAACGAACTTTTGGAACACCCTTTAAGCCCGCTCTAAATGATTTGAAATAACAATAATTGCTCGCGCATATGTTGTTACGAAATTATCTAACGTCTCCCCCTTTAAATTAAGCGCCGCTCTTGAATAAGCGCCTTAGCGTAGGGACTGGTCCACGCTCTTATTTGTCAACTGCAATTGGAAATTAAGTAAGAGATGAAATCTTACCTGTCATTCTCTCTTGTTTTGTGTTATTCTTGAATCTGCTGTGGTGCAAAGTGAAATGGAAGTTGTTTTACGACGCGAAAACTATGTTAAAGTGGACGCTTTAAACCGTTGTTGATTTCATAGTCTGCGAACGGCAGACGTTTCTCCTCGCTCATCACCGCTGAGGGACGTTTCGCGAAACGTCCTTCAGCGGTGATGAGCGAGGAGAAACGTCTGCCGTTCGCAGGCTATTGATTTCACCACAGGTAGCCGAAGCTCGAAATATGAACATCGGCGAGCATCGAGCATCGGCATATATAGGCAGAAGACCGGTTACATAAAAACCCATAAAACGGCCATAAATCGGTCCGTGGACCACACAGGAGAGACGTAACAGATTTTAAGTAAGGTAAGCTGTTTTTTATTGAAATCCTTTCATTTTCGTAGGTTACAGAAACGATAGGTTTTTTTTCCCAAACAAATCCTTATATTTTGAATGTTACGCAACAATGCCGATAAAGCATTGTGAAATCGTGGACTTAAACATAGTTTTCGTATCGTAAAACAACTTCTATTTCACTTCGCAGCTGTAGTAAGTGTAGTAGCTGTGGTGGCTGTAGTAAGTGTAGTACCTGTAGTAAGCCAAACCACATAAAACACTGTGAAATCGTCGACTTAAACATAGTTTTCGCATCGTAAAACAACTTCCATTTCACTTCGCAGCTGTAGTAAGTGTAGTAGCTGTAGTAGCTGTAGTAAGTGTAGTAGGTGTGGCAGCTGTAGTAAGTGTAGTATCTGTAGTAAGTGTAGTAGATGTAGCAGCTGTAGTAAGCGTAGTAGCTGTAGTTACTCTAGCAACTGCAGTAACTGTAGTAACTGTATAAGCTGGAGTAACTGTATTAGCTGTAATAACTGTATCAGCTGTAGTAAGTGCAGTAGCTGTAGAAAGTGTAGTATCTGTAGTAGCTACTACAGATACTCAGTACACTTACTGCAGCTACTACAGCTACAGATACTACACTTACTACATCTACTGTACTTACTACACTAACTACATACAGCTGCTACAGATACTACAATTACTACAGCTACTACACTTACTACAGCTACTAGATACTACAGTTACTACACTAACTACAGCTACTACACTTACTACAGCTACTAGATACTACAGTTACTACACTAACTACAGCTACTACACTTACTGCAGCTACTACAGCTGCTACAGCTACTACACTTACTACAGCTACTATACTTACTGACTACTCACTACACTTACTACCGCTACTACACTTACTGCACTAACTACATACAGCTACTGCAGGTACTCCAGTTACTACACTTACTACAGCTACGACAGCCACTACACTTACTGCACTAACTATACTACATGCAGCTACTGCAGGTACTCCAGTTACTACACTTACTACAGCTACGACAGCTACTACACTTTCTACAGCTACTACAATTACTACACTTACCACAGCGCTACTACAGATACTACACTTACTACAACTATTACGCTTACTACAGCTTCTAGATACTACAGTTACTACACTAACTACAGCTACTACACTTACTACAGCTACTGCAGCTACTACAGCTACTGCAGCTACTACACTTACTACATCTACTATACTTACTACACTAACTACATACAGCTGCTACAGATACTACAATTACTACAGCTACTACGTTACTACAGCTACTATACTTACTGCGCTAACTACATACAGCTACTGCAGGTACTCCAGTTACTACACTTACTACAGCTACGACAGCTACTACACTTACTGCACTAACTATACTACATACAGCTACTGCAGGTACTCCAGTTACTACACTTACTACAGCTACGACAGCTACTACACTTTCTACAGCTACTACAGGTACTACAGTTACTACAGCTACTACAACTACTACACTAATTACAGCTACATACACTTATGTAATTTTCGATTGTGGTGTCATTCGGTAGTGTTCACAACATGGATGTCGTACATGGGTGTGGTCCGGGACAATATACGATTTTTTACATGAAGTACACACCCTCGATTCAGAAACTCAGCGGGGAGCGTCTGTATACAGGCTAGAAACTTAAAAAGAGTGCCGGGCGCTGATTTAAGCATTCAAGAGAGAACGATCTAGCTCATTATATTCTCTCTTGAAGCATTACAGTATATCTGGGCTATGTCGCAACAGCATACCTTGAGTTTATAGCTGCTAGAATCAGGGGCATCCAACGACGGTTTTCTGTAAAATATCTGTCTGGAGATACAAATGTCGCCTAGAATGGTCTATTACTTAATATTGAGGTCCTTGAGGACAGCTAAAAATTTCTAGATGGCCGTTCCCTTCATGTACAATTTTTGGAAGCTTATGTAATCAGGAGCACCTAACGGCTGTTTTCTGTAAAATACCTGTTCACGGAAGCAAAAATTGCGCAGAATCCCTTGGTGAAGGCTAAGAATTACTAGATGACCGTTCCATTCAACTACCATGCAACTACAATTTTCGAAGCTTGATTTTTTTCCGAAGTTTGATTTTTGCATTTCACTTCCTCGGATTAAGCTGTTTTTCACAGAAAAAGGAAACCTAAAATTTTCGGATTCGAAAATGCGATGGAAAGAGGAAGCAGAAAAATTCTCGCTTTCGTAAAACTTTAAATTGCATCTAAGATTTTCGGGACAATAATACTGAACCCTGGTAATTTCCAAAAGACTCAAGTTGCCATAGGATGACCGAACAGATATAAATTTTATGGTGCCGATAAGATTGTATTTCTAAAGATCTAAAAGTACTTTGGATAGCCTAAAAAGTGTTTTCAATGCATTTAGGAGGAAACCGTCTTTGGGTGCCCCTGGCTAATAAATTCCCTACCATTTTCTGAAGTGTAGTTTTTCATTTAACTCCCCAGACTAAGCTACTTTACGTAAAAAAAAGGCAGCCTAAAATTTTCGGATCCAAAATTGTGATGGAGAGAGGAATAAGAGAAATTCTCACCATCGTAATACGTTACTATGATTGTATCTAAAATTTTCGGGGAAAGAAGATACTCAACTGAGCCCTTGTAATTTCCAAAAGACTCAAGTTGCCTTGCGATGACCGAACAGATACAATTTTATAGCGCCGCTTAGAATGCACTTCTAGAGATCTACATGTACTCTGGATAGCCTAGTGTATTTATGAGGAAATCGTCGTTGGGTGCCCCTGTAAAATCATTTCTTAATTATATTAATTCTTTTATATTTATGAAATCAAGGTATAGAAGAAGGCAGCCGTACAGACGTTTATGTTTCCATTCATGGTCAAGATATCGACAACTGTGGCCCTCAGAGTGAACCATGCCGGTCGATAGCAAAAGCTGTTCAACAGGTTGAAAAAAACGGACGCATTCATCTTGATGGCTCTGGAACGAAGGACCAGCCCTTTGACTGCAAGAGTAGACTGACGAATGATCAATATTGGGGAATTTCTATTGATAAAAGCATGTCCATAGAACGCCTCGATTCTATCCCGCATGTTAATTGTGAAAAAGGATTTCGCTTTCATAAAGGTAAAGTACGAATGAAAATTACCTTGTCTGGGATTGCATTCGAGCATGCGCCGCTTGTATTTGATGATTGTAGCAGTGTTCAGCTTATAAACTGCTCTTACAAGAACGCCGGGAAAAGAGCAGCCGTCAGCGTTCTGACGCAAAATATTCCCACACTCCACTTACACTTACAGGGACCATCTCTATTTCTAAACAACCAACGATGCATTGAAGTCTGGATAAGAAACAAAAGGAATTTTTTCCTAACACTTCGCGTGAACAACACCATATTTCAAGAGAATGGCCTTCAATCTAATCAGTCAACTGGAGCTGTGATTTCCATACGAACCACCATTAAACCCAATTCATCCGTGCGAGCTGATCTTTCAGTAAACAACGTCACAAGCGTCGAAAACAAAGCTCGTTTCATGCTGCTGGTTTTGCCGACAGCTAACTCAAAGGAAGTATACAGCCATGTAAAACTATTAAACAATAACTTGAGGTCATCTAACACAACAAACAGTACCAGGCACTATATGGATAGCATGTACATATCCCAAGTAAGAAAAACTGATACAATATTTCATCACTTTCTGTGCGGTAACAACAGTGATGATTTGGCATTAAGGTGCATCAAGATTTCTTCCAGCGAAGCTGACGTGACTATAGAGAACTCTTCATTTGTCGGACAAACTGTGACGAAAGGAAAGGGCGGAGCCTTGAGTATTGAATGCAAACTCAGTGCTTCCTTGGTTGTTAAAAACACTACTTTTGAGCGAAACAAGGCATATTCTGGTGGCGGTGCGATTTTTTTCAACAGTGTGAAAGGAAATCTGCTAAGGCTTGAACTCACCAATGTAAATTTTTCTGAATGCGAGTCCGAAACCCAGGGATCTGCGATTCTGGTTGGGAAAACTCACAGTCTTATAGCTAAACCGATAAACTATGTTCTGTACGCGCATTTCAGAAACGTCCGCGTCAAAAACTGTGCCTGTTCACACAGCAGTATTGGTGTTATGTTGAAAAGTGGGTTCGTGGAATTTAAACGTTTTCACTGGGAAAACAGTGTTTCAAAGGTCTCTGGAGGAATATTCGTAGCAAGTACTGGTACTGTTAAGACAAATGTTTCAATTTTGAAGTCTAATTTCACCGACAGTCATTATAATGGAAGTGTGTTCGTGAGAATCGAAGCGCTGAAAAAACACAGAGGGAAGGTCTTGCTAGCCAACACTTCTATGTACAATAATCAAAATATAGCGTTGATAATCAACCCAAAATATGAAATTTTGCTCAAGAACGTGACCATCGCGTATTGCAGGCACGGATTACAGACATCCAATGAGTGGTTGTTTCCCAGCCAACTTCCTTTGAAGCCTGTCGAAATCCTAATTGAAAACTGCACTTTTAAAGGCAATGTCTACGATGTGTCTATAACTGTAAGAGAGGCTCGGTCTGTATCGTTCACAGTGAACAACACGAATTTCATCGGCCAGTCAAACGGTCACGCGATTCAATTTTATATGCCCGCAGTGGGGAACATAACCAAAACATCGAGAGCCACAGTAAAAATAGACAAAGTGATTTTTGATGCTCGTCCTGCCAGCTGTTTCGCCCTTTATTTCCAAGGAAAGAAGTATGTAACCATACGCCGGTCGACTTTTCGCCACTGCACGTCTGTTAACCAAGAGCTGTGGAACTATGGTGATAGTAAGTTTGCTTATGAGACGGCAACAGGTGCTATCTCGATTCTCTCCAACCTGGACAAACGCTACAAAACAGGGTGTGTCCAACGAAACATAAACAACACTCACCCTTTATGGAGATACGACAGTCACGTGACTGTTGAAGATACGTTATTTCAAGAGAACGCTGGGCTCAATGGGGGTGCAGTGTATCTTAGCAACGGAAACACTACCTTTCGGAATTGTTCATTTGAAAACAATTTGGCAGCAATGAACACAGGTCAAGTTTATTCCGCCTATGGAACTGGTCAAGTAGAATTTGTCAACTGCTCTTTTGTTAGTAGCAGGTACCATGCAACTATCTCTGGCAGGAAATTCAAAAATGCTGCCTTCTTTTATTCTGAAAGCGGAGGACCCATCAAATTTCGGAACTCGTCTATGTTTTCGAGCACCTCTACAAGGCGTTCGTTTTCTGTGTTGGTAGTTTACAACGGAGGATACGTTGATATCGACCGCGAAACTAGCATTCGCTGCGAAGGAAGTCAGATGTCCCTTGCAAATGCAACACGTTTTTTATACACCGAAAAAAGACAACGCTTGTGCATAGAAAACGTGACGGTCCTTTCGTTTTCCTGTAAGCTTTGCTCTCCCGGATATTACAGCCTACAAACTGGCTTTTCAAAAGGTCTTGCTGTAGATGATTCATTCCAATGTCATCCATGTCCCTTGGGAGCTACATGCATAGGAAACGAATCAAGCATCGCGGCAGTAGAAAACTTCTGGGGATACAATGTGTCGGAAAACGATGCACAAGTACTCAACTTTGTTCCCTGCCCCAAGGGTTATTGCCGCTCACCGAGCCCGCAATCGTTAGTGTACAACAGTTGCCACGGAAACAGGAGTGGTTTTCTGTGTGGCCAGTGCGCGCCTGGTTACACTGAATCACTATTTAATTCTGAGTGCAGAAAAACAGCTCAATGTAAAGATTACCTCTTCTGGATAGCGATATTTCTCTTCTCGGCTGCCTTGGCTCTATATTTGTTAACTGATCCTCCTTTGCTTCGACTTCTAAGTCCACAACAGATTTTATGGTTCATGAAAAAGAAGGAGAGAAGACAAAGCGAAGAGAGCAGTGAAAACTGCGAAGAGCCAGACAGTGGTTATACAAAAATCGTCTTCTATTACTACCAAGTCGCCGATTTACTGCTAGGCAGTTCTCTTGACGACTTGGTTTTAGAAATGCCCCTCGTTGTTGCTATGATTTCAGCGTTCAATTTTGAAGTCCGCGCTTCTTACCTAAGAATCGATTGTCCATTTCCGGGACTAACCCCAATAACCAAAGAACTGCTTCTTTCTTTGGTGGTTGTCGCAACAATGGCGAACCTCGCCCTCATTTTCTGCGCCCACTTGGTTATCAGCAAATTCCATAAGAAGCTGAGAAAGCCATCGTTGAGTCGTTATATGGCCGTCTTCTTGGAGATATTGTTGCTAGGATACGATAGACTGGCTGAAACTTCGTTGGCACTGATGTACTGTGTGAGTACTGGGGATGAGCATCGACTGTTCATTGATGGTACCACGATCTGTTGGCAGCCGTGGCAATACATCGTTCTTGGGTACTTCATCGTGTTTGTGGTACCCTTTATCGCAGTCCTGTACTGCGGTTCTTTAAAGCTGCACAGTTCTTCCATTTCTTCAGGTGAATTTCTCGCAGCCTGTGCTATTCCTTTGCCATTTCTAATCTATTGGCTTTTCAAGCGCGTTTTCAAGGGAAGAAATGAAGAAAATGGTAGCGAAGACAATAGCGCTGAAGTAATGAAGGTCCTACAGGAGCCATTTCGCGATCCTTACTGGGAGAGCGTTATGATTGGTCGACGGCTCATCCTACTTACATTTCACTCGTTCATCCCTAACGCTATGATCCGACTTTTCTTCATAGCTAGCGCATGCGACTTCATGGCCATCCACCACATAATCAAGGACCCATTCCGTAGTAAAACCGCTAACAAAGCCGAAACGATGTCCTTAGTCACCTTGGCAATCATCGCCAAAATCAGCCTGGTAAAGGCCACTCTCCTTTCTTCCGGGATAAGTGCCAAGGGAACAAACAAGGATTTCCTGGACGGACTTCAGTGGTTTGAATTAGCTGCAATGGGACTTGTTCCTGCATTCTTGTCCTTGCTAGCTGCTTCAGCCATTTTGTCGCAAACATTCCGTTTGATTATTTATATTGTCAAGAAAATTGCCCGACGCTTTCGAAAGGATACATCTATCGAGGAACTAACAGAGCCTCTTTGTAGTAGTAACCAAGATTATGGTAGCTGTTAACGGTTACATTGAGGAGGGGAGAAAGGGCGGGGGTATGCTATCGCTTTTGTCGGTCATTTCTGAGACTGCCTGTCACATTTTAGTTAGTAACAAAATGTCGCTGTTGCTTTAGCATAAATTTTTGATACTTAGTATTGAAATTTACGGCAAATATAGAGCCTGGAAAGAATTAATTATTATTAACCTTGCTCCCTGAAATGACCTTTCTTGAACAATACCATAATTAGATAACGTTACAAAGAAAATAACAAAAAATCTTTGGAAATAACGGAAGAGAATTTGGTATTTCGCTGCCGAAACAGCTGAAATGCAAAGTGAACAGATGCCGCTTTCACTTCTTAAAAATGGATTGTCACTGTCACAATTCATTCCTTCTTTTCTGTCGATTGTTGGTTCCTTCTGAGAGGACTGTCGCCAGTTTTCGGCGCCATGTTGCCTTTCGTTTCTACCCCTTGGAAGGCCTCAACATTGCTACCTGTTACCATGCCAACAACTTCCAAGAAATTAATTGGTCAGGGGCAGAGGGGAAGGGAAGATGTGAGCCTCCCTCCCTTCCCTAGTGTTTTGGTTATGCTGTAAAGTTTGCTTATTTTGCCCCTTGTGATATAAATAAAACTACCGCCGGCCTACCATGAAACTTTCTGAACTTTGATGCCATCTTAAGGCGATTTACTTCAATATCCCAAGACAATGCCTTAGAATGTTTTAGATGAATGTCTGAAGGTCTTATTTAACTAGGGTGAAGAGAACTTGGAGATATACCCTTGGCGGTGAAGACGGAAAATAGGAGGCGAACTTGTAGCCTTTTACCTTACTGATCTTGGGAATAACTCTTTACTACCCTGAAGCTTAAGTTGTAGTTTTAGCTTTATCAACTTAGTTATTAAGTGATTGTTATTTATGTCATCATTACTATACCACAATTATTTATTACGTTATTTGCGCATATTTATTTATTCATTTTTATTCTTGCACTTTGCACTGGAATTTGCTAGACGTCCTTATAGGATTTTGCAAATAAATTATGTAGATGTAGAAGCATATGTTTGTGATTTATGATTTTAATTTCAAAATATAAACCTAATTATAGCACAACTCATCACCTACCTACTAGTTGTCAAACAATTTTCTGTCAGTGACGTGAACAATATTGCAAAACTGATTCTAGCTTGAGTTTACGTGTATCTGCATATAAAAAAGGAAGCATTCTGTATAAACTATGACAAAGTACATCATTGGTTGTATGTTCTGCACTTTTTGCTAAATATATATATCTATGGGTTTTCTATGCAATAATCGGATTATATAGATTAAATATTACAGTGTTAAGAGCAGATAAGGAATAAATATTTCGTGATTAAACTGTTAACATGTCCACTATTCTGCTTTAGTTGTGCTCAGCATTGCAGTTGATTCTCGTCTCGTATAGAGACAATATCTTGAAGGCGGTTTTTAAGATTTTAAGCTATCCCAATGAAATATTGTAAACAATGACTGTCACCATGGTAACATCTGTTACCATGGTGATATCCAGGTGACTATCCTTTAGTGTAACCAAGGTAGACGAGCACATTGTGAATATATGCTGGCAAATAAGCATTTGTTGAGTAAACAGACATCCCAAGAATTGTCACCAATGTTGCACCTGTGACAGGCAGTTAAGGAGGACAAAATAATACTTGGCTTGCTAAAACATCAGCAACATTTCTGTTGGAAAAGCTTCACTGTCTATAAGATGCAGACTACATTAAAATTTGACATTAGAAACTACGTCGACCATATAATTTTGACTTTAATGATGATGAAGACGAAGAATTAACAGGCATGTTGCACGAACTTGGAAGTACTTGGATCTTTGGCAATGGTACGGGGATGTTACCGAATATACCCCAAGGGGATCTGTTTGAGGAGTTCCATAGAAGGTGGAAATCTGGTATTATTCACCCGGTCGGTCCGGACGTTCATATAAACGTGGAAGACCACAAGTCTTTTTGTGAGGCGCTTTATCAGCTGCAGAAACTCAAGAATGAAATTGATGAGCGAGACTTTTTTTACAGTAAGTTATTTTATTCTTTTGTTACTTGCACCGAGCAAGGTTCTTCTTCAAAACTATGAAAGGTTTGAACCCAGGAGTCATTTGATCGTTTTATTTCAAAGGATCTAAACGGAGGGACTTGCATGCGCTTAATAGATGATCTCGTCATAACTGAAGAAAGCAGAACTATCTACCTTGTTATAGGAAATTAACGCTCCATGAACTTCTTCACATAGACCATAATGCACCTTGGTTACACCCCAAAATTTTGCCTATCGATTGTTTCCAATTGTTTTATAGTCCGCCTAAGAGAAATCGAAGACAATGGTTATGCAAACTTTGGGGGGGGGGGGGGGGGGGGGAAGCTGCATTATGGTCTATGTGAAAATGGTGAATGAAATTAAGGCATTGGAAATTAACGCGACTTTAGTGGAAAACGACTTTCGAATGAAGGAAATGAACGCAAAAAAGAGGGTAACATTTCAATACAAAGTCAATTAACGCGACGTTCACAAAGAACCAAAACTTGTTGAGACAGCGGGAACAAAGTTAAATGTATATTCCGAAATGAAAACTTTGTTCGTGGTTCCCTGAACTTACGCATGGAGGTCAAGCGAAGAAATTAGGCCACTTAGGGGGTTCTTCACAGTTTCACTGTTTCTGGAATGGGAACAGTAAAGTTCGCAGAAATTAACGCTCCACGTAATTAACGGCGCAGAAATTAACGTTTACAAAATGAATTAAGGTGTAATTCGCGTTAATTTCAATAAGCGTTAAGGCTTCTATAATAAGGTAGTCAGGGGCGTAGCTAGGATTTTTCAAAGAGGGGGTTCGCACTCTGTCACACCCGTTTACTTACCAGATTGTCATATCCACATCCATGTCGCCATGTTCTTAAAACACATTATTTTACGGATAAATAGTTTGCATTTGAGGGGGGAGGGGAGAATAGGTGCTGAGTCAGATCATGCGAAAACAACACAAATATCGCTATATACATGCTTAAACATGCTTTAATACGTTGATGAACGTTAGTTTATCGTCTTCATATGCCTTTTCCTCTTCAAACTCAGGATACTTAACAATTAAAGTCAAACCTCGCCTTGCGGACCCCCCGCTATAAAGGACACTCTGATTAAAACGGACAGCAGCTAAATCCCCGGCAAAAACAATTTACAGACGTTTGACTGAAACAAACTCCCGCTATTGCGGACTCTCGCTAATGAGGACACTAACTCGAGGTCCATACAATGTCCGCTATGAAGGAAGTTCACTGTTTTCCACGGGTGCGCGTTGAATATGAGATGGTAGTGAGCCAACGAGGTGCGTAGCGCCTAGTTGGCTGTTAGGCGCCTTGTTCGCCATAATCATCTCGTATCCAACAAGCGCGAGTGGAATAATTGTTTTATTAAAAACGCCCAAAAAATATCGAGAACTCTTCCCACTTTAACAACCGATTTTCAGCTTTTGTTAGATTTTGAGCAGGCACGTACAATTACCATATTTGGAGAGCATGGTATAATGGCTCAGAAACCATGATGCCTAAGACAATCAGAGCTCTAGAATAGCATCATCCAATGATTCAGTTTTTAATAAATGGGGATATTTAGTTTAGCAGATACTCTTCAAATAGCAACTATCATCCGTCGAGTTGTATTTTTGCGGTTCTTGCCATGTTTTTAGGCACCAGTTCGGCTATTTCTTCTCCCGACGACACCGTAGGAGCCGTGCACCATGGCAACACTTTTCACGGTCCCCCTTCAACCGGTTTAAGCGTTAACCCTCAAAAATTTAAGATTAATATTATTATAACCGTCAACAGGAGCCCATAAGGAGCGAGCAACTCCCATACTAGGCCTATGTCACCGCGTTTTTACGGACCAGTTTATTTTTAGACACATTTTAGGGCACTTTTTCCCGCGAAAATAGAATCTCCACCATGTCTATGAGCGCATTTGAAGTATAAGATATCAAAAAGGAAAACTACAATTATTTTAAGGCAAAAAATATCATTTTTAGGCCTGTAGGTCACGCTTTTGCTGACAGGTTTGTGGGATTTAAAAGATATTCAAAATTCGTGCCAAAAACCGTTCTAAAGATAAACTGGTCCGTGAAAACGCCAGGACACGATCGAGCGTCGAGTGCATTGATGTTGCTCGCTCCGGATTGTGGGCTACTACCATAACCCGAGTGAAAAAAACTCTTATTGGCCATATAATATGGCTAATATCCAGCCATAACGCGAGTGCAAAAAACTCTTTTTAGCCATATAATATGGCTAATATTCAGCCATAACGCCAGTGCAAAAGACTCTTTTTGGCCATATAATATGGCTAATATCCAGCCTTAACGAGAGTGCAAAAAACTCTTTTTGGCCATATAATATGGCTAATATCCAGCCATCTTGACCTCACGCTTGATCAATAACGCATATAACAGTTAATATTTAAAACTGTGAATCGTCAAAATTGGAAAAAAATTACCGTCAACCGTCAACGCTACCACCTCATTGAGACACCCTTATATCGTTAAGTGATTGTTAGGTCCAGGGTGTTGTGATAAGGTGGAACTAATACGCGACGATAGATGATGAATTATGGCCTTCATAAGCCGCGTTTTTTTGGGGGGGGGGGGGTGGGGGCGCTAAGGGGCGTGCGTGAAGCGCGAGACACTCGAGAGGAAGGACTTTTCTCTTTTCTTTCCTCTTGCGCTTCACGCTCGCGCACCAAAACCCGCTTGAGGGCCCCCAATAACGCCTGTCTGCTATTTAAGCGTTGAATTTTAAACGGGGGCCTTGACCGCTACGGTTTTTCCTCCGATATAAATAAATGAAACGAATTTTCTTTAGCTGCTGCCTTAAACTACCGCGATCTCCTTCTTTGCTGTTATTTAGGTCGTCACACAATGCGCATAGAGAGGCGTTTCCCGACAACCGAGAGCTCCGTGATCGCACCCATCTGACGGCTACGTAGACGCCCGTGGGATTTTCCCCTATAAAAATGGGGTGAGGGTTCTTGTCGAGTAATTCCAAAAACACCCTTCAAAGCTACCCGAAACTCCTTTGTCTGTAAGTTATGCCAGGGATTTAGATGCTCTCCGTATAATCCGGCTGTTATCACGAGGTGTTCGCAGGGTTCCTCAAGGCGAGAGTTGACTCCAGTCAACCTCGTCCTCAGGATCGTCTCATCTTTTCATCTTTTCGGCACAGAAGACCCTGGGGACGAGGTTCGATTGTAGTTCACGTCATTTTTCGGCGCGTCACCCTTAAAGGCCCGTGAAAGTAAAGATACAAATCCACAAATCCTTGAAAGGTACGCTGAGGATGCCCGTCATTTATAGTGGAGTAGTTCGGCCTAGTCCCGGTACGGCGTCTTTCCAGGCCTTCTCAACGCACTTCGGGAACGCATCGGAGACGAACGGTGCAAAGCTTGCTCGTACCACGTGACCCGAAACGCACAGATCGGGCGGATCAATGAGGCCTAGTCCAAAGTAGCAGTTATCTTAAACCAGGAAAATGGATTTTATGGGAACTTAAGAATCACTGATTGGGGATGGATATGCGGGTAAACTAAAGCGGATGTTAGCATGAGCTATTGAGATGTACACATAGAAAATTGGTAGTAAACAGGCAGTTTTACCAGCAATTTGCAAGTATAACATTGGATTATTAACGTTAACTTAAAACGTATGCAACTTAACACTCTGAAGGCTTAACCATGCACTAATCTTCTTCTAGCTTCTATTTTAAACAACCACATTTATCAAACCCCCTCTATTCCGACGATCCTACTGAAATATAGGGGAGCCGTTTACCTTGGTGACAAAGACCTGCAGTAAGCGATTAGAACGTCGCGACGCGATCAATAACAAAGTGACTATCGTACTAAAAAACAACAAGTAAGGCTACAATACAAAACCACGATGATTGATATCTCTTCCTATATTCTATTCCTCCTTTTCCCGTAGATTGGTGAAAGTGCGCGAGGATTATCAAGGCCGAATGAATAGTTTCAGATCATCCCAAGTCTTCATTCTGACCCAGCTCTCCCCTGGTTGGTGCGGCGGAGTGTTGACAGGAGTCTGGTAACAAAAATAGCGTCATACCTGTCGGTTGCACTGGAAATACTTTTTACCGGCATACTTTTTACCTTGTACGAGTCATTCGCTTGGCAGATATTCGCGTCGCTTGGCTTGTTTACATTCGCACGTATTGCGTGCCTATTGTAAATTTGAATCAAAACGAGCGATCTCGATTACACTATTTGGGCGACGCCCAAATAAAAAAACATACGTAAACATTAATTGGTGATAGCGACTTTGCGAAACACCCAATCAGCGGCGTCCATAGAATGACGGCTTCTGCAAATGCTCATGTGTGAAATGATGCGTTCCGAAGCTCCGTCATCTTGAAGGATGTACTCATATACTGTGACCCGCTTTTCTCCCTCGTGACCCCCTTTTAGCTTCTCTGTGGGTCCTGTGGACCCCAGTGTAGAAAATCCTGGTAAGAACACTGCTTTTTTAGCTAAATTTCGGATCGAAAATGAACAAATAAGTTTCATAATTAATTATTAATAATCATTTAACTGACAACTGACAAAAGGCCAAAAATGTAACTGACAACTGACAAATGGCCAAAATTTTAACTGACAACTGACATTTGTACCCTCCCATCCAAACCCTCTTTGAAAGAATCAGTATTCATTTTTAAATTCTTATATAATAAGAGCTGGTAATTTATTTAAATTTAATGTACTTTCCAGAAAGCAAAAGATGCTATTTTCTGTTTCATAAGGTTAAAAGTGTTTTTGAATACTATTGTTCGTACTTATGATTCAATGGTTGGGTAGTCTTTGTCTAATAAAGCATCTAAGTTTGTCGAGATAAAACGCACAGGAACCGTGATAACGTTCACCGGCGTTAATCAGTAACTCCTAATCCTTTAGTTTTGTGAGCCTCGTTCTACACCGCCATTACTGGATGGTTTCCGTCTACCTACAATGCATTTTCGGTCGCAGTTTTAGTAATAACTTCTCGGGTGTTTTTCCGCCTTGAAATTTTCAATTTTTGAATACAGCTTCTCTAAGAATTTTCACCACACAACAAACTCGGACAGACTGAGATCAAAACTATGTAAAATGTTGGCTGCCTCTTTCATAGGCTTTTCCAAGGCTCAGTGGGGAGCAGCAAGAAACAATACGCGAGAGCTGGAGACAAGCGAGAAGCGCGAGAGGAGGATGACGGAACGAGCGTAGAGCGCGAGCGGGGAGTGATCCCCGCTTTCAGTTAATAATTAACTCAAATATCCCCCAAAAATTGATCGCTGAAGCTGGAGATGAGGAAGAAATATTGGTGACAACTGGCGCTCATAATTCCTTGAAAGTTAATTATATAACCTATGAAGATCTTTTTATTTTAGTAAAAAACAAATTAAAATATTCTGAATAGTTTTTTAAGCTCTGCTTCTTTTGGAGATGGTCAATTTTACCGTAACTTTGCTTTCGAACTGAATATAAATACCCTAAAATGTTTGTAGGGTACGTAAATGATGTTCGGACGTCGAAACTGTTGGGACGGAACGATTTTCAGGTTTGTCCGACAGTTTTGCCGCACAAACATTTATTTTAGTTAAAGCTTTCAAAACTAAAGTTAAGCGCAGGACCAAGTAGCCTAGTTTCTTGCGACAAGGCTCGTTACTATACAGTCAGATTTTAAAGCATCAGTTTCAGAATGAGGAGATTGAAAACGTGGCGACGGCGCTTACTATTATTCTTTGAAAGGAAGTATCTTTCCGAGGGCAGTGTGGAATGCTCTAAAGGAAATTATAATTAAGCTCCCTTTCTAAAGCTAAAGGATTTTCCGTATACAACTATAACCTACATTGATTGTCGTTCTCAGCGTCAAAACAAACAGGTCTGTGATTTTAATACTCTGTTGAACAATCACCGAAAAGAGTACAAAGTAGTCAAGCAAATATAGGTTCAAAATGTACAGGAAACCACACGGGGCAAAACATTGCATGGTTTACAGATGGCAATCACAAGGGTACAAACTGAATGTTTAGTAAGTCTAGCCAATGTCTTCATGTATTGTCTTTCGTAAGTTATTGTATCCCGCTCTTTTTATTTTTTAATTCTTTTTTTCATTTACGAATAGACCTTTTTCCGACACGGCGGCCATATTGAATTAATTCGATTTAAGGAGTATTATAGGATGCCCAGGGGGTATGAGCACATTTCGTTTGTTATTTTGAGCGCTTTTCGGGACATTTAAAGTTTTCTTAGGATAAGATTGTAGTGGGAAAAAATATCCTTGTACTGTGTTTGGATGTAATAATGATCGCCTTTTTAACGAGAAATATACAGCGAAAGACCAGATTTCTAGTATTAAACTAGAAAAAGGCGATCATTATTTCATCCAAACACGGCACAAGGATCTTTTTTCCCATTAGAATCTTATTCTAAGAAAACTTCAAGAAAAAATGTCCCGAAAAGCGCTCGAAAATACAACCGAAATGTGCTCATGCCCCCTGGGCATCCTATAATACTCCTTAAATCGAATTAATTCAATATGGCCGCCGTATCGGTAAAAAGGTCTACTAAAGAACGGTATAAGACATCTTCGAACTAAACTAGGGGTACCTTCCAGCAAGTGCCAACGAGGCGAATTCGTTTATCTTTTGTGAAATGTGTCTATTCAGATCTTCGCGATAATTTCTTTTTATATAATTTTAGAGGTTTAAAATGGATTCCGCTATAGAAAAGGATGGCACCCAACTTCAAAACAACAACTTTGGCACATTGCAGGCTTTCACTTTTTAATTATTAAACAATAACAACATGGCTTGAAGCTTTGTTGGTAAATATGAGCAAGTTAGTACTTATATTTCATGGAAAATTCAATTGTATCAAAACTATAAACGTTAGAAAGAAAAAGATAGATCAAATGAGGCCTTTGACTGCTGAAATTATAAATATAATTAAATTCTGAGCAACAGCATCATCAGGGATAAGAAAAATGTTTCGCGTGGTAATATACATAAGAAAAAATTGGTGTAAAGTAAAATGTGTGAAAAGCGCAAGAATGGAGCGGAATGTATCAGAGGTATAAAAATATAGACTTGAATAAAATACAAAGATCTAATGAGCGAGTGTCACAGGACAAAGAGTCTCTTGAAAGGCATAATAATAGTCTTCAAAACGAAAGGTCCGTAAATTCGTTGCATTCCTCACGGGAGTTTTGGGCTGTCTCAATGTAAATCGAGCAGCAAAAAAAACATGCTGGTTGACAAAATCTCTCGAATAAATTCTAAAGTAAAAGGTCAGCAAATACGTTGCATTCCAAACGGGAGGTGAGGACTGGCTCAATGTAAATCGACCTGCGAAGAACACGCTGGTTCTGATAAAAGTTTTGAGAATTGCAAAGCCGGAACAAGCTGGTTCTGAGAAAAATTTGAGCGTAAAACCCTATTTTTTTAAGCTGCTGCTTTAAACGCAATTTACAAAGCAAACCAGAACACTTACTGCCCTTTCAAATTAGAAATCGTATTAAAGCTTGCTTACCTGTTACGTCCTCTTGACAGACATTCTCAAACTCATTAATTATTCATGTACTGATGACCCAATCAGCTTGCATCAATTGAGTCAGGTGCATGTATTCTGATACCCAATGAACATTCCGATCAAGACACATTCGATTAGTTCAAAAACTGATCAAGATACTGATCAAGAAACTTGAATTTTAATCAGTCTCAATACTAAATACAGTAAATTTTCCGCTTCAATCATTACTTACAACAACAATAGGGCAACATATTATTCTTTCAACTTTTCCGTTGTAGAAATAGATCGTGTTAAATAACAACTTAGCTGATGTAGTTCCCAGCAATTTCTTCTCCCAGAATGTTGCTTCTTCTTGCTCGCTCACAAACTCATTCTCCTCCTTCTTGCACTTAATGTTATGCCCTTCTCGAACGCCATCCTTCATCTCTTCATTTCGGCATCTAAGCAACGTCGGAACAGGATAAACCTTCAAAAACAACACACCAAATTCAATTCCCAAAACAGTGCATTTTAAACTTCTGAAAAATGCGGTCTAAAAGTTGTCAATTACCTTTTGTCACCAGCGTCCAGAGGATTCAAAGCTTCGGATCCATTTTTCTCCTCCAAATAACGCTTGAGAGCACAAATGATACCATAAACAGTCTTGGGAGGGTATCTTCCACCGGACTTTTTAGCTATCTCCATCACGAATTTTGACAACCAATAGTTCAGCGACAGAGCATTCATTCCGGCAATATCTGCGCTCAGAGTGGTAACCTTGTGTAAATCGTAGTCCTTGAAGAGACCACCACAATCTAATAACGGAACTTGAACCTCTCTTAACTTCTGCCATTCGGAAAAAATGCTCACAGCCCAGTTGTTTTTATACTTAGTTGAAGCTGGAACGGCGTCATTCACCAGAACATTTTCTTGGAAAGACGTTTTAGAAACGCGAAATCGTTCTGATCCGGGCTCGACCTCCATCACGCTCCGTAATGTTAATCTACTAAAAAACCCGCCAGCATGGCCGCATATTAAATATTCATTTCATTTATTACGAATAAGAAACAAACAATAGCCTATTGAGCACGTCTGCTAATTACCTATTCTTCGGAAATAATTCCACTAAATTCTCACACTAGTTTGAGAAGTCATGTCAAAAACTCGTGCTTCGTGTTTCATCAGGGGTTTCAGACACCTCGAAACAGTAATTTTCATCTGTTTCACGGTGTCTGGAACCCCTGATGAAACACTCGCACTCGTTTTTGACATATTACACGAACAGCTTTACATTGAATCACCCAATTTCGGACCACGTAGTCACCGTGCACGAAATCTAGTAAAAAAAAAAAACAGTTTCAGTTAACTGAAAGAATTTTTTTATGCTAATACTAGAAGGCCACCTGCGCTTATTGAGAAATAGCCTTTCACTTCCTAATTCACGTCATCTGGAGGAAGTTTCAGTTTCCAGGCTGCGACCCTTAAAACGCAGCCTTGGGACAGCGCTAGCCCGAAAGGTTGCTGTACCAGTGAGGTGAAAGGAAACATTATTCTGTCGGATTTTTGCCCAAACGATCATGATGCTTTGTGAATTTGCCTGGTCTTTTTGTCTCTTTGCTTTCTCCATAAGCGGCAATACAGGTAGACACCTCTTTCTTTCCGTTTTTCTATTCTTTCGTTAATAGATTATCTATAGATTAAATTAACGACGAGCACATGAAATCAAAGCGCTCTTAATATCCTTGTACGAATTGAAATTCTTTTTAATTTTTGTTTTCTCCATAAGCGGCAGTACAGGTAAAGGCCTCTTTCTTTCCATTTTTTTATTTTTTTTTTTAAAATTTAACAGATTCTCTGTAGATTAAATTAACGACGAACACATGAACTCAAGGCGCTCTTAATATACTTCTACGAAATTCTTTTTAATTCTTACTGTTACCACTTTTAGAAACTCGTTTTTCCGTGATATTCCTCACTTAAAGAGAGCAAATTTAAACCGTATTTCGTTCCGCCCAAAATATATAACTGTTTCAGTAATTTGATTTTTGAGAAGGAAAAAATTAGACGCCACGATATTTTTTAAATCCAGTATATAAATTTCAGGGGCAAGAAATAAAACTGAAAATGGCAGATGATCTTTTTCCCCTGCATTCTTCAGTAATTCAAACATGTAATCATGGTCGACTCTCGTTTCTCTAGACAAATTTCTCCTGCAGCCTTACTAGGAAATTACAAGAGCGCTGGCGAAAATATCGAAAATGTAAAGGCCCTTAGTTGAGCTAAGACAAGTCAGGAATCTTTTCTGCATGAGCCATGACTGCTCGCTAGGTTCGATATAGACTTTCTCAAAGCCCTTTTCCGGTTCTGATTTCACTCGCATTCAGGGCGGACAACGGCTCGCATTCGCTCGCTTCGCGAGCGTGCCTCGCGCCTTCGGCGCTCACGCAGTCGACTTGAGGCAAGTCTAGGTTGGATTAAAAAAAACCTTTCAAGATGGTCCATGACATTCCATTATAGCCCACTTTCAATATATCAAAATTCTAACATGACTCCGAGGCTTTTGGAGTTGTGAAAAATTGCAATTTTGTCCCAACGAGGCCTCTCGAAGAATTTTCACATGGCATATCGTGTTTAGCCCAACTTTATTGTAAAGGACTGTCTCGCAATTCTGAGAAGAGACTTGACTCAAAAACAAACCCAAGCCAAATATTGAAAAATGACCAGAATGCCTCTATCAGAGTCACGTAAGAATTTTAATATATCGAACGTAAGCTATTGACAACCTGCTGACCAGATGCTTTTGAATATCGTGGATCTCGATGACATCGATCACAATTTGTTCAAATATCCGGCATCAACGAGAAACAAAATTCACCCTTAAAATTTATTTATTGATCCAATACAGTTGATTCATCAACCATTTGTTAGGCCCCGTCTACACGAAGGAAAGCTGAAGATTTTTGCTCCGTTTTCAAAAACACCCTGAAACATAGAATCCGGAAACGGAAACGGAATACGGATCGAATATATTAGCAATGACAATAAAATAAATAAACGGTAGTTACTAAAACAAGAAACCACCTGAAACCACCTAAAACCAGCAATAATTTTTTTTTTAAATTTATAATTTTTAATGATGTACCAGTGAGCAGCACACTGACACTTCCAGTGAACAATTTCACTTGGAAGAAGGAGAAACCATGCTCGCCCGGGGCAACGAAAATTTTCGTGCCCCTGGCGAGAAGCGAACTCGCGATCTTCCGCATACTAGATCGGACGTTCTAACCACTGAACCACAGGGCTCTAGCGTTAGTGAAGTCGGAATTCTACTATACCAGCAGAGTGTACTACACTTCTGTACTGGGAGCTGAGTGCATTGCACTTCTATGCTCAGTTTCTAGAGTGGCTTCTGCTAGTTTCAGTTTTTTAATTTTTAATGATGTACTAGTGAGCAGCTTTCTCCTTCTTCCAAGTGAAATTGTTCACTGGAAGTGTAAGTGTGCTGCTCACTGGTACATCATTAAAAATTAAAAATTAAAAAAAAATTATTGCTGGTTTTAGGTGGTTTCAGGTGGTTTCAGGTGGTTCCTTGTTTTAGTAACTACCATAAATAAACAGATAAATAAAGACATAAATGAATAAATTACCTGAGTAGAGGAGACTGCTGTATGACTAGAGGAGTCGATTCCGGTGAAAGGACTCTTGATACCACTTCCGACAATGAATGCAAACGCTCATGGGCAGCAAAGCGAGGAGAAAAACTATAGCTGATGAGAAGAAGTCACTGGGAATAATTAGTCCCTTTAAAAAGAGGTAAGTGATATGGAGACAGACTTCGTTTTAATCCACAGAGGCGTCGTTTATACACCAGAAAGGCGTCGTCGTCAAGTTTTTCCTGGGTGTTTCTTCTGGGCTGTCTTCAACAGTGTTCACTTTTATTTATCAAGACAACTTACCCAAGAGAACCATGGCATTGTGGAGTCCAAAGATAAGAGAAAATTGTTCATGCATTTGCTTGATTCCGCAACTGATTACATCATAGGCTGTTCCAGGCGTTCGGATTGTGCGCTGTCGCCCCGATCTGAATGCCTGGAACAGGCTAACTACATCAACATAATACGCCATGTTTAATAAGCCTCTTTAACGCAAACTCAGTTACACCAGTATTCCATCAGCATTCAGCTTAGCGAAATAGTTGAAATTATTTGCTAAGACACCGGAACTGTGATCACGTCACGGGTCGGCCATGTGTTGAGTATTTAGTTTGGGGACAATCATGTAGTGTGGACCGACGCCAACTACTACTATTAATGACATTTAGCTGAAAAGGTAATGTTTAACTGTATTATTCAACCAATAAACTCGTGAATAAAAATAACTTGTAAAATTACTTTTATCGGCTTTGCAGTGCAATAAATCACACTTTGGCAAACCTTATCAAGAACCAATAAACAAAAATATAAGGGAACTTCAAAGAAAACTAAAACAAATTCTCTTTGGATTGTACTAAATTACGCAATGTGAAATTCTTTAATTTTCTATCATTGATGTTTGATTCCGTTTTCCGCTTCCGTTTCTGTCTCCGTTTCCGTTTCCATGATTTCGTATCCGGATTCCAGATTCCTTATTTTAGTGCTACGATGCTTTTCTTGAATAATGTTTTTGGCTGTCCACACGAAAACGCAATAGTGACTGAAAACGCAACCTCGTCCCCAGTAGGGGTCCCTTTTATCATGCGCCGCCCTGTCACTGACCAAAAGGATCGCGGCCTCTGAGAACGAGATTGCACAACAGGGACTCCTGAGGACGAGGTTGGTACCATCTTTGATACTGGGAACATGCGCATTCACTGGTATCTGCATATTCGGACTCATTCTCGCCCCCAGAGCCACTCGGCTCTATTTTCACCATTTTATAAAGTACTTAGTTCCTCAGAGAAAATTAGAAAAAAAAAAAAAGAAAAGAAAAGAAAAGATATTTATTTTGAAATATAAGCCCGCTCTAAATCATTTGAAATTACGCTAATTGCTCGCGCATATATTGTCACGTAATTATCTACCTCCCCCTTTAACTAAGCGCCCCCTTTGAGAAACTTAAAGGAGTGCCAGACGCAAATTTGAGGATTACTGTATTTCAGGGCTATGCTACAAGTGCATACCTTGAGTTTATAATCGCAACAATCACGAGCACCAAACGACTGTTTTCTGTAAAATATCTGTTCGGAGATGCAAATATTGTCTAGAATTATCTATTACTTCAGGACCGCTAATTTTTCATTTAACTCCCCAGGCTAAGCTACCTTTCGTACAAAAAAGGAAACCTAAAATTTTCGGATTTAAAAATGTGATGGAGAGAGGAATAAGATAAATTCTCACTTTCGTAATACTTTAAATTACATACAAATTTTTTGAGAGAAATGATCCTCAAGCCCTCATTGTAATTTTGAAAAGACTCAGGTTACCCTAGGATGACAGAACAGACACAAATTGTATAGTGTCGCTTAGAATGCACTTCTAGAGATCTACAAGTACTTCGGATAGCCGCCTAAAAAGTGTATTTAGGAGGAAATCGTCGTTGGGTGCCCCTGTAAAATCATTTCTTAATTATATTAATTCTGTTACATTTTATGAAACCAAGGAATAGAAGAAGGCAGCCGTACAGACGTTTATGTTTCCATTCATGGTCAAGATATCGACAACTGTGGCCCACAGAGTGAACCATGCCGGTCCATACCAAAAGCGGTTCAACAGGTTGTAAAAAATGGACACATTCATCTTAATGGTTCTGGAACGAAGGACCAGCCCTTTGACTGCAAGAGTAGACTGACGAATTATGAATATTGGGGAATTTCTATTAACAAAGGCGTGTCTATAGAACGCCTCGATTCTACCCCGCATGTTAAGTGTGAAAAAGGATTTCACTTTCATAAAGATAAAGTACAAAAAATAAAAATTACCTTGTCTGGGATTGCATTCGAGCACGCGCCGCTTGTATTTGATGATTGTAGCAGCGTTCAGCTTATAAACTGCTCTTTCAAGAACGCCGGGAAAAGAGCCGCCGTCAGCGTTTGGACGCAAAATATTCCAACACTCCACTTACACTTACAGGGACCATCGCTGTTTCTGAACAACCAACGATGCATTGAAGTCTGGATAAGAAACAAAAGGAGGTTTTCCCTCACGCTTCGCGTGAACAAGACCATATTTCAAGAGAATGGCCTTCAATCTAATCAGTCAACTGGAGCTGTGATTTCCATACGAACCAACAGTAAATCCCATTCATCACTGCAAACTAAGATCAATATTTCAGTAAACAAAGTCACAAGCGTCGAAAACAAGGCTCCTTTCATGCTGCTAGCTGTACCGACAGCTAACACAAAGGAAGTATACAGCCATGTAATTCTATTTAACAATAACTTGAGGTCATCTAACACAACAAACAGTGCATGGCTCTATATGGATAGCATGTACATATCCCAAGTAACAAAAACTGATACAATATTTCGTCACTTTCTCTGCGGTAACAATAGTAATGACTTGGCATTAAGGTGCATTAAGATTTCTTCCAGCGAGGCTAAAGTGAAAATCGAAAATTCTTCATTTGTTGGGCAAACTGTGAAAAAAGGAAAGGGCGGAGCCTTGAGTCTTGAATGCAAACTCAGGGCTTCCTTGGTTATTACAAACACTACTTTTGAGCGAAACAAGGCATCTTCCGGGGGCGGCGCGATTTCTTTCAACAGTGTAAAAGGAAATGTGCTAAGGCTTGAAATCACTAATGTGAATTTTTCTGAATGCGAATCCGGAACCCAGGGCTCTGCGGTTCTGGTTGGGAAAACTCACAGTCCTATAGCTAAACCGAAAACCTATATTCTAAACGCGCATTTTAGAAACGTCCGCGTCAAAAACTGCGCCGGTTCACATAGCAGTATTTGTGTTATGATGAAGAGTGGGTTCGTGGAATTTGATCGTTTTCACTGGATAAACACTGTTTCAAAGGTCTCTGGAGGTATATTCGTAGCAAGTACTAGTACTTGGACGACAACTGTTTCAATTTTGAAGTCTAATTTCACCGACAGTCATTACAATGGAAGTGTTTTCGTAAGAATCGGAGCGCTTAAAAAACACAGAGGAAGGCTTAAGGTTTTGGTAGCCAACACTTCTATGTACAATAATCAAAATGGAGCCCTGATAATCAACCCAAAATATGAAATCTTGCTCAAGAACGTGACCATCGCCTATTGCAGACACGGATTACAAACATCCAAAGAATGGTTGTTTCGCAGCGACTTGCCTTTGAAGCCTGTCAAAATCCTTATTGAAACCTGCACTTTTAAACGCAATGTCTACGACGTGTCTATAACTGTAAGAGACGCCCGGTCTGTATCGTTCACAGTGAACAACACGAATTTCATCGGCCAGTCAAACGGTCACGCGATTCGATTTTATATGCCCGCAGTGGGGAAGATAACCAAAACATCAAGAGCCACAGTAAAAATAGACAAAGTCATATTTGATTCTCGTCCTGCCAGCTATTTCGCCCTTTACTTCCGTGGCAAGAAATATGTAACCATACGGCGGTCGATTTTTCGCCACTGCACGTCTGTTAGCCGAGAGCTGTGGAACTATGGTGATAGTAAATTTGCTTATGAGACGGCGACAGGTGCCATCTCGATTCTCTCCAACCCCGACAAACGCTACGAACCAGGGTGTGTCGAACGAAACATAACCAACAACACTCACCCTTTATGGAAATACGACAGTCACGTGACTGTTGAAGATACGTTATTTCAAGAGAACACTGGGCTCAATGGGGGTGCAGTGTATCTTAGTAACGGAAACACTACCTTTCGGAATTGTTCATTTGAAAACAATTTGGCAGCAATGCACACAGGTCAAGTTTATTCGGCCTATGGAACTGGTCGAGTAGAATTCGTCAACTGCTCTTTTGTTAGTAGCACGTACCATGCAACTATCTCTGGCAGGAAATTCAAAAATGTCGCCTTCTTTTATTCTGAAAGCGGAGGACCCATCAAGTTTCGGAACTCGTCTATGTTTTCAAACACCTCTACAAGGCGTTCGTTTTCTGTGTTAGCAGTCTACAACGGAGGATACGTTGATATCGACCGCGAAACAAGCATTCGCTGCGAAGGAAGTCAGATGTCTCTTGCAAATGCAACACATTTTGTGTACACCGAAAAAAGACAACGCCTTTGCATAGAGAACGTGACCGTCCTTTGGTTTTCCTGTAAGCTGTGCTCTCCCGGATATTACAGCTTACAAACTGGCTTCTCAAAAGGTCTTGCTGTAGATGATTCATTCCAATGTCAACCGTGTCCTTTGGGAGCTACATGCATAAGAAACGAATCAAGCATTGCGGCAATAGAAAACTTCTGGGGATACAATGTGCCGGAAAGAGAGGGGCAAGTACTCAACTTTGTTCCCTGCCCCAAGGGTTATTGCCGCTCACCGAGCCCGCAATCGTTAGTGTACAACAGTTGCCATGGAAACAGGACTGGTTTTCTGTGTGGCCAGTGCGCACCTGGTTACACTGAAACACTATTTAATTCTGAGTGCAGAATAACAGCTCAATGTAAAGATTACCTCTTCTGGATAGCGATGTTTCTTTACTCGGCTGCCTTGGCTCTATATCTGTTGATTGATCCTCCTTTGCTTCGACTTCTAAGTCCACAACAGATTTTATGGTTCATGAAAAAGAAGGAGAGAAGACAAAACAAAGAAAACAGTGAAAACTGCGACGAGTCAGACAGTGGTTATACAAAAATCGCCTTCTATTACTACCAAGTCGCCGATTTACTGCTAGGCAGTTCTCTTGATGACTTGCTTCATGAAATGCCCCTCGTTGTTGCTATGATTTCAGCGTTCAATTTTCAAGTCCGCGCTGTTTACTTAAGAATCGAGTGTCCATTTCCGGGATTGACCCCAGTCACCAAAGAACTGCTTCTGTCTTTGGTGGTGTTCGCAACAATGGCGAACCTCGCCCTCATTTTCTGCGCCCACTTGCTTATCAGCAGATTCCATAAGAAGGTGAGAAAGCCATCGTTGAGCCGTTACATGGCGGTCTGCTTGGAGATATTGTTGCTAGGATACGATAGACTGGCTGAAACTTCGCTGGGGCTGATGCACTGTGTAAGAACTGGGAATGAGCATCGACTGTTCATTGATGGTACCACGATCTGTTGGCAGGCATGGCAATACATCCTTCTTGGGTACATTGTCGTGTTTGTGGTGCCCTTTATCGCAGTCCTGTACTACGGTTCTTCAAAGCTGCACGGTTCTTCCATTTCTTCAGGTGAATTTCTCGCAGCCTGTGCTATTCCTTTGCCATTTCTAATCTATTGGCTTTTCAAGCGCGTTTTCAAGAGAAGAAAGGAAGAAAATGAAAGCGAAGAAGCTGGAGCAAGGCTGAACAATAGAGCTGAAGTAATGAAGGTCCTACACAAGCCATTTCGCGCACCTAATGATCGAGATAAAGGCACTCTTTACTGGGAGAGCGTTATGATTGGTCGACGGCTCATCCTTCTAACATTTCACTCGTTCATCCCCAACGCTATGATCCGACTTTTCTTCATGGCTAGCGCGTGCGACCTCATGGCCATTCACCACATAATCAAGGCCCCATTCCGGAGTAGCACCGCTAACAAAGCCGAAACGACGTCCTTAGTCACCTTGGCAATCGTCGCCAAAATCAACCTGATAAAGGCCACTCTCCTGTCTTCCGGGATAAGTGCCAAGGGAAGAAACAAGCTTTTCCTGAAGGGACTTCAGTGGTTCGAATTTGCTGCAATGGGACTTGTTCCCGCATTGTTGTCCTTGCTGGCTGCTTCAGCCATTTTGTCGCAAACATTCCGTTTGATTATTTATATTGTCAAGAAGATTGGCCGACGCTTTCGAAAGGATGACATTACTCATACATCTATCGATGAACTAACAGATCCTCTTTTGAGTAATAACCAATATTATGGTAGTTGTTAACGGTTACTTTGAGGAGGGGAGGGGGCGGGGGTATGCTATCGCCCTTGTCGGTCATTTCGCCAAGAAAGTTAGGAATAAAGTCCCTGTCGCATTTTAGCTAGTAACAAAACGTTGCTTTTGGTTTAGCATAAATTTTTGATACTCAGTTTTGGAATTTTTACGGCAGATGTAGAGCTTGGTAAGAATTAATTGTTATTAAACTTTCTCCCTGGAATGATCGTTCTTGAACAATACCATAATTGGATAACGTTACAAAGAAAATAACAAAAAATGTTTGGAAATAACGGAAGAGAATTTGCTCTTTCGCTGCCGAAACAGCCGAAATGCAAGGTGAACAGATGCCGCTTTCACTTCTTAAAAATGTATTGTCGCTGTCATAATTCTTTCCTTCTTTTCTGTCGATTGTTGGTTTTTTCTGAGAGGACTGTCGTCAGAGAGTTTTCGGCGCAATGTTGCCTGTCGCTTCTACCCCTTGGAAGGCCTCAACATTCCTACCTGTTACCATGCCAACAATTTCCAAAGAGAAAATACAGTAGAAATTAATCGGTCAGGGGATGAGGGTAAGGGAAGATGTGAGCGTCCCCCTCCCTTGCCTAGCGTTTTATTTACGCTGAAAAGTTTGCTTATTTTGCCCCTTATGATAAAAATAACAATTACCACCGGCCTTAGGCTCGGGTACCAGCCGCTGTTCGGGAAAATGAGCCCGCACTCATCCCCCCGAAGGGGAGGATCAAAACCGGACCCGGGAGACGGCGGAAATCGAGCCTACACCGGCCTACCATGAAATTTTCTTGACTTTCATGCCGTCTTACAGAGATTTTCTTCAATATCCCAAGCCAACTCCAAGAATATTTTAGATGAATGTCTAAATGTGTTGGTTAATTAGAATGAAGAGAATTTGGAGATATACGCTACATGGTGAAGACATAAAGTAGGGGGCAAACTTGTAGTCTTTTGCCTTACTGATCTTGGGAATAACTCTTTGCTACCCTGAAGCATATGTTTGTGATTTATGATGCCAATTTCAAAATATAAACCTAATTATTGCACAACCTATAACCTACCTAGCTGCCAAACAATTTCCTGTCAGTGAAGTGAACAATATTGAATAGCCTACGCGATACTTGAGCCGCACATCTATCGGGAGAGGGTGCGGCTACACGTTGGCTAAATTTAAAAAACTGATTCTAGCTGGAATTTACATGTATCTGCATATAAAAAAGGAAGCATTCTGTATAAACTATGACAAGGTGTTATTATTGGTTTTATGTTCTGTAGTTTTTGCTAACTATATATATCTATGGGTTTTCCACCCAATAATTGGATTATATAGCTTAAATAGTACACTATTAAGAGCAGATTAGGAATTTGTATCTCGTACTAAGTATTTTGGCATTAAACTATTAACAGTTCCACCATCTTGTTTTAGTTCTGCTTGGCATTGCAAGTGATTCTTGTCTTTTATAGAGACAATATCTTGATGGCGGTTTTTAAGATTTTAAGCTGTCCCAATGAAATATTGTAGACAATGACTTCTAAGCAAACGTCTGTTACCATGTGATATCCAGGTGACTATCCTTCAGCGTAACCAAGGTAAACGAGCACATTGTGAATATATGCTGGCAAATAAGCATATGTTTAGTACAGACGTCCCAAGAATTGTCACCAATGTTGCATCCGTAACAAGCATGTTAAGAAGCAGAAAATACTTTGCTAAAACATCAGCAACATTTCTGTTTGAGAAGGTTTACTATCCATAAGATGCAGACTACATTAAAATTTGACATTAGAAACTACGTCGACCATAATTTTGACTTTAATGATGATGACGACGAAGAATTAACAGGCATGTTTCACGAGCTTATAAGTATTTGGATCCTTGGCAATGGTACGGGGATGTTACCGAATATACTCCAAGGGGATCTGTTTGAAGAGGTCCCTAGAAGGTAGAAATCTGGTTTTCTTCACCCGGTCACCCAGGACGTTTGTATAAACGTGGAAGACCACAAGTCTTTTTGTGAGGCGCTGTATCAGCTGCAGAAAATTGATGAGCGAGAAATTGTTTACAGTAAGTTATTTCACTCTTTTGTTATTTGCACTGAGCAAGAATTTCTTCAAGTTGCTTGTTTTATTTCAAAGGATCTAAACGTATGGACTTGCATGCGCTTAGTTGATCTCGTGGAAACTGAAGAAAGCAGAACTATATTTAACAATTAATGAATGAGGCTGACGAAGGCGATTGGCGACCCACTCACCCTCCCCAGCGAGTTAGTTGGGTTCCAGATTACCTATTTATGTATTCAATTCAGTTTGTCTTGGGCTTGTCCCAGGTCAGATTGACTCTCCATACCTTATTATAATGTCATGAATAACAATACCCAGGGATGAATATTATACTATTACGGACTCTCGCTAATGAGGACACTAACACAAGGTCCATACAATGTCCGCTATGAAGGGAGTTCACCGTTTTCCACGAGTGCGCGTAGCACCGAGTTGGCTTTTACGCGCCTCGTTAGCTACAATCATCTCATATCCAACAAGCACGAGTGGAATAATTGTTTTATTAAAAACGCCCACGAAATATCGAGAATTCTTCCAGACATTATATTTGTAAAAACAAAAGATTTTCAGCTTGTTTTTTAATTTTGAGCAGACACGTACAGTTACCATATTTGGAGAGCATGGTATAATAGCTCATATACCGTGACGGCTAAGCGAATCAGAGTTTTAGAATTGCATTATCCAATGATTCCTCTCTCCTCCGCAGAAGCTCCCGATGGGTGTCCCTGTGCAGAGGCCTCTGCATAGGAGAGAGCAATGATTCAGTTTTTACTAAAAAGGGATATTTAGTTTAGCAGATATTCTTCAAATAGCAATTGTCATCTGTCGAGAAGTACTTTTGCTGTTCTTGCTTTGTTTTTAGGCACTAGTTCGTCTATTTCTCCTTCCGACGACACTGCAGGAGCCGTACACCGTGCCAACACTTATCATGGTTCCCCGATAGGCGGTTAACAGTGTACAGTAAGTGAACTCGCATTCAAGCACTATGGAGAGGCGGGGGGGGGGGTAAACATTTTTCGAGTGGTCCCCTGGGTTAGGAAATGGACATGATACTTCTTGGTCTGATTTACTGACGGTGTCAATATTTGATCACCAATATTGGTTGGAGTTCGTTGCCTTTATGGTGGTCCCAATGGGGCTAATCGTTAACCGTCAAAAAGGTCCTTTTAAATGGTTAGCCTTCAAACATGCAGATTAATATTAACCGTCAACTGGAGCCCAAAACCCGGAGCGAGCAACTCCCATACAAGGCCTATGTCACGGCTTTTTTACGGACCAGTTTATTTTTAAACACATTTTAGGGCACTTTTCCCGCGATAATAGAATCTCTACCATGTCTATGAGCGCATTGGAAGTACAAGTCGATACAAGATATCAAAAAGGAAAACTAAACTTATTAAAAGGCAAAAAATATCATTTTTAGGTCTGTAGGTCACGGTTTTGCTGACAGGTTTGTGGAATTTAAAAGATATTCAAAATTCGCGCCAAAACCGTTCTACAAAAAGAATGGTCCGTGAAAACGCCAGGACACGAGCGTCGAGCGCATTGATGTTGCTCGCTCCGGATTGTGGGCTCTTACCATAACGCGAGTGAAAAAAAACTCTGTTTGGCCATATAATATGGCTAATATCCAGCCATCTTGACCTCACACTTGATCAATAACGCATATAACAGTTAATATTTAAGACCGTCAATCGTAACCACTGGAAAAAAATTACCGTCAACCATCAAAGCTACCACCTCATTGAGACACCCCTACATGATCGTTAAGTGATTGTTAGGTCCAGGGTGTTGTCATAAGGTGGAACTAACACGCGACGATAGATGGTGAATTAAGATAACTGTTATTCTCCCTCTATGGCCTGCATAAGCCGCGTTTTGGGGGCACTAAGGGGCGTGCGTGATCCTCGAGACACGCAAGAGGAAGAACTTTTCTCTTTTCCTTCCTCTTGCGCTTTACGCTCGCGTAATAAAACCTGCTTGAGGGCCCCCAATAATGCCTGTCTGCCATTTAATCCTTGACTCTTAAACGGGAGCCTTGACCGCAACGGTTTTCACTCCGATATAAATAAATGAAACGAATTTTCTTTTGCTGTTGCCTTAAATTTCCGCTATCTCCTTCTTTGCTGTTATTTAGGTCGTCGCGCAATGCGCATACAGAGGCGTTGCCTGACAATCGAGAGCTCCGTGACCGCACCCAACTGACGGCTACGTAGACGCCCGTGGGGTTTTCCCCTATAAAAAGGGGGTGAGGGTTCTTGTCGAGTAATTCCAAAAACACCCTTTAAACTTACCAGAAACTTTTTTTGTCTGTAAGTTATGCCAAGGATTTAGATGCTGTCCGTATAATGGGATTGTTATCGCGAGGTGTTCGCAAGGTTCCTTAAGGCGAGAGTTGACTCCAGTCAACCTCGTCCCCAGGGTCTTCTCATCTTTTCAACATGGCGGCGGCACAGAAGACCCTGGGGACGATGTTCAATTGTAGTTCACGTCATTTTTCGGCACGTCACCCTTAAAGGCCCGTGAAAGTAAAGGTACAAATCCACAAATCCTTCAAAGGTACGCTGAGCACGCCCGCCATTTATAGGGGAGTAGTTCGGCCTAGTCTGGGTACGGCGTCTTTCCAGGCCTTCTCAACGCACTTCGGAAACGTATCGGAGACGAACGGTGCAAATCTGGCTCGTACCACGTGACTCGAAACGCACAGATCGCGTGGATCAAGGAGGCCTAGGGACTAGGAAAGGGGAGTAGCAGTTATCTTAAACCAGGAAAATGGCTTTTATTGGAACTTAGAATCATTGGGATGGATATGCGGGTAAACTAAAACAGATATTAGCATGGGCTATTGAGATGCACACATAAAAAATTGGCAGTAAACAGGCAGTTTTAACGGCAATTTGCAAGTATAACATTAAATTATTAACGTTAACTTAAAACGTAACCAACTTAAGCCTTTGAAGGCTTGCGTGATTAACCATGTACTGCAAAAGGGATTGTATCAGTGCATCAAATTTTCTCCTAGCTTCTATTTTAAAAACCACATTTATCAAACACTCTCGATTCCGACGATCCTACTGAAATATAGGGAATTGTGAGCCGTCTACCTTAGTGATAAAGACCAGCAGTAAGCGAATAGAACGTCGCGACGCGATCAATAACAAAGTGACTATCGTACTAAAACAACAAGTAATTTAAGGCTATAATACAAAACCACGATGATTGATATCTCTTCCTATATTCTACTCCTCCTCTTCCCGTAGATTCGTGAAAGTGCGCGTGGATTATCAAGGCCGAATGAATAGTTTCAGACCGTCCCCGGTCTTCATTCTTACCCAGCTCTCCCCTGGTTGGTGCGGCGGAGTGTTGACAGGAGTCTGGTAACAAAAAAAGCGTCTTACCTGTCGATTCCACTGGAAACTTGCCTTATTTGGGCATATGATTTCCCGCCCGGCTCATGAGAGACGATTTACCACAGAAAGCGGTGTCGAATTAAGTTATTGTAACAGAGCAAGCGAGATATAGAAACTTAGATTAAAGAAACTTTAATTTATTGTCGCGTTATACGTTAAGCTGCTACCTTATATGGGCATCTGATTTCCCGCCCGGCTCATGAGAGAAGATTTACCACAGAAAGCGGTGTCGAATTAAGTTATCGTAACAGAGCAAGCGAGATATATAAACTTAGATTTAAGAAACTTTAATTTATTGTCGCGTTATACGTTAAGCTGCTGCTGATGCGTTTTCGTTCCCTGCACGCTAGAGTAGGGTATATAAAAAAAGACATTATACGTTAGTGAATTTATTTTACTGGTTGCACTTAATCTGTTTGTGAAGGAATAGGTGGTTCATTTTTAAATTCTTACATACTGTAATAAGAGTTAGGAATTTATAAAAATTTCATGTACTTTCCAGAAAGCGAAAGATGTTATTTTCTGTTTCATAAAAAAGTGTTTTTGTATCCTCCTGTTCGTACTTAAATAAGTCTAAAAGTAATAGATATTGATAGATATTGATCACACTGCCATTATTGGATGGTTTCCGTGATAATATACCTACAAAACGATTCGATGTCGAGTTTTAGTAATAACTTCTCGGGCGTTTTTCCGCCTTGAATTTTCAGTTTTTGAAGACAGCTTCTCTAAGAATTTTCACCACACAACAAACTCGGACAGACTGAGATCAAAACTATGTAAAACGTTGGCTGCCTCTTTCATAGGCTTTTCCAAGGCTCAGTGGGGAGCAGCAAGAAACAATACGCGAGAGCTGGAGAAAAGCGAGAAGCGCGAGAGGGGGATGACGGGAGCGAGCGTAGAGCGCGAGCGGGGAGTGATCCCCGCTTACCTTAATAATTAACTCAAATATCCCCCAAAAAGTGATCGCGAGCGACTGGAGACGAGGCAGAAATATTAGTGACAACTGGCGCTTATAATTCATTCCTGGAAAGTTAATTACTTAACCTATGAAGTTCTTTATTATATTACCAGAAAAAAATTAAAATATTTTGGAGATGCTCTGTAACTTTGCTTTCGAACTGAATAAATACTCTAAAAAATTTAAAGGTACGTGAGTAATGTTCCGACGTCGAAACTGTTCGGCTGAAAAATTATCAGGTTTGTCCGACAGTTTTGCCGCCGAAACATGTATTGTAGTTAAAGGTTTAAAAACTAAAGTTCATCGCAGGACCAAGTAGCCTAGTTTCTTGCGACAAGGCTGGTTATTATAGTCATATTTTAAAGTATAAGTTTCAGGATAAGGAGAATGAGAACGTGGTGAGGGCGCTTGCGAATTCTTTAAAAGGAAGCATCTATCTGAGGGCAGTGTGGAATGCTCCAAAGGAAATTAAGCTCCCTTTAGCTGTCCAGAGAATTTTTCCGTATGCAACTATAACCGACAGTGATTATCGTTCTCAGCGTCAAAACCGACACGTCTGTGATTTGTAATACCGTGTTAAACAATCACCGAAAATATTACAAAGTCATCAAGCAATGAAGATTCAAACGCTGATGTACAGGAAACCGCACAAGGCGATACAGTTGTTTATTACAGATGGCCCGGCATCACATGGGTACAATGTTTAGTAAGTCTGGCCAATGTCTTCGTGTACTGTCTTTAGTAAGTTACCATAAAATTCCGAAAATAAGCCCCATGGCTTACATTTTGCGAAGGCCCTTTGTGGCTGGCGACGACCCAAACAAACAAACGAGAAACGAAACTTCGAGGGGTGTGTCCCAGCAGGTTAGATTAGGGACTATTTTACGGGTCCACAAAACAAGAAAACCACGGAAAACCAAAGGTGACGGTTAAAGGTGATTTAATTCCAAATTCCAAAGACCAAAATCTATAGACCAAAAATTGACCGTAAACTGAAATAACAATACAAAAATCTCTATCAATTTGGCGAAAAGGCGACACTTGACAACGCGTAATCAACAAACTAAAGCTCGAAAACGGTAATAAAGCGATTCTATAACTATTAGGTCGATAACAAGACGGTAAAATCTACTTAAAGGCTACATAAACTAAAATTAGACAATAATTCCATAAATCTGATCTTAATCCTTGTACTATAAAGCAAAACTGTGAGCGTTGCTCTAACAGGCGTTCAAATCCGCTTTTCGCTCATGAAACAGTTATAAATCAGTTAAAGTTAAATCTGTATACTTGTACAGTAACATTCGTGTACTTTTGCCCACTGGCTTAAGAACGAAACTAAGCAAAAGAAATCACTTACATATCGGTCCTGCTTGTACCAAAGGTTAAGACAAAATCACAAAAATGATGTCACGACGCGAATCCTACTTGACTTTTTTCCTGACCAAAAGGACGCTAACGCGCGCTTTTATACCCGCGTGGGGACGCCGAAATATAATCTCGTTATAAAACCAATAGAAAATCAGGTAAACATTGTAACTACGCTAGTAACTAGGATCAAAGCATGAAGATCACGAAATCAATGAAAAGGTATTGTTCTTATGTCTTGTCCTTTACACCCTTTTTGAGGGACTTATTTTTGTAGGTGCTAATATTCGTAGGGGCTTATATGCGGAGGCAAATTTGCGTTTCAACTAGGCTTATACTGCGAGGGAAATTTACGTCTCAAAATCGATTTGGCTAGCTTATAGTTGGAAGGAAATTTATGCCAGTAATTTGCAGAAACTTTTTACTGAAACTCGCCTTGAGGACGTAAATTTTACTAATACTCAGCCACGCAAGTACTTTGTCTATATGGAATGAGGAAATCCAAGCCAAGAGCAATATACTGTGACACTCTTTGACTACAATCATTTGGCACACGTAATAGTTCTTTGGGAAATGCAACAATTTATCTGTCACTGTACTGTTTTTGCTCTGTTTTATTTTGAATTTGAGGGCAATTTACGAGCTTAAGTCCCCGGAGGCTTATATTTGGAGGGAGATTTAACTGAGAGCTTTTTGTGTTACGAGTTTGGGGTCCTTATATTTGGAGGGGCTTATTTTCGGAATTTTGCGGTATTGTACCGCCCTCTTTTTAATTATTATGATTGTTTTTTTCACTTACGAATTTGATTGGCCCCTTAAGAACGGTATTAGACATCTTTGAACTAAATAAATCCCATGACCATCGTGGTGAGATTGTCTTCCCATGTCGATACCATAAGTATCTAGAGAAGAGGACGCAGTCAGCAAGCACGAATACTCGCAAAAGCCTAACCCAGTTCTTTCAAATTTACTGAAAGAATTATTTTTACGTTAATACTAGAACGCCACCAGCGGTTACCGAGAAACGGCCTGTCATTTCCTTAGTCACGTGATTTGGAGGAAGTTTAAGTTTCCAGCTGCGACCCTTAAAATCCAGCCTTGGCAAAGCCAGAAAGGTTGCTGTAACATTGAGGCGAAAGGAAACATCACTCTCTTGGATCTCTTCTCAAATGATCATGATGCTTTGTGAATTTGCTTGGACTTTTTGTCTCCTTGTTTTCTCCATAACTGGCAGTACAGGTACAGACCTCTTTCTTTCCGTTTTGCTATTTCTTTCGTTTTTTCTAATAGATTCTCTGTAGATTAAATTAACGACGAGCACATGAACTCAACGCGCTCTTGTGATATCTTTCTACGACTGAAATTCTTTTTAGTTTTTACTATCATCCCGGAATGTTCCGTGTTCCGGCTTTTATCGCACGGAACATCCGAAATGTTCCGGAATGTTCCGTGTTCCTGGTTTTATCGACGCCCTTGTGTCGAAGGACTCTGCGTTTTCATTCCCAGTTGCCGCCAAAACACTGAACCCAAAACGCATGACAGCAAAAAAAATAAGAGTCAATCTCGAGAGAGCACCACACTAAAAACACTTAAATGTGTCTCTTGAAGTAAAATGGATCGAAACTGCTGTACGAAAAGCAATTTCTGCATTAAAAACAAGAAAACCAACTCACCGTTTAATATTTAACGACGTGGCCAAACTTTTAGTGGGTCGACGCTGTGTTATTATGCTAATTAGTTCCAAGAATTGAACATTTCACTTCCGGTGGCTGTCCTTTTATAAAAAGCGAAAGGAAAACTGCATTCTCTTGAATCTTTGCCCAAATGATCATGATGCTTTGTAAATTTGCCTGGACTTTTTGTCTCCTTGTTTTCTCCATAAGCGGCAGTACAGGTAAAAGCCTCTTTCTTTCCGTTTTGCTATTGTTTTCATAGATTCTCTGTAGATTAAATTAGCGACGAGCACATGAACTCAAGGCGCTCTTAACATCTTTCTACGACATTCTTTTTAGTTTTTACTATTATTACTTTTAAAAACGCGTTTTTCCTTGATATTCCTCACTTAAAGAGAGCAACTTTAAACTGTATTTTTCGCCCAAAACATATAACTGTTTCAATAATTCGATTCAGTGTTGTATAGGTAATAGCGTGATTTGTACTGATATTTGGCATAAATACCACAAGTGATATTTCGAAATTGTTATACGTAATTTCACGAGCCGTTAGGCGAGTGAAATTTAAGACAATTTTGAAATATCACTAGTGGTATTTATGCCAAATATCACGAACAAATCCGATGCTATTATTTGTTTATACTACTACCCACAAAGGGTTTGTATTAAATTTTCACATTCTCAGGTATTTCAAATTAAGCTGAAACACCACTGCTCTAAGCCACTCAAATTGTAGAAACTTCTCACGTAGTAGTATAAGTTAAGAAAAAAATTAGACGCCGGGGTATTTTTAACATCCAGTTTATAAATTTCCGAGGGAAGAAACGAAACCGAAAATGAAAAAGGTTTTTTCCCTTGCATTCTTCATTAATATTCAAACTTGTAATCATGGTCGACTCTCGTTTCTCTCGACAAATTTCTCCTTCAGCCTTACTAGAAAATTACAAGAGCGCTGGTGAAAATGTCGAAAATATAAAAGCCATGAGTTGAGCTATATAGGACAAGTCGACGGGATTCTTTTCTGTATGAGCCACGACCGGGCGCTAGGTTCGACTAAGTAGACTTTAATTTCTCAAAGGCCAGTTTCTGCCGTCGCTCGCCTTCGGAGCTCACGCAGTCGACTTGTGACAAGTCTAGGTTCATAAAAAAAAACCCTATTGAAATGACATGATATTATAGCCAACGTTCGATATAACAAACTTCTAACATGACTGCAAGGCTTTAGGGACATACCTATAAAGGCGAGTTATTAACGGGTAAAGACACAGGCGGCCCAGACGTAGTATGTGTCACTGAATGAATATATTAATATCCACATGGACAAATTATTGCGATGAGTCGTCGAAACTCCCATGGACTAAAATAGTCTAAAAGTCAAAATATAACAAAACAAAGCCAAGATACCTTTAACTGAACGTATCCTTGTCTTTCCTGGCCGGTTTAAGCGGCATTTTGTTGAGTTTTGAAATTGTAGGTACTATCCACTAAAGAAGAATTAAAGGCTGGCTACAAAACAAACAGACCATCTCCACGCGCCTTCACACGAAGCGCTATAAATTCGAGAATAATCGACGAATCTGCTCCAAATAACCATCGGCTAATCTGCAGGTAACGTGTGCTCCTGCTTCTGGCTCGCTTGCTCCACAAAACCCATCGCAACTGCACAATAATTGCTCGCTCATCAACAACCACTGTTGACCTTTACGCTTCGATATGACCGCAAACGACCAGGTTTAATACGCGACGTGACGCGACGTGAATATTCAAGCTTAGCGACCGCGTTCGCGCAACAATGCAGCACTTGCTACGGGAGGGATGGTACTATTGCTTCTAGGTCAATCGACTGACCGAAGGTTAGCTGCGTTAGTTTTGACCAGAAAACAAAAGGCGATAGCGGGACCGTCCGTAAGTTTTCAACAGGGCAGCCCTGGTTTTCAAGTTCGAATTCTTCTAAGGGATGCACCATTAGAAATGTGAAGGGGGGGGGAGTCCAAAAACAAAAAAAAAAATCCTGCAAAACAAAATTTTAAGAAAAAAAAATCCTGCATTGCAACGAAACCAGAAAAAAATATCCTGCTTGGATAACCAATGTGACTGCGACAATATATTACACAGTCTGAAAAATAAATCTGTGATCTGTAACAGGAAATCCCCTTCCCCCAACTTCCTAAATTCATGTCAAACTACATTTCAGGCAGAAAAAACAATTTCTACTGGCTAAATAGAGATTTCAATTTGAACCAACTCTGATGCCCTTGATCTCTATAGCTGCCATAGTATTAAATTAAGAGACTGTGGTGATAATTGTTTAACTTTATAAATTAAATAAACTTTTTTATTGAAATACTTTTGTTTTAATGGGATTAAAGTGAGATTGTGTTAACAACGTCAATAGTTCCACTTGCACGCAAGTTTATGGAGTTGGTGTTGTACAATATGCGTTGCTACTTGAATCCATAAAGTTTACAGCTATAAACAAAAGTAGATGTCCCAAAAACACCAATCACACTGCAGATCCCGCTGCATTTAAAAGTATTAAGAATATTATTTACCCAAACTAACACAAAATATTTTGAATGCTTTGCAAAACCATAAATAGAAATGGTGCATTCTAATAAAAACTTGAACCTAAACATATGGGCCACAGACATATGGTAGGATTTAGAGGAAATGTTCTTCAAGTTCTTCCTCTGTATCCCAGTCCTCGCCTGATGAAGACTGACATGCTGGCTGCAGTTTTACTTCTTCTTTTTCTTCTTCTTCTTCTTCTTCTTCTTCTTCTTCTTCTTCTTCTTCTTCTTCTTCTTCTTCTTCTTCTTCTTCTTCTTCTTCTTCCTTTTCTTTCTGTTTTTCTGTCTCTTGTCTTCCCTCAGGTTCTTTCTCTGTGTTCCAGTCCTTGCATGATAAGGACTGAGATGCTTGCTTTCCTTCTTTCTGTTTCTCTGTTTCTTGTCTTCCCTCAGGTTCTTTCTCTGTGTTCCAGTCCTCGCCTGCTTGAAATTTCTTCTTTTGTTTTTCTTTATTTTCCTTTAGAGCATTCTTCTTCCTCTTTCTTCGCAATACTTTACTTTGGGTAAAACACCGTTTGATCTGCTTGTGTAGCTGTTTCAACTGCCACTGAACTCAGTTCGGACGTTTGAACGTATAGATTACTTCATGGGCAGCGCGGGCGTACGGTATTTACGCACGAGTTGGTTCGCATCAGAAATTGAACGAGCAAGGCTTTGCGAGTGAGATCCAGAAAGCGAGAGAGATTTATCTGACATACAATGCGAAAAAAGTCCATGTCTAACACTGCACGTGTTTAGGTGTCCTATTACATTATGTACTAAACATCTGTGACTGGACGAAACGCTTTTTTTCACGTGTGTGAAAGTCGTTTCGCCATTCTGATTGGCTGCGAACCCTGAACAGGGTTTTCACACGCCAAATTTCAATAGAAAATCTCAATTAGTATGAAAAAAATATACTTAAAACAAACGTGTTCTGTTGGAACACTACAACAAAAAACATTTGCGCGGTTGAAACAGTCTAGTAAAACAAGACCAAAAGAGGGCATAGTCATTTTGGAAAAAAAAAATCGTGCAAGGGTTTGAAGGTTGAAAAAAAAATCCTGCACTCCTGCTGGTTGTGAAAAAAATAACATGCCTTTCCAGAAAGTCCTACCCCCCCCTTCACATTTCTAATGGTGCATCCCTAACGTTCGCTGTCTCAGCTGCTGTCACATTGTTCGTCCAGCCGCTTGCATAGGTTCTTGACTCTACCAGACTTATTTGCTTAGATTAACAACGTCTTACTCCATAATATGTTGTCCAAACTGGTGAAGGAGGACGAGAATTTTCCGCCCAGGAAAAAGGCAAAATCTGGCCCCCGCTATGCAGCTGAATAGAAGATACAGCTGAAGATATCGTAAAGTAAAATTTATGTGCGCGATATCTTTTTTTATTATTATTATTATTCTCAAAACTCAGGGGCACCCAACGATGATTTCCCCCTAAAGGCATTGAAAACACATTTAAGGCTGTCCAGAGTACTTTTGATCGAAAAATGCATTCTAAACAGCGCTTACATAAATTTAGTCAGGAGGGCTAAAAGCGAAGCTAATGATTTATAGTTTGCTCATACTAAATATAAAATATATCGTGTAATGCTAAGCGGAGAAGGCAACGAGACAGGGCCACCCAACGACTGTTTCCTCAAATACTTTCAATTGAAAACACTTCTGTAGCTATTCATAAAGTACTTTTAGCTCTATGGAAATGCATTCTAAGTCGCGCTATAAAATTTGCATCTCAGTGTTCGGCCATTCTAGAGGAACTTGAGTCTTTTCGAAATTACGAGGAATTCAGAATTATTTTTCCGAAAATTTTAGATGCAATTTAACGTATTACGAAGGAGATAATTTTTCAGATACCTTCTTTCATCACATTTTTGAATCCGAAAATTTTAGGATTCCGTTTTACTCTCTACGAAAAATAGCCTAACCCGGTGAGTGAAATGTGAAAAATTAAAAGTTGGATGCCCTTGAGCAGAACTGTGAAAAACAACAATAGGTCTAATTGCAGCACACTTTCTTGTACATTTCCTTGCCGTCGATTTGCATGACTGCAACGTGAAACGTCCAGAAAACTTCCTGGTTTTCACTTTTTATGGAGAAAATGTGGTATATGTTCTAGTTCACTTTTTCCACTGCCGCTCATTTTTTTTAGCTCCGCTATAAGATTCGTATATGTTCGGTGCTCCTTGGGCAAATTGGATCTTTTTAAAAATTACATGGGCTTCAATATTATTTTCCCGATTGATTGACCTGGAAGCAATAGTACCATCCCTCCCATAGCAAGTGCTGCATTGTTGCGCGAACGCGGTCGCTAAGCTTGAATATTCACGTCGCGTCACGTCGCGTATTAAACCTGGTCGTTTGCGGTCATATCGAAGCGTAAAGGTCAACAGTGGTTGTTGATGAGCGAGCAATTATTGTGCAGTTGCGATGGGTTTTGTGGAGCAAGCGAGCCAGAAGCAGGAGCACACGTTACCTGCAGATTAGCCGATGGTTATTTGGAGCAGATTCGTCGATTATTCTCGAATTTATAGCGCTTCGTGTGAAGGCGCGTGGAGATGGTCTGTTTGTTTTGTAGCCAGCCTTTAATTCTTCTTTAGTGGATAGTACCTACAATTTCAAAACTCAACAAAATGCCGCTTAAACCGGCCAGGAAAGACAAGGATACGTTCAGTTGAAGGTATCTTAGCTTTGTTTTGTTATATTTTGACTTTTAGACTATTTTAGTCCATGGGAGTTTCGACGACTCATCGCAATAATTTGTCCATGTGGATATTAATATATTCATTCAGTGACACATACTACGTCTGGGCCGCCTGTGGTAAAGACATCATGTTTTCGAGCGAAACTTTAAAACTAGGAATTGTTTTGAATGAATAATTATAAAACAATCATTGAATTCGGCTTTCGTATTACCAGAAGAATTATGGAGATCTCGGAGGATTTTATCCCATGACACCCTCATCGATCTTCAAAATCATTTAGATGATACTCAGCCACATTCAATAACTGCCAAATATCATATACATAGCAAATGGAAGTATAAAAGTTTGTAAACACTTGTACAGACAACTATGCACAATGGAAGTCTAGACAATAGTATTTTTTTCAGCTGCTCAGGAATACACTTTCCATGTTGAACCAAAACTCACAACTAAAATCAATTATCAGCAACACTAGAGTGATACATAGTCAACGTGAGCCTCGAAACCTGAAATGGATACTCCCAAACTCCTACTTCTCCAAGATAGACAACACTAAACCGGAAGTTAAAACTTGTGGAATAAAGCGATGCAGAACTTGCCCCTAATTTACCTTCTCCGCCACAAGTGAGACATTCCAGGTGAAAACCTCATTGAGTTTCACCTCTACAAATGTGATCTATGTGGACTAAAATTATATAGGGGAAACGGGTGATGACCCAAGAAATAGAGTGACGGTTCACAAACTACAAATCAGATACCCGCATACACGAATGTTGGGGGTCAGTAAACACATTGATGAATGTGCTGTAGGTCTAACACGAAAATTCACTATTTTCCCATTTTATAAAGTACTTAGTTCTCCGGGAACATTAGAAAAAAACAAAAAAAGTTATTTATTTTGAAATATACAGGGTGTTTCAAAAGTTCGTTCCGATTTTTTCTTTGCTTAAATTTCACTGATTATTTTTTTGTAAAACTAAGCATGTTATTCATTATTCATTTAACATTGACTAACTTGAATATTAGTAACCAGAATGTCTTCCTTTATATTTTCTGACATTTTCTAGGCGGTAAGGTATAGAATGTACGAGCTCCCAAAGCGTGTCTATAAATTCACATTTTTCCAGGCGAAGCGTAGACGCTGTCTTAGCTCGTCCAGTATTTTTGGAGCTGGATCTTTGTATGTTGTCCCATCAACCATAATCCAGATGGTCTCTAGAGTGTTCAAGTCACATGCGTTTGCCGGCAGGTCGTACTTTGGTACAAAGTTTGCAAATTCTTTTGATACCATGCCTGCATGAAGTGTGCACCGCCTTTTTCCTCTTCAAGGCTTTCCAACCTCTTTTGGTCACATATCTCCATACCGTTGTGCTCGAAATTTTAATTTTGTGAAGTTGAAGTCTTTCTGTCTTGTTGAATTATTACGCATATATGTAAAGCTTTTTTCGATAACATTTCTCACGCAGTTTGTAACAAAAACCGGCTATCTACCTGATCTACTCCTTGGATTGTCTTCTGAGGTTTTTACTTTTGACCACTTGTTCACTCATCCTTCAGACTTCTTCAACAATTTACCCATTTCTTTGACTGAATGGTCAGAATACCGTAGCAATAAGATGACTGAGCTCAAGCACAAACAGTTTAGGCTTCATTTTCGTGAAAGAGTAGAAAAAATAAAAGAAAACGGCAAAAATACGAAAATAGAAAACCTTCAAAATCGGCAGGAAAAATATGGCGAGAAAAAACTCGCGTACGTGCACTTTTGGGGCAAAAATGAAAAAATATGACATTTTCTTCAGATTTTAGTTTGAACTACTGCTTTGAACGGTTGTGTAGATAAATGTCGTACCTGAATCAGTTTACATTTGCCTAAAGAAGCCTTAATGGAATATGTGTGAAAATCTTCATTATGAATCGGTATATTTCAGAGAGCTACACAACGACCAAGAATACTATTGACCGACAATACAATATACAGAACGGGGAAAGCTGTAGTGTCGACTATTACTAGTTATTATAGCCAACAATGAAACGCGAGACGATAATAACAACCGGCGCGTGACACCAACAGTGAAATGAGAGCCAAACCACATATAGACTACCAGCGGTCTCTCTTTTTTCTTGGTCTGTCGAGCAAAACGCCCGAGACAGGCAAATGACCACACGCGTGACTGAAGGCCGCCGCCCTCGTTTCTCGCATCTCGCGGCTTCGCCGCTCAACGCTCGCGCGTGCGTGCACTCCCCTTACTAAAAGAGAGGCTTCTCGCAGTCTAAACCACATAAAGACTTGTGAAATCAACAACGGTTTAAAGTGTCGACAGGACGTGTGGACTTAAACATAGTGTTCGCATCGTAAAAGACTTCCATTTCACTTCGCAGCTGTAGTAAGTGTAGTAGCTGTAGTAGCTGCAGTAAGTGTAGTCAGGAGCCCATGGTGTAGTAGCTTTGGCAGCTGTAGTACGTGTAGTATCTGTAGTAACTGTCGCAGCTGTAGTAAGTGTAGTAGCTGTAGTTACTGTAGTAACTGTATTAGCTGTAGCAACTGTATCAGCTGTAGTAACTGTATCAGCTGTAGTAAGTGTAGTAGCTGTAGAAAGTGTAGTATCTGTAGTAGTTGTAGTTAGTGTACTAGTTGTAGCAAGTGTAGTATCTGTAGTAAGTGTAGTAATTGTAATAGCTGTAGTAGCTGTAGTGTAGTTATTGTAGTAGCTACTAGAGATACTACCCTTACTACAGCTACTATAGATACTACACTGACTACAGCTACTACAGATACTACACTTACTACACTTACTACACATACTACAGATACTATCAGCTACTACACTTACTACAGCTACTACAGATACTACACTTACTACAACTATTACACTTACTACAGCTACTACAGATACTACAGTTACCACACTAACTGCAGCTATTACACTTACTACAGCTACAGATACTACACTTACTACAGCTACTACAGCTACTACACTTACTACACTTACTACAATTACTACAATTACTACAGCTACTACAGATACTACACTTACTACAGCTACTACAGATACTACAGCTACTACACTTACTACAATTACTACACTTACTCAGCTACTACAGATACTATCAGCTACTACACTTACTACAGCTACGACAGATACTACACTTACTACAACTATTTTACTTACTACAGCTACTACAGCTACTACACTTACTACACTACCTACATACAGCTGCTACAGGTACTGCACTTACTACAGCTACTGCAGCTACTACACTTACTACAGCTACTACTAACTACACTTACTACAGCTACTACAGCTACTACACTTACTACACTAACTACATACAGCTACTACACTTACTAAAGCTACTGCAGGTACTACAGCTACTACAGATACTACACTTACTACACTTACTACAACTACTAAACTAATTACAGCTACATACACTTATGTAATTTTCGATTGTGGTGTCATTCAGTAGTGTTCACAACATGGATGTGGTACATGGGTGTGGTCCGGGACATTATACGGTGTTTTACATGAAGTACACACCCTCGATTCAGAAACTAAGCGGGAGGCGTCTGTATACAGGCTACTTAAAAGGAGTGCCGGGCGCTGATTTGACCATTACAGTATACCTGGGCTATGTTGAAACAGCATACGTGGAGTTTATAACCGCTAGAATCGCATAATTGAGTAAAATCTCGCATTCTGATTGGTTAACGAAGCGAGGTATTTAGTGTGGAATTGCGAGTTGAAAACGAGGCTAAGCAATATTGTTTCGCATCTACGTAACAACTATCGTCAAATTCTAACACAACAACTGCAAAAAAGGTTTTCTACGTGTCATTTTAAAATGTTCTCAAAACCATTGTCACCTTCTGAAGAGTTAAAAACAAACAAAAGTGTTTTTTATAGTGAGCCGGAGGTTCTTCCTTGTTTTGAACTGAACTACAAATTCTCGAAGAGGCATAAAAAACCTCTTTCCCTCGCGACAACGAGAAAACTAGAAAATCTTGTGAACACGGCCCAGAAAATGGCAAGCCAAAGTTCAACCAAACAAAACGGAGAAGCGACAACGGAGGAAGTACCGGGGTCGATTGTCACATATATATACAGGAGAAGAAATAAATACCTTCAAAGACGACATGGCCCCTCAGTGAAAACACGAAAAAGAGTACGCCGCTTGCAATCGTCCTGAATCGTGATACTTAGAAAAGTACAAAACAGAGCTGAACTTGAACAGCATTTCCAAAACATTTCAAGGTACTTATACCAGATATCAATAGCGACGTTAAATTTTCAGTGCTTTCGCTTGGACACTTCATTTCTTTCAGTTTTGCCGCCGAAGAGGTAAAAGGTGTAAATTATTTTCCTTCTCGAGCAAATGACCAATTTGAAAAAGATGTTATAGATAAACGGCCTGTAAATTAAGTGAAATACGTCTATTTATCGTTACGATTAGTGTGAAGCTTGTTTACATGTAAAAAAGTTTGAAAACAAATGTAAAAACAAGCACAAGGTACAAAAAAAGTTGTCGAAGGGTCAAACGTGTACGACTGACCTTGCTTCCTATTCGCTAACGCAATGACAGTTCTGACAGTTAACTTTGAAATGGCTTTCTGGAGCGCGCGCTCAAGATAAAAATAAACAATATTATTGCCGTGTTCCTTTTTTTTCTGATTTTTATTCAGTTATGCGATTCAAGGAAAAACCATTACCTGACTCGTGAATTCCACGTTAAATTGCACTTGAAAACCGATAACGCACTCATCGCTCTCGATATCGGTTTTCGCGTGCAATTTAAATGGAATTCACGAGTCAGGTAATGAATTTTCCTATAGAATCAGGGGCATCCTAGATACAAATGTTGCCTACAATTGCCTATTACTTAATATTGAGGTCCTTGAGGATAGCTAGAAATTTCTAGATGACCTTTCCCTTCATGCACAATTTTCGAAGCCTATCTAATCAGGGGCACCCAACGGCTGTTTTCTGTAAAATATCTGTTCACAGAAGCAAAAATTGCGTAGAATTTTCTATACCTTGAGGAAGGCTAAGAATTTCTAGATAACCGTTCCATTCATGTACAATTTTCGAAGCTTACCTACTAAATTTCCCACGATTTGCTAAAGTTTAATTTTTGCATTTCACTCCCTCGGATTGAGCTGTTTTTCACAGAAAAAGCAAACCTAAAATTTTCGGATTCGAAAATGTGATGGAAAGAGGAATCAGAAAAATTCTCGCTTTCGTAAAACTTTCGATTGCATCAAAGATTTTCGGGACAATAATACTGAAGCCCTGGTAATTTCGAAAAGACTCAAGTTGCCATAGGATTCAGACCGAACAGATATAAATTTTATGGCGCCGATAAGAATTTATTTCTAAAGATTTAAAAGTACTTTGGCTAGACTAAAAAGTGTTTCAATGCATTTAGGAGGAAACCGTCGTTGGGTGCCCTCTGTCCAATAAATTTCCCACCATTTTCTAAAGTGTAATTTTTCATTTAACCCCCCAGACTAAGACATTTTTCGTAGAAAAAAGGAAATTTGACATTTTCGGATCCAAAAATGTAATGAACAGAGGAATTAGACGGAAATTCTCAATATCGTAATACGTTAAATTGTTTCTAAAATTTTCGGAGAAAAGATGCAACTGAGCCCTTGTAATTTCGAAAAGACTCAAGTTGTTCTACGATGACCGAACAGATACAAATTTTATAGCCCCGCTTAGAATGCATTTCTAGAGATCTACATGTACTCTGGATAGCCTAAAAAGTGTATTTAGGAGGAAATCGTCGTTGTTTGCCCCTGTAAAATCATTTCTCAATTATTTTAATTCTTTTACATTTATGAAACCAAGGAGTAGAAGAAGGCAGCCGTACAGATGTCTATGTTTCCATCCATGGTCAAGATATCGACAACTGTGGCTCACAGAGTGCACCATGCCGGTCCATACCAAAAGCGGTTCAACAGGTTGAAAACAACGGGCGAATTCATCTTGATGGTTCTGGAACGAACGATCAGCCCTTTGACTGTAAGAGTAGACTGGCGAATGATCAAAGTTGGGGAATTTCTATTGATAAAAGTATGTCCATAGAACGCCTCGATTCTACCCCACATGTTAACTGTGAAAACGGATTTCGCTTTCATAAAGATAAAGTACGAATGAAAATTATCTTGTCTGGGATTGCATTCGAGCACGCGCCGCTTGTCTTTGATGATTGTAACAGCGTTCAGCTTATAAACTGCTCTTTCAAGAACGCCGAGAAAAGAGCAGCCGTCAGCGTTCTGACGCAAAATATTCCAACTGTCTTCTTAAACATACAGGGACCATCTCTGTTTCTGAACAACCAACGGTGCATTGAAGTCTGGATAAGTAACAAAAGGGGAGTTTCCCTCACGCTTGGCGTGAACAACACCATATTTCAAGAGAATGGCCTTCAATCTAATCAGTCAACTAGAGCTGTGATTTCCATACGAACCAACGTTAAATCCAATTCATCAGTGCGAACTGATATTTCAGTAAACAAAGTCACAAGCGTCGAAAACAAGGCTCCTTTCATGCTGCTAGTTGTACCGACAGCTAACACAAAGGAAGTATACAGCCATGTAAAACTATTAAACAATAACTTGAGGTCATCTACCAAAACAAACAGTGCCAGGCGCTATATGGATAGCATGTACATATCCCAAGTAAGAAAAACTGATACAAGATTTCATCACTTTCTCTGCGGTAACAACAGTAATGATTTGGCATTAAGGTGCATTAAGATTTCTTCCAGCGAGGCTGACGTGACTATAGAGAACTCTTCATTTGTCGGGCAAACTGTGACGACAGGAAAGGGTGGAGCCTTGAGTATTGAATGCAAAGGCAGTGCTTCCTTGGTTGTTAAAAACACTACTTTTGAGCGAAACAAGGCATATTCTGGGGGCGGTGCGATTTCTTTCAACAGCGTAAAAGGAAATCTAAGGCTTGAACTCACTAACGTAAATTTTTCTGAATGTGAATCCGGAACCCAGGGCTCTGCGGTTCTGGTTGGGAAAACTCACAGTCTCATAGCTAAACCGATAAACTATGTTTTGTACGCGCATTTCAGAAACGTCCGCGTCAAAAACTGTGCCTGTTCACACAGCAGTATTGGTGTTATGTTGAAAAGTGGGTTCGTGGAATTTGATCGTTTTCACTGGGAAAACACTGTTTCAAAGGTCTCTGGAGGTATATTTGTAGCAAGTACTGGTACTTGGAAGACAAATGTTTCAATTTTGAAGTCTAATTTCACCGACAGTCATTACAATGGAAGTGTTTTCGTGAGAATCGAAGCGCTGAAAAAACACAGAGGAAAGGTCTTGCTAGCCAACACTTCTATGTACAATAATCAAAATGTAGCGTTGATAATCAACCCAAAATACGAAATTTTGCTCAAGAACGTGACCATCGCGTATTGCAGACACGGATTACAGACATCCAATGAATGGTTGCTTCCCAGCGAACTTCCTTTGAAGCCTGTCGAAATCCTAATTGAAAACTGCACTTTTAAAGGCAATGTCTACGATGTGTCTATAGCTGTAAGAGAGGCTCGGTCAGCATCGTTCACAGTGAACAACACGAATTTCATCGGCCAGTCAAACGGTCACGCGATTCGATTCTATATGCCCGCAGTGGGGAACAAAACCAAAACATCGAGAGCCACAGTAAAAATAGACAAAGTGATTTTTGATGCTCGTCCTGCCAGCTGTTTCGCCCTTTATTTCCAAGGAAAGAAGTATGTAACCATACGCCGGTCGACTTTTCGCCACTGCACGTCTGTTAACCAAGAGCTGTGGAACTATGGTGATAGTAAGTTTGCTTATGAGACGGCAACAGGTGCTATTTCGATTCTCTCCAACCTGGACAAACGCTACAAAACAGGGTGTGTCCAACGAAACATAACCAACAACACTCACCCTTTATGGAGATACGACACTCACGTGACTGTTGAAGATACGTTATTTCAAGAGAACACTGGGCTCAATGGGGGTGCAGTGTATCTTAGTAACGGAAACACTACTTTTCGGAATTGTTCATTTGAAAACAATTTGGCAGCAATGAACACAGGTCAAGTTTATTCCGCCTATGGAACTGGTCGAGTAGAATTCGTCAACTGCTCTTTTGTTAGTAGCACGTACCATGCAACTATCTCTGGCAGGAAATTCAAAAATGTTGCCTTCTTTTATTCTGAAAGCGGAGGACCCATCAAGTTTCGGAACTCGTCTATGTTTTCGAGCACCTCTACAAGGCGTTCGTTTTCTGTGTTGGCAGTTTACAACGGAGGATACGTTGATATCGACCGCGAAACTAGCATTCGCTGCGAAGGAAGTCAGATGTCCCTCGCAAATGCAACACGTTTTGTATACACCGAAAAAAGACAACGCTTGTGCATAGAAAACGTGACGGTCCTTTCGTTTTCCTGTAAGCTTTGCTCTCCCGGATATTACAGCCTACAAACTGGCTTTTCAAAAGGTCTTGCTGTAGATGATTCATTCCAGTGTCATCCATGTCCTTTGGGAGCTACATGCATAAGAAACGAATCAAGCATCGCGGCAGTAGAAAACTTCTGGGGATACAATGTGTCGGAAAGCGATGCACAAGTACTCAACTTTGTTCCCTGCCCCAAGGGTTATTGCCGCTCACCGAGCCCGCAATCGTTAGTGTACAACAGTTGTCACGGAAACAGGACTGGTTTTCTGTGTGGCCAGTGTGCGCCTGGTTACACTGAATCACTATTTAATTCTGAGTGCAGAAAAACAGCTCAATGTAAAGATTACCTCTTCTGGGTAGCGATAATTCTCTTCTCGGCTGCCTTGGCGCTATATCTGCTAATTGATCCTCCTTTGCTTCGACTTCTCAGTCCACAACAGATTTTATGGTTCATGAGAAGACAAAGCGAAGAGAGCAGTGAAAACTGCGAAGAGCGAGACAGTGGTTATACAAAAATCGCCTTCTATTACTACCAAGTCGCCGATTTGCTGTTAAGCAATTCTCTTGACGAAATGCCCCTCGTTGTTGCTCTGATTTCAGCGTTCAATTTTGAAGTCCGCGCTTCTTATCTAAGAATCGATTGTCCATTTCCGGGACTAACCCCAGCCACCAAAGAACTGCTTCTTTCTTTGGTGGTGGTCGCAACAATGGCGAACCTCGCCCTCATTTTCTGCGCCCACTTGGTTATCAGCAGATACCATAAGAAGTTGAGGAAGCCATCGTTGAGCCGTTATATGGCCGTCTTCTTGGAGATATTGTTGCTAGGATACGATAGACTGGCTGAAACTTCGTTGGCACTGATGTACTGTGTGAGTATTGGGGATGAGCATCGACTGTTCATTGATGGTACCACGATCTGTTTGCAGCCGTGGCAATACATCCTTCTTGGGTACATAATCGTGTTTGTGGTACCCTTTATCGTAGTCCTGTACTGCGGTTCTTTAAAGCTGCACAGATCTTACATTTCTTCAGGTGAATTTCTCGCAGCCTGTGTTATTCCTTTGCCATTTCTAATCTATTGGCTATTCAAGCACGTGTTCAAGAGAAGAAATGAAGAAAATGGTAGCGAAGAAGCTGCAGCAAGGCTGAACAATAGCGCTGAAGTAATGAAGGTCCTAGACGAGCCATTTCGCGCTCCCAATGATCGAGATAAAGGCACTCTTTACTGGGAGAGCGTTATGATTGGTCGACGGCTCGTCCTTCTTGCATTTCACTCGTTCATCCCTAACGCTATGATCCGACTTTTCTTCATGGCTAGCGCATGCGACTTCATGGCCATCCACCACATAATCAAGGCCCCATTCCGGAGTAAAACCGCTAACAAAGCCGAAACAATGTCCTTAGTCACCTTGGCAATCATCGCCAAAATCAGCCTGGTAAAGGCCACTCTCCTGTCTTCCGGAATAAGTGCCAAGGGAACAAACAAGGATTTCCTGGAGGGACTTCAGTGGTTCGAATTAGCTGCAATGGGACTTGTTCCTGCATTCTTGTCCTTGCTAGCTGCTTTAGCTATTTTGTCGCAAACATTCCGTTTGATTATTTATATTGTCAAGAAAATTGCCCGACGCTTTCGAAAGGATAACATTAGTGACCCACCATCTATCGATGAACTAACAGATCCTCTTTGGAGTAGTAGCCAAGATGATGGTAGCTGTTAACGGTTACATTAAGGGGGGCAGGGGGGGGAGAAGGGGCGAGGGTATGCTATCGCCTTTGTCGGTCATTTCGCCTAGAAAGTTAGGAATAAAGTCCCTGTCGCGTTTTAGCTAGTAACAAAATGTCGCTGCTGCTACAGCATAAATTTTTGATACTCAGTATAGGAATTTAAGGCAAATATAGAGCCTGGAAAGAATTTTAAAATTGTTATTAACCTTGCTCCCTGAAATGACCGTTCTTGAACAATAGCATACGTAGATAACGTTACAAAGAAAGTTTGGAAATGACGGAAAAGAATTTTGTATTTCGCTGCCGAAACAGCCGAAATGCAATGTGAACAGATGCCGCTTTCTCTTCTTAAAAATGGATTGTCGCTGTCACAATTCATTCCTTCTTTTCTGTCGATTGTTGGTGCTTTCTGAGAGGACTGTCCCCAGTTTTTGGTGCCGTGTTGCCTTTCGCTTCTACCCTTTGGAAGGCCTCAACATTGCTACCTGTTACCATGCCAACAACTTCCAAAGAAATTAATTGATCAGGGGCAGACGGGAAGGGAAGATGTGAGCCTCCCTCCCTCGCTTCCCTAGTGTTTTGGTTATGCTGTGAAGTTTGCTTATTTTGCCCCTTGTGATATAAATAAAACTACCGCCGGCTTACCATGAAATTTTCTGAACTTTGATGCCGTCTTAAAGAGATTTCCCTTAATATCCTATCCCAAGCCAATGCCTTAGAATGTTTTAGATGAATGTCTAAATGTCGTATTTAACTAGGGTGAAGAGAATTTGGAGATATACCCTTGGCAGTGAAGACGGAAAATAGGGGGCGAACTTGTAGCCTTTTGCCTTACTGATCTTGGGAATAACTCTTTAATACCCTGAAGCTTAAGTTTTAGTTTTAGTTTTATCAACTCAATTATTAACTGATTGTTAATTATGTCATCAGTACTATACCACAATTATTTATTACCTTTTTTGCACATATTTATTTATTCAATTTTATTCCTGCACTTTGCACTCGAATTTGTTAGACGTCCTTATACGATTTTGCAAATAAATTATGTAGATGTAGATGTAGATGTAGATGTAGATGTAGAAGCACATGTTTGTGATTTATGATTCTAATTTCAAAATATAAACCTAATTATAGCACAACTCATCACCTACCTACTAGTTGTCAAACAATTTTCTGTCAGTGACGAGAACAATATGGAAGAACTGATTCTAGCTTGAGTTTACATGTATCTGCATATGAAAAAGGAAGCATTCTGTATAAATTATGACATGGTAGATCATTGGTTGTTTGTTCTGTAGTTTTTGCTAACTAAATATCTGTGGGTTTTCTATGCAATAATTGGATTATATAGCTTAAACAGTACACTGTTAAAAGCAGATAAGGAATAAGTATTTCGTGATTAAACTGTTAACATGTTCACCATTCTGCTTTAGTTGTGCTCAGCATTGCAGTTGATTCTTGTCTTGTATAGAGTCAAATCTTGATGGCGGTTTTTAAGATTTTAAGCTGTTCCAATGAATTGTAAACAATGACTTGTAAGCAAGCATCTGTTACCATGGTGATATCCAGGTGACTATCCTTTAGTGTTACCAAGGTAGACGAGGACATTGTGAATATATGCTGGCAAATAAGCATATGTTGAGTAAACAGACATCGCAAAAATTGTCACCAATGTTGCATCTGTGACAGGCATGTTACGGAGGACAAAATAAATACTTTGCTAAAACATTTCTGTTGGAGAAGCTTCACTGTCTATAAGATGCAGACTACATTAAAATTTGACATTACAAACTCCGTCGACCATATAAATTTGACTCTAATGATGATGAAGACGAAGAATTAACAGGCATGTTGCACGAACTTGGAAGTATTTGGATCTTTGGCAATAGTACGGGGATGTTAGCGTCATGTTATGGAATATGCCCCAAGGGGATCTGTTTGAGGAGTTCCCTAGAATTAAGGTGGAAATCTGGTATTAATCACCCTGTTGGTCCTGACGTTCATATAAACGTGGAAGACCAAAAGTCCTTTTGCGAGGCGCTGTATCAGCTGCAGAAACTCAAGAATGAAATTGATGAGCGAGACATTGTTTACAGTTAGTTCTTTTATTCTTTTGTTACTTGCACCAGCAAGGTTTTTCTTCAAAACTATGAAAGGTTTGAACCCAGGAGTCGTTTAAAAAAAAAGAAATTTTTTCTTCAAGTTGATCGTTTTATTTCAAAGGATCTAAACGGAGGGACTTGCATGCACTTAATAGATGATCTCGTGATAACTGAAGAAAGCAGAACTATCTACCTTGTTATAGGAAATTAACGCTCCATTAACATCTTCACATAGACCATAATGCACCTCGGTTACACCCCAAAATTTTGCCTATCGATTATTTCCAATTGTTTTATAGTCCGCCTAAGAGAAATCGAAGACAATGGTTATGCAAAATTGGGGGGGGGGGGGGGGGGGGGTAAAAAAGCTGCATTACGGTCTATGTGAAAATGGTGATTGAAATTAAGGCATTGGAAATTAACGCGACTTTAGCGGAAAACGACTTTCGAATGAAGGAAATGAACGCAAAAAAGAGGGTAACATCTCAAAATAAAGTCAATTAACGCGACGTTCACAAAGAACCAAAACTTGTTGAGACAGCGGCAACAAAGTTAAATGTATATTCCGAAATGCAAACTTTGTTCGTGGTTCCCTGAACGTACGCAAGGGGTCAAGCGAAGAAATCAGGCCACTTACGGGGTTCTTCACAGATTCACTGTTTCTGGAATGGGAACAGTAAAGTTGGCAGAAATTAACGCTCCACGTAATTAACGGCGCAGACTAACGTTTACAAAATGAATTAACGTGAAATTCGCGTTAATTTCAATAAGCGTTAAGGTTTCTATAATAAGGTAGTCAGGGGCGTAGCTAGGATTTTTCAAAGAGGGGGTTCGCACTCTGTCACACCCGTTTACTTACCAGATTGTCATATCCACATCCATGTCGCCATGTTCTTAAAACACATTATTTTTCGGATAAATAGTTTGCATTTGGGGGGGGGGGGGGGGGAGGGGAGAATAGGTGCTAAGTCAGATCATACGAAAACAACACTAATATCGCTATATACATGCTTAACATTCTTTAATACCTTGATGAACGTTAGTTTATCGTCTTCACATGCCTTTTCCTCTTCAAACTCAGGATACTTAACAATTAACGTCAAATCTTGTCTTGCGGACCCCCCGCTATAACGGACACTCTGATTAAAACGGACAGCAGCTAAATCCCCGGCTAAAACAATTTACAGACGTTTGACTGATATAAACTCCCGCCATTGCGGACTGTCGCCAGTGAGGACACTACAATGTCCGCTATGAAGGAAGTTCACTGTTTTCCACGAGTGCACGTTGGATATGAGATGGTAGAGGGCAAGGAGGTGCTTAGCGCCTAGTTGCCTTTTAGGCGCCTTTTTGGCCATAATCATCTCGTATCCAACAAGCGGGAGTGGAATAATTGTTTTTTTTAAAACGCCCACAAAATATCGAAAACTCTTCCCACTTTATTTTTGTAAAAACAACCGATTTTCAGCTTGTGTTTAATTTTGAGCAGGCACGTACAATTACCATATTCGGAGAGCACGGTATAATGGCTCAGAAACCATGATCGCTAAGCCAATCAGAGCTCTAGAATAGCATCATCCAATGATTCAGTTTTTAATAAATGGGGATATTTAGTTTAGCAGATATTCTTCAAATAGCAACTATCATCCGTCGAGTTGTATTTTTGCGGTTCTTGCCGTGTTTTTAGCCACTAGTTCGGCTATTTCTTCTCCCGACGACACCGCAGGAGCCGAACACCGTGCCAACACTTTTCACGGTCCCCCTTCAACCGGTTTTAAACAGTGTACGGTAAGTGAACTCGCATTCAAGCACTATGGAGAGGCGGGGGGGAGGGGGGCACTGAACATTTTTCGAGTGGTCCCCTGGGTTAGGAAATGGAGATGATACTTCTAGATCTGATTTACAGACGGTGTCACTGTTTTAACGCAAATTTTGGTTGGAGTTCGTTGGCTTTATGATGGTCTCAAAGGGGCTAATCGCCAACCGTCAAGAAAGGTTCTTTTAAAGCGTTAACTCTCAAAAATGCAGATTAATATTATTATAACCCTCAACAGGAGCCCATAATCAGGAGCGAGCAACTCCCACACTAGGCCTATGTCACCGCCTTTTTTACGGACCAGTTTATTTTTAGACGCATTTTAGGGCACTTTTTCCCGCGAAAATAGAATTTCCACCATGTCTATGAGCGCATTTGAAGTACAAGATATCAAAAAGGAGAACTAAACTTATTAAAAGGCAAAAAATATCATTTTTAGGTCTGTAGGTCACGGTTTTGCTGACAGGTTTGTGCAATTTAAAAGATATTCAAAATTCGTGCCAAAAACCGTTCTAAAGATAAACTGGTCCGTGAAAACGCCAGGACACGAGCGTCGAGCGCAATGATGTTGCTCGCTCCGGATTGTGGGCTACTACCATAACCCGAGTGAAAAAAACTCTTTTTGGCCAAATAATATGGCTAATATTAGGCCATCTTGACCTCACGCTTGATCAATAACGCATATAACACTTAATATTTAAAACCGTCAATCGTCAAAATTGGAAAAAAAATTACCGTCAACCGTCAAAGCTACCTCCTCATTGAGACATCCCGGTATCGTTAAGGGATGTTGTGATAAAGTGGAACTAATACGCGACCATAGATGATAAATTAAGATAACCGTTATTCTTCGTCTATGGCCTTCATAAGCCGCGTTTTGGGGTGCGCTAAGGGGCGTGCGTGAAGCGCGAGAGGAAGGACTTTTCTCTTTTCTTTCCTCTTGCGCTTCACGCTCGCGCACCAAACCCCGCTTGAGGGCCCCCAATAATGCCTGTCTGCCATTTAAGCGTTGAATTTCAAACGGGAGCCTTGACCGCAACGGTTTTTCCTCCGATATAAATAAATGAAACGAATTTTCTGTAGCTGCTGCCTTAAACTACCGCCATCTCCTTCTTCGCTGTTACTTAGGTTGTCGCACAATGCGCATACAGAGGCGTTGCCTGACAATCGAGAGCTCCGTGACCGCACCCATCTGACGGCTACGTAGACGCCCTTGGGATTTTCCCCTATAAAAAGGGGGTGAGGGTTCTTGTCGAGTAATTCCAAAAACACCCTTTAAAGCTACCCGAGACTCCTTTGTCTGTAAATTATGCCAGGGATTTAGATGCTGTCCGTATAATCGGGTTGTTATCACGAGGTGTTCGCAAGGTTCCTCAAGGCGAGAGTTGACTCTAGTCAACCTCGTTGCCAGGATCTTCTTATCTT
>OZ037782.1:19229051-19309051 GCA_964035525.1 Porites cylindrica | reverse complement strand
CAGCACATCCCCACCCAGAAATTCCTAAAGGACCCCCCCCCCCCCCCCGGGGTCGATCCTCGTTTCTCTAGACAAATTTCCCCTGCAGCCTCACTATAAAATTACAAGAGCGCTGGTGAAAATATCGAGAATTTAAAGGCCATTAGTTGAGCTAAGACAAGTCAGCAATCTTTTCTGCATGAACCACGGCTGCACGCTAGGTTCGATATAGACTTTCTCAAAGCCCGTTTCCGGTTCTGCTGTCCCTAGCATTCGCTCGTTTCGCGAGCGTCCCTCGCGCCTTCTGCGCTCACGCAGTCGATTTGAGGCAAGTGTAGGTTGGATAAAAAAAAAACCTTTCAAGATGGTCCATGACATTCTATTATAGCCCACTTTCGATATGTCAAAATTCTATAGGAAAATTCATTACCTGACGAGGGAATTCCACGTTAAATTGCACGCGAAAACCGATCGCACGAATCGCGAAGCGATGAGTGCGATATCGGTTTTCAAGTGCAATTTAACGTGGAATTCTCGAGTCAGGTAATGAATTTTCCTTGAATCGCATAATTGAATAAAAATCAGAAGAAAAAAAAAGAAAACTGCGATAATATTGTTTGTTTTTATTCTGAGCGCGCGCTCCAGAAAGCCAATTCAAAGTCAACTGTCAGAACTGTCATTGCGTTAGCGAATAGGAAGCAAGGTCAGTCGTACACGTTTGAACCTTCGACAACTTTTTTTGTACCTTGTGCTTGTTTTCACATAGACTGTTCACAGTCCTCTATTTTTCCGTAAGATCGTCGAGATCGAGCGCTCTGCGTTACGGGTTGCCATCTCGCATGAGTGTCAAAACTACTTAGGGGGCGGGGGCGGTTTGGGAGGAAGCGATTATTTTTCGCGCCACCTTCCCCCCCCCCCCCCCCCCCCTTCACCTAGAGCTATAATCCCCGACGCCCGCCCCCTCCGTACATTTGAAAATCAAGATAGCCGTGGCGGTAAGACGCGGTATACCTAAACGATCTCACGAAAAAATAGGGGACTGTGAACAGTCTAGTTTTCACATTTGTTTTCAAACTTTTTTACATGTAAACAAGCTTCACACTAATCGTAAGGATAAATAGAGGTATTTTACTGAATTTAGAAGCCGTTTATGTAGAGCGTCTTTTTTCAAATTGGTCATTTGCTCGAGAAGGAAAATAATTTACACCTTTTACCTCTTCGGCGGCAAAACTTAAAGAAATCAAGTGTCCAAGCGAAAGCACTGAAAGTTTAACATGTTTAACGTCGCGATTGACATAAGGTAAGTACCTTGAAATGTTTTAGAAATGCTGTTCAAGTTCAGCTCTGTTTTGTACTTTTCTAAGTACCACGATTCAGGACGATTGCAAGCGGCGTACTCTTTTTCGTGTTTTCAGGGGCCATGTCCTCTTTGAAGGTATTTATTTCTTCTTCTGTATATGGGACAATCGACCCCGGCACTTCCTCCGTTGTCGCTTCTCCGTTTTGTTTGGTTGAACTTTGGATTGCCATTTTCTGGGCCTTGTTCACAGGATTTTCTTGTTTTCTGGTTGTCGCGCGTGAAAGAGGTTTTATGTCTCTTCGAGAATCTGTAGTTCAGTTCAAAACAAGGAAGAACCTCCGGCTCACTTTAAAAAACGCTTTTGTTTGTTTTTAACTCTTCAAAAAGTGACAATGAATGGTTTTGAAAACATTTTAAAATGACATTGTAGAAAACCTTTTTTGCATGTTGTTGTGTTAGAATTTGACGATAGTTGTTACACAGATGCGAAACAATATCGCTTAGCCTCGTTTTCAACTCGCAATACACCGTATTCACAAATGGCGGACACGCGGGAAAAAACTGGTGCCTAGTCATGAAAGCGAGGCGTTGGAGGGTAAACAAAAATTGCAAATGAAGACTTTCAGTGAACTTGAAGAGTGTTTAGCACGGATTCCACCTAAAACTTCTTTTTAAATGCAATTACGTGGGATGTCTTCTGCTTTTAATGTTCGAAAGCCAGCTCACTGCAATTCGGTAAAACAGAAATATAAACAATGCAAATCTTGGTGGCAAGCAAAAGAGAAATAAGCGATGGATATAACGCAAGAGACGTGTGCCATTGAACAAAACAGTTCAAATCGAGATGGAAAAAAGGAGGACAGGAAAGAAGCGGTGACTGAGGTTTCGATGAAGTTATCTTTGGTGTTTACTTGCCAGGACGTTATTCTCTGGTCTTTATCGATGAAGAACATCAATTACAACTATCTTTTTGGTATAAATGCAGGAGCGATCGAGTGGAGTACGCTCAAAATTTCAACTTGTTACTCGGCAGACTCGGTAAGCCGGCCACATTTCATTTCAGCGAGTAATTTTCCTATTTCTTATCTTTGGCTGTTAAGAGTTTTAACTTCACATTCCATAATATTTTAAAAGTGAAGAATACATAAATAAATAAAATGATGGTCTTCTTAAACGGATCCAGACTCGCATTTAATGATTCGAAACAGAAGCTTGCCGTGTTGAGTCCTGACACAAACATTGCCTTAAAAGTTTAACCTAGTAAAATGTGAGCTTTATACCACTTTTTTACCAGGAGCTCTCCGAGATAATGCCGTAAAGGAGACCAGGCAAATAGCAAGCCACAAGATTCACACACTAGAGCTTCTAGTTTTGATAAAATTATTTTATTTCGCAATGACAAAGAAATCAAAAGATTTTAAATTTGCACTGAATTTGCTAAGCTCTGCCAACGTACCTCTAACAATTCACTCCAAAGCGACGGAATTAATATCATCCAAAGGAAGTTGTAAATTCAAACATACATAGATATGTGTAAAATGACACTGACATGAATGAATGAGTCTCGTGAATGAATCTTTCACCCGCTCTCGACTTGACCTGTTTTGAGTAGTGGCGGAGGTCTCTTCCGTTGACAAGTAGGCCATATATCCGTCACTTATTTCTTTTTTTCTTGCCACCAATATCTGTTTTTACTTCTGTTTTACAGAATTGCAGTGAGCTGGCTTTCGTATTCGGTTTCAGCGTGAAGTTTGGGCCAACATGTTTGCCGCTTTTCTCCAGCCATCACCCACTTGTCGAGCTTCTGAGGCTTCGGCAACCTACAAAATCATCCTGTTTCCTTGAAGATATACGCGTCCCTTTTGATTGCAAACAGCAAATCAGTACTAAACATTAAACTGCAGAAGACGTCCCACGTCATTGTATTTAAAAAGACGTTCATACAAAGTTATATTAGGTGGAATCCATGCTAAACACTCTGCAAGTTCACTGAAAGTCTTCATTTGCAATTTTTGTTTATCCTCCAACGCCTCGCTTTCATGACTAGGCACCAGTTTTTTCCAACGTGTCCGCCATTTGTGAATACGGTGTATTCCACACTAAATACCTCGCTTCGTTAACCAATCAGAATGCGAGATTTTACTTAATTATGCGATTCTAACATGACTCCGAGGCTTTAGGGACAAAATTGCAATTTTTTCACAACTCCACTGTCTCGCAATCCCGAGAAGAGACTTACTCGAAAACAAACCCAAACCAAATATAGAAAAATGACCAGAAAGCCTCTATCAGAGTCACGTAAGACTTTTAATATATCGAACTTAAGCTATTGGCAGACTGCTGACCAGATTCTTTTGAATGTCGTGGATCAGCTGGATCTCGATGACATCGATCACAATTTGTTCCAATATCCAGCATCAACGAGAAACCAAATTTACCATTAAAATTTATTTATTGATTTAATACAGCTGATTCATCAACCATTTGTTAGGCCCCGTCTACACGTATGAAAGCGGAAGATTTTTGCTCCGTTTTCAAAAAAATCCCTGCGTGCCCTGAAATATAGAATCCAGAAACGGAATACAGAATCTGTGAAAGAAGATTCCAAGCGATCGATTCGAAAAAATTAGTATTAGCAATGACAATAAAATATAGAAACAGATAAAATAAAGGCATACATGAATAAATTACCTGGGCAGAGGAGACTACTGTATGACTAGCGGAGTCGATTCCGGTGAAAAGACTCTTCATACCACTTGCGGCAATGAATGCAAGTTCTCATGGGCAGCAAAGCGGGCAGAAAAACTATAGCTGATGAGAAGACGTCACTGGGAATAATTAGTTCTTTTAGAAAGAGGTAAGTTATATGGAGGCAGACTTCGTTTTAATCGACAGAGGCGTCGTTCATTCAACAAAAAGGCGTCGTCGTCAAGTTTTTTCTGGATGTGTTTTCTGGGTTGTCTTCAACAGTATTCAGTTTTTTTTATGAAGACAACTCACTCAAGAGAGCCATGGCATTGTGGAGTCCAAAGAGAAGAGAGAATTCTGCATGTATTTGCTTGATTTCGCGACTGATTGCATCATAGCCTGTTTCATGTGTTGCACTGTTGAGATAGTGCGCTGTCGCCAAGATCTGAATGCCTGGAGCAGTCTAATTACATCGAAATAATTAACAATTATTCTTTGAAATCGAGGTGAATAGTGGCAAAATATTTACCGAGCCGCGAAAGCGGCGAGGTAAATATTCCCAAAGCCACTATTCACCGAGATTGAGAAGAATAATTGTTTTAGTATATACACACGAAGTGATCTCAACAAAATCAGAAAGGAAACCATTCAAAAGTAGGATTTGATTGACAGATCAAATCACGCGTCAGTTTAAAAATAGATCTTTGCAGAATTTTCAAACATGGCAGTTCACAAGTTTACTCATTTCGCAAACAACAGCGTAATGGCTTCAATGGAATCGCTAAAAGTTTGAGAAAAAAAGTAGAGCTGTGTTGTTTTCTGTTGACTCGCCAAGTTTATAGCCAAAAGGGCATGTTGTGTCGTTCTTCGCATAAAGTGCTGACAAAAATGGCGGCTCGGTTGCTCGAGGTAAGAGGTCGTCTTCCTGTATCATTCTTTTTCCTGTTTACTTGAAATGTAGAATTTCTGCAAGCATTTCCTTTTAAATTTGTTTGTCATAAATAAACTTCGATTTTTGAGCCAAAATTTTCTTCTTAGAAAACGCTGAGTTCACGAAACGGCTTCTTCTACGCGAATACACGGGAGTTGTAAACAATCCATCGAGCACAAAACTCCTGCTACAGTAAATTGAAAAACGCCGTATTGAATCCTTCCAAGTCTTTTCTTGCCTTAAAAAAAGTCAGCCCTAGGATTTTGTCGACTTTTAAAAGATCGTTCTCTAAAAAAAACGGGAAAAACACCGAGCTCACACATTATCCACTCGCTAGGAGGTGAATATTGTTGAATAGTCCGAGATAGCGAACCAATCAGATTGCTTAAATCACCAAGATCACTGAGTGTGTATATACTAATGCGTCATGTTTAATAAGCCTCTTCAACGTAAAACACGGACGTCAACGCAAACTCAGTTACACCAGTATTCCATCAGCATTCAGCTTGGCGAAAAAGTTGAACTTATTTGCTAAAACACCGGAACTGTGATTACGTCACGGGTCGGTCATGTGTTGAGTATTCAGTTTCGGGACTATCATGTACTGTGGTCCGACGCCAACTACTGCTACTCATGACATTTAGCTAAAAAGGTAATGTTTAACTGTATTATTCAACCAATAAACTCGTGAATAAAAATTAGTTGTAAAATTACTTTTATCGGCTTTGCAGTGCAATAAATCACACTTTGGCAAACCTTATCAAGACACATTAACAAGATTATAAGGGAAATTCAAAGAAAACTAAAACAAATTCTCTTTGGATTGTACTAAATTACGCAATGTGAAATTCTTTAATTTTCTATCATTGATATTTGATTCCGTATTCCGTTTCCGGATTTTTGGAATGTGCACACGAAAGCGCGCAACCTCGCAGCGGCGCTGCCCTGTCGCTGACCAAAAGGATCGCAGCCTCTGAGAACGAGATTGCACAAAAGGGACTCCTGGGGACTCCTGGGGACGAGGTTATCTTTGATATTGGGAGCGTGCGCATTCACTGGTATCTGCAATATTCGGACTCATTCTTGCCCCCAGAGCCACTCGGCTCTATTTTTACCATTTTATAAAGTACTTAGTTCCTCAGAGAACATTAGAAAAACAAAGAAAAGATATTTGTTTTGAAATATAAGCCCGCTCTAAATGTTTTGAAATTACACTAATTGCTCGCGCATATATTGTTACGTAATTATCTATCTCCCCCTTTAACTAAGCGCCCGTATATCACACGTATCTTGTGATATGCAAATTAGCCAAACCGGCTAAGAAATGGTATGAAATGCGCATGTGCATAAGCGCCTTACGCTGGATTCAGAAACTTAAAGTAGTTACAGGCGCTGATTTGAGCATTACGGTATTTCAGGGCTATGCTACAACTGCATACCTTGAGTTTATAATCGCAACAATCAGAGCACCCAACGACTGTTTTCTGTAAAATATCTGTTCAGAGATACAAATATTGCCTAGAATTGTCTATTACTTCAGGACCGCTAAAAATCTCAAGATGACCTTTCCCTTCCAGCATGTATAATTTCCGAAGCCTATCTAATAAATTCCCTACCATTTTCAGAAGCGTAATTTTTCGTAATTTTTCTCCCCAGGCTATAGACCTACTCTTCTTATAAAAAAGGAAACCTTAAATTTTCGAATTCAAAAACGTGATGGAGAGAGCAATAAGATAAACTCTCACTTTCGTAGTGCGTTAAATTGCATACAAATTTTTCGGAGAAATGATCCTCAAGCCCTCATTGTAATTTCGAAAATACTCAAGTTGCCCTAGGATCGACCAAACAGATACAAATTTTATAGCGCCGCTTAGAATGCACTTCTAGAGATATACATGTACTCTGGATAACCTAAAAAGTGTATTTAGGAGGAAATCGTCGTTGGGTGCCCCTGTGAAATCATTTCTCAATTATTTTAATTCTTTTACATTTATGAAACCAAGGAATAGAAGAAGGCACCCGTACAGACGTTTATGTTTCCATTCATGGTCAAGATATCGACAAGTGTGGCCCACAGAAAGAACCATGCCGGTCCATAGCAAAAGCGGTTCAACAGGTTGTGAAAAATGGACGCATTCATCTTGATGGCTCTGGCACGAAGGACCAGCCCTTTGACTGCAAGAGTAGACTGACGAATTCAGATCAATATTGGGGAATTTCTATTAACAAAAGCGTGTCCATAGAACGCCTTGATTCTACCCCGCATGTTAAGTGTGAAAAAGGATTTCACTTTCATAAAGATAAAGTACAAAAAATAAAGATTACTTTGACTGGGATTGCATTTGAGCATGCGCCGCTTGTATTTGATGACTGCTACAAAATTCAGCTTATAAACTGCTCTTACAAGAACGTTAACGCCGGGAAAAGAGCAGCTGTCAAAGTTCGGACGCAAAATATTCCAACTCTCTTCTTAAACATACAGGGACCATCTCTGTTTCTGAACAACCAACAATGCATTGAAGTCTGGATAAAAAACAAAAGGAGATTTTCCCTCACGCTTCGCGTGAACAACACCATATTTCAAGAGAATGGCCTTCAATCTAATCAGTCAACTGGGGCTGTGATTTCCATAAGAACCAACATTAAATCCAATTCATCAGTGCAAATTAATATTAATATTTCAGTAAACAACGTCACAAGCGTCGAAAACAAGGCTCGTTTCATGCTGCTAGATGTGCCGACAGCTAACACAAAGGAAGTATACAGCCATGTAAAGCTATTAAACAATAACTTGAGGTCATCTAACAAAACAAACAGTGCCAGGCGCTATGAGGATAGCATGTACATATCCCAAGTAAGAAAACCTGATACAAGATTTCATCACTTTCTCTGCGGTAACAACAGTAATGATTTGGCATTAAGGTGCATTAAGATTTCTTCCAGCGAGGCTAAAGTGAAAATCGAGAATTCTTTATTTGTCGGGCAAACTGTGACGAAAGGAAAGGGCGGAGCCTTGAGTATTGAATGCAAAGGCAGCGCTTCCCTGGTTGTTACAAACACTACTTTTGAGCGAAACAAGGCATATTCCGGTGGCGGTGCGATTTTTTTCAATGGTGGAAAAGGAAATCTAAGGCTTGAACTTACTAATGTAAATTTTTCTGAATGCGAATCCGAAACCCAGGGCTCTGCGTTTCTGGTTGGAAAAACTCACAATCTTATAGCTAAACCGATAAACTATGATCTGAACGCGCATTTCAGAAACGTCCGCGTCAAAAACTGTGCTGGCTCAAACAGCAGTGTTTGTGTTATGAGGAGTGGGTTCGTGGAATTTGAACGTTTTCACTGGGAAAACACTGTCTCAAAGGTCGCTGGAGGTATATTCGTAGCAAGTACTGGTACTGTTAAGACAAATGTTTCAATTTTGAAGTCTAATTTCACCGACAGTCATTACAATAGAAGTGTTTTCGTGAGAATCGAAGCACTGAAAAAACACAGAGGAAAGGTCTTGGTAGCCAACACTTCTATGTACAATAATCAAAATGGAGCGTTGATAATAAACCCAAAATATGAAATTTTGCTCAAGAACGTGACCATCGCCTATTGCAGACACGGATTACAGACATCCAATGAATGGTTGTGTCGCAAAGACTTTCCTTTGCAGCCTGTCAAAATCCTAATTGAAAACTGCACTTTTAAACGCAATGTCTACGATGTGTCTATAACTGTAAAAGAGGCTCAGTCTGTATCGTTCACAGTGAACAACACGAATTTCATCGGCCAGTCAAACGGTCACGCGATTCGATTTTATATGCCCGCAGTGGGGAACAAAACCAAAACATCGAGAGCCACAGTAAAAATAGACAAAGTGATTTTTGATGCTCGTCCTGCCAGCTATTTCGCCCTTTATTTCCAAGGAAAGAAGTATGTAACCATACGCCGGTCGATTTTTCGCCACTGCACGTCTGTTAGCCAAGAGCTATGGAACTATGGTGGTAGTAAGTTTGCTTATGAGACGGCAACAGGTGCTATTTCGATTATCTCCAACCCGGACAAAAACTACAAACCAGGGTGTGTCCAACGGAACATAACCAACAACACTCACCCTTTATGGAAATACGACAGTCACGTGACTGTTGAAGATACGTTATTTCAACAGAATGCTGGGCTCAATGGGGGTGCAGTGTATCTTAGCAACGGAAACACTACCTTTCGGAATTGCTCCTTTAAAAACAATTTGGCAGCAATGAACACAGGCCAAGTTTATTCCGCCTATGGAACTGGTCGAGTAGAATTCGTCAACTGCTCTTTTGTTAGTAGTACGTACCATGCAACTATCTCTGGCAGGAAATTCAAAAATGTCGCCTTCTTTTATTCTGAAAGCGGAGGACCCATCAAGTTTCGGAACTCGTCTATGTTTTCGAGCACCTCTACAAGGCGTTCGTTTTCTCTGTTGGCAGTTTACAACGGAGGATACGTTGATATCGACCGCGAAACTAGCATTCACTGCGAAGGAAGTCAGATCTCTCTCGCAAATGCAACGCATTTCGTATACACCGAAAAGAGAGAACGCCTTTGCATAGAAAACATGACGGTCCTTTGGTTTTCCTGCAAGCTTTGCTCTCCCGGATATTACAGCCTACAAACTGGCTTTTCAAAAGGTCTTGCTGTAGATGATTCATTCCAATGTCATCCATGTCCTTTGGGAGCTACATGCATAGGAAACGAATCAAGCATTGCGGCAATAGAAAACTTCTGGGGATACAATGTGCCGGGAAGAGATGGGCAAGTACTCAACTTTGTTTCCTGCCCCAAGGGTTATTGCCGCTCACCGAGCCCGCAATCGTTAGTGTACAACAGTTGCCATGGAAACAGGACTGGTTTTCTGTGTGGCCAGTGCGCACCTGGGTACACTGAAACACTATTTAATTCTGAGTGCAGAAAAACAGCTCAATGTAAAGATTACCTCTTCTGGATAGCGATATTTCTTTACTCGGCTGCCTTGGCGCTATATCTGTTAACTGATCCTCCTTTGCTTCGACTTCTAAGTCCACAGCAGATTTTATGGTTCATGAAAAAGAAGGAGAGAAGACAAAACCAAGAAAACAGTGAAAACTGCGACGAGCCAGACAGTGGTTATACAAAAATTGCCTTCTATTACTACCAAGTCGCCGATTTACTGCTAGGCAGTTCTCTTGATGAGTTGCTTCATGAAATGCCCCTCGTTGTTGCTATGATTTCAGCGTTCAATTTTCAAGTCCGCGCTGTTTACCTAAGAATCGAGTGTCCATTTCCGGGATTGACCCCAGTCACTAAAGAACTGCTTCTTTCTTTGGTGGTGTTCGCAACAATGGCGAACCTCGCCCTCATTTTCTGCGCCCACTTGGTTATCAGCAGATTCCATAAGAAGGTGAGAAAGCCATCGTTGAGCCGTTATATGGCGGTCTCCTTGGAGATATTGTTGCTAGGATACGATAGACTGGCTGAAACTTCGCTGGGGCTGATGCACTGTGTAAGAACTGGGTATGAGCATCGACTGTTCATTGATGGTACCACGATCTGTTGGCAGCCGTGGCAATACATCCTTCTTGGGTACATAATCGTGTTTGTGGTGCCTTTTATCGCAGTCCTGTACTACGGTTCTTCAAAGCTGCACAGTTCTTACATTTCTTCAGGTGAATTTCTCGCAGCCTGTGCTATTCCTTTGCCATTTCTAATCTATTGGCTTTTCAAGCGCGTTTTAAAGAGAAGAAAGGAAGAAAATGATAGCGAAGAAGCTGCAGCAAGGCTGAACAATAGCGCTGAAGTAATGAAGATCCTACACGAGCCATTTCGCGCATCTAATGATCGAGATGAAGGCACTCTTTACTGGGAGAGCGTTATGATTGGTCGACGGCTCATCCTTCTTACATTTCACTCGTTCGTCCCTCACGCTATGATCCGACTTTTGGTTATGGCTAGCGCATGCGACTTCATGGCCATCCACCACATAATCAAGGCCCCATTCCGGAGCAACACCGCTAACAAAGCCGAAACGACGTCCTTAGTCACCTTGGCAATTATCGCCAAAATCAGTCTGGTAAAGGCCACTCTCCTGTCTTCCGGAATAAGTGCCAAGGGAAGAAACGAGGTTGTCCTAAAGGGACTTCAGTGGTTCGAATTAGCTGCAATGGGACTTGTTCCCGCATTGTTGTCCTTGCTAGCTGCTACAGCCATTTTGTCGCAAACATTCCGTTTGATTATTTATCTTGTCAAGAAGATTGGCCGACGCTTTCGAAAGGATGACATTACTCATACATCTATCGATGAACTAACAGATCCTCTTTTGAGTAATAACCAAGATTACGGTAGTTGGTAACAGTTACTTTGAGGAGGGGAAAAGGGGGGGGGGGGGAGTATGCTATCGCCTTTGTCGGTCATTTCGCCAAGAAGGTTAGGAATAAAGTCCCTGTCGCATTTTAGCTAGTAACAAAATGTTGCTGTTGGTTCAGCATAAATTTTTGATACTCAGTTTTGGAATTTACGGCAGATGAAGAGCTTGGAAAGAATTAATTGTTATTAACCTTTTTCCCTAAAATGACCGTTTTTCATCAATACCATAATTAGATAACGTTCTAAACAAAATAACAAAAGAAGTTTGGAAATAACGGAAGAGAATTTGCTATTTCGCTGCCGAAACAGCCGAAATGCAAAGTGAACACATGCCGCTATCACTTCTTAAAAATGGATTGTCGCTGTCACAATTCTTTCCTTCTTTTCTGTCGATTGTTGGTGCTTTCTGAGAGGACTATCGCCAGTTTTCGGCGCCATGTTGCCTGTCGCTTCGACCCCTTGGAAGGCCTCAACATTGCTACCTGTTACCATGCCAACAACTTCCAAAGAGACAATATAGTAGAAATTAATCGCTCAGGGGAGGAGGGGAAGGGAAGATATGCGCCTCTCTCTCTCCCTTCCCCAATGTTTTGGTTATGCTGAAAAGTCTGCTTATTTTGCCCCATTATGATAAAAATAACAATAAAATTACCGGCGGCTTACCATGAAATTTTTTTAACTTTGATGCTGTCTTACCGACATTTCCTTCAATATCCCAAGCCAACTCCCAAGAATGTTTTAGATGAATGTCTAAGTGTGTTATTTAACTAGGATGAAGAGAATTAGCAGATATACGCGACATGGTGAAGACGGAAAGTAGGGGGCAAACTTGTAGTCTTTTGCCTTACTGATCTTGGGAATAACTCGTTACTACCCTGAAGCATATGTTTGTGATTTATGATTCTAATTTCAAAATATAAACCTTATTATAGGACAACTTATCACCTACCTAGTTGCCAAAGAATTTTCTGTCAGCGACGTGAACAATACCAATACCGTAGCCGCACATGTGTCGGGGGGAGGGTGAGGCTACAGGGGCGGATCTAGGATTTTTTTAGGAGTGGGTGCACTCATCTCTTGCTCTACTTCAACACCAATAAACCACATAGTTTTTTTTTCTTTTGCACAATACCAGTTGTATTAGAAAACCGCAGGTCATCTCAGGGGGGGGGGGGTGCACACCCCCTGCACCCTCCCCCTAGATCCGCCCCTGGGCTACACGTAGGCTAAATATTGAAAAGCTGATTCTAGCTTGAGTTTACATGTATCTGCACATAAAAAAGGAAGTATTCTGTATAAACTATGACAAGGTGTTATGATTGGTTGTATGTTCTGTAGTTTTTGCTAACTATACATATATCTATGGGTTATCTACGCAATAACTGGATTATACAGCTTAAATGGTACACTAATAGAAGCATATTAGGAATTTGTATCTCATACTAAGTGTTTTGTGATTAAACTATTAACAGTTTCACCATCCTGTTTTAGTTCTGCTTAGCATTACAAGTGATTCTCGTCTTGTATAGAGACATTATCTTGATGGCGGTACGTTTGCAAGATTTTAAGCTGTCCCAATGAATTGTAAACAATGACTTGTAAGCAAACATCTGTTACCATGGTGATATCAAGGTGACTATTCTTTAGTGTAACTTAGATAGACGAGGACATTGTGAATATATGCTGGCAAATAAGCATATGTTTAGTACACAGACATCCCAACAATTGTCACCAATGTTGCATCTGCGACAGGCATGTTAAGGGACAGAAAATACTTTGCTAAAACATCAGCAACATTTCTGTTTGAGAAGCTTTACTATCCATGAGATGCAGACTACATTAAAATTTGACATTAGAAACTGCGTCGACCATAATTTTGACTTTAATGATGATGACGACGAAGAATTAACAGGCATGTTGCACGAGCTTATAAGTACTTGGATCTTTGGCAATGGTACGGGGATGTTACAGAATATACCCCAAGGGGATCTCTTTTGAAGAGCGGGGCCCTAGAAGGTGGAAATCTGGTATTATTCACCCGGTCGGTCCGGACGTTCATATAAACGTGGAAGACCAAAAGTCTTTTTGCGAGGCGCTGTATCAGCTGCAGAAACTCAAGAATGAAATTGATGAGCGAGACATTGTTTACAGTAAGTTATTTTATTCTTTTGTTACTTGCCCCGAGCAAGGTTTTTCTTCAAAACTATGAAAGGTTTAAACCTAGGAGTCATTTCAAAAACAAGAAATATTTCTTCAAGTTGATCGTTTTATTTCAAAGGATCTAAATGGAGGGACTTGCATGCGCTTAATAGATGATCTCGTGATAACTGAAGATAGCAGAACTATCTACCTTGTTGTGTTACACCCCAAAATTTTGCCTATCGATTATTTCCAATTGTTTTATAGTCCGCCTAAGAGAAATCGAAGACAATGGTTATGCAAAATTTTTTTGGGGGGGTAAAAAAGCTGCATTATGGTCTATGTGAAAATGGTGAATGAAATTAAGGCATTGGAAATTAACGCGACTTTAGTGGAAAACGACTTTCGAATGAAGGAAATGAACGCAAAAAAGAGGATAACATTTCAAAATAAAGTCAATTAACGAGACGTTCACAAAGAACCAAAACTTGTTGAGACAGCGGGAACAAAGTTAAATGTATATTCCGAAATGAGAACTTTGTTCGTGGTCCCCTGAACGTACGCAAGGGGGTCAAGTGAAGATATCAGGCCACTTCGAGGGTTCTTCACAGTTTCACTGTTTCTGGAATGGGAACAGTAAAGCTCGCAGAAATTAAGGCTCCACGTAATTAAAGGCGCAGAAATTTAAGCGTACAAAATGAATTAACGTGAAATTCCGGTTAATTTCAATAAGCGTTAAGGTTTCTATAATAAGGTAGTCAGGGGCGCAGCTAGGATTTTTCAAAGAGGGGGTTCGCACTCTGTCACACCCGTTTACTTGCCAGATTGTCATATCCACATCCATGTCGCCATGTTCTTAAAACACATTATTTTTCGGATAAATAGTCTGCATTTGGGGGAGGGGGGGGGAGGGGAGAATAGGTGCTGAGTCAGATCATACGAAAACAACACTAATATCGCTATATACATGCTTAAACATTCTTTAATACCTTGGTGAACCGAGCGCGGATCCATACCGGTTTCCACCGTTTTACGGAAATCGGTCAGATGTTTCATAATAGATATATTTTTAGTAAAAACTTTAAACTTTCCAAGTTGAAATCTGGAGAATGGTTTGGACAGTCACTAAATATCCTGTCTGAATGACTCAGAAACCCAGGAAAGGGGCCGGGAGAGCATTCCCCCAGACCTCCCTAGAATAGGAAATGGGTCAGTATTTATTCTAGATCCGCGCCTGTGAACGTTAGTTTATCGTCTTCACATGCCTTTTCCTCTTCAAACTCAGGATACTTAACAATTAAAGTCAAATCTCGCCTTGCGGACCCCACGCTATAACGGACACTCTGCCGGATTAAAATGGACAGCAGCTAAATCCCCGGCAAAAACAATTTACAGACGTTTGACTGATATAAACTCCCGCTATTGCGGACTCTTACTAATGAGGACACTAACTCCAGGTCCATACAATGTCCGCTATGAAGGAAGTTCACTGTTTTCCACGAGTGCGCGTTGGATATGAGATGGTAGAGGGCAAGGAGGTGCTTAGCGCCTAGTTGCCTTTTAGGCGCCTTTTTGGCCATAATCATCTCGTATCCAACAAGCGCGAGTGGAATAATTGTTTTATTTAAAACGCCCACAAAATATCGAGAACTCTTCCCACTTTATTTTTGTAAAAACAACCGTTTTTCAGCTTGTGTTTTATTTTGAGCAGGCACGTACAATCACCATATTCGGAGAGCATGGTGTAATGGCTCAGAAACCATGATCGCTAAGCCAATCAGAGCTCTAGAATAGCATCATCTAATGATTCAGTTTTTAATAAATGGGGATATTTAGTTTAGCAGATATTCTTCAAATAGCAACTATCATCCGTCGAGTTGTATTTTTGCTGTTCTTGCAATGTTTTTAGGCACTAGTTCGGCTATTTCTTTTCCCGACGACAACGCAGGAGCCGAGCACCGTGCCAACACTTTTCACGGTCCTCATTTAACCGGTTTTAAACAGTGTATGGTAACTGAACTCGCATTCAAGCACTATGGAGAGGCGGGGAGGAGGGGGGGAGGAGGCTGAACATTTTTCGAGTGGTCCCCTGGGTTAGGAAATGGAGATGATACTTCTAGATCTGATTTACAGACGGTGTCAATGTTTTAACGCAAATTTTGGTTGTAGTTCGTTGGCTTTATGATGGTCTCAATGAGGCTAATCGTCAACCGTCAAAAAAGTTCTTTTAAAGCGTTAACCTTCAAAAATTTAAGATTAATATTATTATAACCGTCAACAGGAGCCCATAACCCGGAGCGAGCAACTCCCATACTAGGCCTATGTCACGGCGTTTTTACGGACCAGTTTATTTTTAGACACATTTTAGGGCACTTTTTCCCGCGAAAATAGAATCTCCACCATGTCTATGAGCGCATTTAAAGTATAAGACATCAGAAAGGAAAACTAAACTCATTTTAAGGCAAAAAAGTATCATTTTGAGGCCTGTAGGTCACAGTTTTGCTGGTTCAAAATTCGTGCCAAAAACCGTTCTAACGATAAACTGGTCCGTGAAAACGCCAGCACACGAGCGTCGAGTGCATTGACGTTGCTCGCTCCGGATTGTGGGCTACTACCATAACCCGAGTGAAAAAAACTCTTATTGGCCATATAATATGGCTAATATCCAGCCATAACACGAGTGCAAAAAACTCTTTTTGGCCATGTAATATGGCTAATATCAAGCCATCTTGACCTCACGCTTGATCAATAACGCATATAACAGTTAATATTTAAAACCGTCAATCGTCAAAATTTGAAAAAAATTACCGTCAACCGTCAAAGCTACCACCTCATTGAAACACCCCTATATCGTTAAGTGATTGTTAGGTCCAGAGTGTTGCGATAGGGTGGAACTAATACTCGACGATAGATGGTGAATTAAGATAACCGTTATTCTCCGTCTATGGCCTTCATAAGCCGCGTTTTGGGGAGCACTAAGAGGCGTGCGTGACGCTCGAGACACGCGAGAGGAAGCACTTTTCTCTTTTCCTTCCTCTTGCGCTTCACGCTCACGTACCAAAACCCGCTTGAGGGCTCCCAATAACGCTTGTCTGCTATTTAAGCGTTAAATTTTAAACGAGGGCCTTGACCGCAACGGTTTTTCGTCCGATATAAATAAATGCAACGAATTTTCTGTAGCTGCTGCCTTAAACTACCGCGATCTCTTTCTTTGCTGTTATTTAGGTCGTCGCGCAATGCGCATACAGAGGCGTTGCCTGACAATCGAGAGCTCCGTGACTGCACCCATCTGACGGCTACGTAGACGCCCGTGGGATTCTCCCCTATAAAAGCTGGGTGAGGGTTCTTGTCGAGTAATTCCAAATACACCCTTTAAAGCTACCCGAAACTCCTTTTTCTGTAAGTTATGCCAGGGATTTAGATGCTGTCCGTATAATCGGGCTGTTATCACGAGGTGTTCGCAAGGTTCCTCAAGGCGAAAGTTGACTCTAGTCAACCTCGTCCCCAGGATCTTGTCATCTTTTCATCTTTTCGGCACAGAAGACCCTGGGGACGAGGTTCGATTGTAGTCCACGTCATTTTTCGGCGCGTCACCCTTAAAGGCATGAAAGTAAAGGTACAAATCCACAAATTCTTCAAAGGTACGCTGAGCACGCCCGTCATTTATAGGGGAGTAGTTCGTCCTAGTCCGGGTACGGCGTCTTTCCAGGCCTTCTCAATGCACTTCGGCAACGTATCGGTTACGAACGGTGCAAAGCTGGCTCTTACCACGTGACTCGAAACGCACAGATCGCGCGGATCAGTGATGCCTAGGGACTTGACAAGGGAAGTAGCAGTTATCTAAAATCAGGAAAAAGGCTTTTATTGGAACTTAAGAATCATTGGGGATGGATATGCGGGTAAACTAAAGCGGATCTTAGCATAGGCTATTGAGATGCACACATAGAAAATTGGTAGTAAACAGGCAGTTTTACCAACAATTTGCAAGTATAACATTGGATAATTATCTTAACTTAAAACTCTCTGAAGACTTGAGTGATGAACCATGCACTACAAATTAAAGGGATTGTATTAGAAGCGATTGTTTAGTTTGAAGGATCCTGTTCCTTTCGATCTCCGTTCGCGCGTTGCCTCTACAAGTTTTTGCGCACAGGTCAGTAATGCCTAGCCTGTTACATCGGCGAGACTAGCCGACATCTCTCGACGCGCATTCGTGAGCATCTGAGCAGGGATAGGAATTCACACGTTTACCAGCATTTGCAGCAATGCCAGGCATGTCATTGTCTAGCTAATAAGAATTACTTTTCCATCGTGGATTATGCACCCAACAGACTACAACTTATGTTGAAGGAGGCAATGCACATCAAATGGGAGAATCCCACTTTAAATAAGCAGCTGAAACGTGCTGACTTAACTCTCTCGTTCTGATATTATTCTTTAAGTTTATCTTATATATATGTATATATATATTTTTTTTTTGTTCTCATAACATTTTGTGTTATAGCCATTGTATTTATTTCAATTTTTACAATTTTCTTCCTTGTATTAAGCGTAGTGCTCGCGCAAGTGTTATTCCATGTCTCGCGCATCTTAAAATTGTACGTTAATTTTTCGAAATTTTGATTTGTATCACGTTTTAACTCATACGTCATTGCTTGTATTAATTCAACCGAACTTACAAACGAATTCACAACTGAAGATGATCTTTGAACGATCACCAAACACGTCTTATTTTAAAATTAAAGTTGTTGTCCATTTCTTAAAAAAAGATTGTATTAGTGTATCAAATTTTCTTCTAGCTTCTATTTTAAAAAACCACATTTATCAAACCCGCTCGATTCCGACGATCCTACTGAAATATAGGGAATTGTGAGCCGTCTACCTTGGTGATAAAGACCAGCAGTAAGCGATCAGAACGTCGCGACGCGATCAATGACAAAGTGACTATGGTACTGAACACAACAAGTAAGGCTATATATAATACAAAACCACGATGACTGATATCTCTTCCTATATTCTATTCCTCCTTTTCACTTAGATTCGTGAAAGTGCGCGTGCATTATCAAGGCCGAATGAATAGTTTCAGACCATCCCTAGTCTTCATTCTAACCCAGCTCTCCCCTGGTTGGTGTGGCGGAGTGTTGACAGGAGTCTGGTAACAAAAAATAGCGTTGTACCTGTCGATTCCACTGAAAACTTGCCTTATTTGGGCATATGATTTCCCGTTCAGCACATGAGAGAAGATTTACAACAGAAAGCGGTGTCGAGTTAAGTTATTTCAACAGAAAAGGCGAGATATATAAACGTTGATTTAAGAATCTTTTCGTTTTAAGTTAGTACTGCCTTCTCGTTCGCTGCACGCTAGAGTAGAGTATATATAAAAACGACAATACGTTAGCGAATTTATATTACTGGTGAGACTTCATGTTTTTGAAGAGGGTATGGATGGGGTTAACTTTTCGTTCGCTTTAGGCTTGTAATTCGTTTTTGTTCTCACTGTTTTTGTTTGCTGGTTAGATATTTTCCCCAACACCAGATTTTCCAACAGAAGCGACGGCATTCTTCGTGTCAAGCTTTCCTTATCTCCTCGTGTAATCTGATCCTTTTTAGTGGTGAAAATATTGCTTGCTGCACATAGAACACTTTTGCTGTTTTACAAACTTCTCTTCGTTAAAACTTAACATCATGGCTCCTAAAATTAATAGAATATATCAAGTGCTCATGTCTCTTGGCAGTTTTGCCGCACAAACAAGTTTTCAAAAAAGTCAAAGTTTTCAGGACCGTACCTTAGTTTCTTGCAACAAGGCTGGTCAGAGGCGGATCCACGGGAGGGCCCCGGGAGACCCGGGCTCCCCCCTTATTTTTCGACCAAAATGAGGGCCAAAGGGCCGAAAAACATTTTTTTGGAGACCGGGCCCCCCTTATCTCACCCAACCCCCCCCCCCCCCCCCCCCCCCCCCCCCCCTTATCTGAAGGTCTAGATCCGCCAGTGCTGGTTACCATACAGTCAGATTTTAAAGCATCAGTTTCAGTATGAGGAGACTGAAAACGTGTCGAGGGTGATTACTAATTCTTTGAAAGGAAGTATCTTTCCGAGGGCAGTATGGAATGCTCTAAAGGAAATTAAGCTCTCTTTCTAAAGCTAAAGGATTTTCCGTGTGCAACTATAACCTACAGAGATTATCGTTCTCAGCGTCAAAACAAACAGGTCTATGATTTTTAATACTCTGTTGAACAATCACCGAAAAGAGTACTAAGTCGTCAAGCAAATGTAGGTTCAAAATGTACAGGAAACCACACGGGGCAAAACAATGCATGGTTTACAGATGGCAATCACAAGGGTACAAACTGAATGTTTAGTAAGTCTAGCCAATGTCTTCATGTATTGTCTTTTGTAAGTTACTGTACGGTATAAGACATCTTCGAACTAAACAAAACCCATGACCATCGCGGCCAGCTTGTTTTCCCATGTACTAGATACGTATCTCGAGCAGAGGATGCAGTCACCGTGCACGAAAACTTGCAAAAAAAAAACCGTTTCAGTTTCAAATTTAACAGAAAGAATTTTTTATGCTAATACTAGAAGGCCACCTGCGCTCACTGAGAAATAGCCTTTCATTTCCTAATTCACGTCATCTGGAGGAAGTTTCAGTTTCCAGGCTGCGACCCTTAAAATCCAGCCTTGGAACAGCTAGCCAGAAAGGTTGTTGTACCAGTGAGGTGAAAGGGAACATTATTCTGTTGGATTTTTGCCCAAATGATCATGATGCTTTGTGAATTTGCCTGGACTTTTTGTCTCTTTGCTTTCTCCATAAGCGGCAGTACAGGTAGACATCTCTTTCTTTCCGTTTTTCTATTTTTTCTTTAATAGATTCTCTGTAGATTAAATTAACGACGAGCACATGAACTCAAAGCGCTCTTAATATCCTTGTACACACTGAAATTCTTTTTAATTTTTGTTTTCTCCATAACCGGCAGTACAGGTAAAGGCCTCTTTCTTTCCATTTTTCTATTTTTTTAATCTTTAAAATAGATTCTCTTTAGATTAAATTAACGACGAGCCGTGAACTCAAAGTGCTCTTGATATCCTTCTACAAATTGAAATTCTTTTTAATTTTTGTTTTCTCCATAAGCGGCAGTAAAGGCCTCTTTCTTTCCGTTTTTATATATTTTTAAAAAAATCTAATAGATTCTCTGTCAGATTAAATTAACGACGAACACATGAACTCAAAGCGCTCTTAATATACTTTTACGAAATTCTTTTTAATTTTTACTCTTATCACTTTTAGAAACTCGTTTTTCCGTGATATTCCTCACTTAAAGAGAGCAAATTTAAAACGTATTTCGATCCGCCCAAACTATAAAACTGTTTCAGTAATTCGATTTTTGAGAAGAAAAAAATTAGACGCCAGGATATTTACTTAAATCCAGTATATAAATTTCAGGGGGAAGAAATACAACCGAAAATGGCAGATGATTTTTTACCCTGCATTCTTCAGTAATTCAAACTTGTAATCATGATCGACTCTCGTTTCTCTAGACAAATTTCTCCTGCAGCTTTACTAGAAAATTACAAGAGCGCTGGTGAAAATATCAAAAATGTAAGAGCCATTAGTTGAGCAAAGACAAGTCAGGAATCTTTTCTGCATGAGCCACGACTGCACGCTAGGTTCGATGTAGACTTTCTCAAAGCCCGTTTCCGGTTCTGCTGTCGGTCGCATTCGCTCGCTTCGCGAGCTTCCCTGGCGCTCACGCAGTCGACTTGAGGCAAGTCCAGGTAGGATAAACAAAGACCTTTTAAGATGGTCCATGACATGATTATAGCCCACTTTCGATGTATCAAAATTCTAACATGACCCCGAGGCTTTAGGGACAAAATTGCAATTTTTTCACAACTCCACTGTCCCCTAATAGTCCAGTTTCGAGTTCGGAGAAAAATGTGCACGCGACAATCCTAAAAGGTAAAATCCTAAAAGGTGTCGATGACATCGACCACAATTTGTTCCAATATGCGGCATCAACGAGAAACCAAATTCACCATTAAATTTATTTATTGATTTAATACAGTTGATTCATCAACCATTTGTTAGGCCGCGTCTACACGTCGGAAAGCGGAAGCTTTTTGCTCCGTTTTCAAAAAATACCCTGCGTGCGCTGAAATATAGAATCCGGAAACGGAATGCAGAATCTGTGAAAGAAGATTCCACGCGATCGATTCGAAAAAATATAAATTAGCAATGACAATAAAATAAATAAACAGATAAAATCAAGACATAAATGAATAAATTACCTGGGCAGAGGAGACTACTGTATGACTAGCTGAGTTGATTCCGGTGAAAAGACTCTTCATACTACTGCCGGCAATGAATGCAAGTTCTCATGGACGTCTTCATGGGCAGCAAAGCGGGCAGAAAAACTATAGCTGATGAGTAGACGTCACTGGGAATAATTAGTTCCTTTAGAAAGAGGTAAGTTATATGGAGACACACTTCGTTTTAATCGACAGAGGCGTCGTTTATACAACAGAAAGGCGTCGTCGTCAAGTTTTTCCTGGGTGTGTTTTTTGGGTTGTCTTCAACGGTGTTCAGTTTTATTTATCAAGACAACTTACCAAAGAGAACCATGGCATTGTGGAGTCCAAAAAGAGAGAATTCTGCATGTATTTTCTTGATTCCGCGACTGATTGCATCATAGCCTGTTTCATGCGTTAGGATAGTACGCTGTCGCCAACATCTGAATGCCTGGAGCAGGCTAATTACATCGAAATAATGCGTGCATGTTTAATAAGCCTCTTCAACGTAAAACACGGATGTCAAAGCAAACTCAGTTACACCAGTATTCCATCAGCATTCAGCTTGGCGAAAAAGTTGAACTTATTTGCTAAAACACCGGAACTGTGATCATGTCACGGGTCGGTCATGTGTTGAGTATTCAGTTTCGGGACTATCATGTACTGTGGTCCGACGCCAACTACTGCTACTCATGACATTTAGCTAAAAAGGTAATGTTTAACTGTATTATTCAACCAATAAACTCGTGAATAAAAATTAGTTGTAGAATTACTTTTATGGGCTTTGCAGTGCAATAAATCACACTTTGGCAAACCTTATCAAGACACATTAACAAGATTATTAGGAAATTCAAAGAAAACTAAAACAAATTCTCTTTGGATTGTACTAAATTACGCAATGTGAAATTCTTTAATTTCTATCATTGATATTTGATTCCGTATTCCGTTTCCGTTTCCGTGATTCCGTTTCCGGATACCTTATTTTAGTGCTACGATGACTTTTTGGAATCATGTTTTTGCTGTCCACACGAAAACGCAATAGTGACTGAAAACGCAACCTCGCTGCGGCTCTGCCCTGTCGCTGACCAAAAGGGTCGCGGCCTCTGAGAACGAGATTGCACAAAAGGGACTCCCGGGAACTCCCGGGGACGAGGTTGTCTTTGATATTGGGAGCATGCGCATTCACTGTTATCTGCAATATTCGGACTCATTCTCGCCCCCAGAGCCACTCGGCTCTATTTTTACCATTTTATAAAGTACTTAGTTCCTCAGAGAACATTAGGAAAACAAAGAAAAGATATTTATTTTGAAATAAAAGCCCGCTCTAAATGTTTTGAAATTACACTAATTGCTCGCGCATATATTGTTACGTAATGATTTATCCCCCCCTTTAACTAAGCGCCCCCTTTGAATAAGCGCCTTACGCTCGATTCAGAAACTTAAAGGAGCGCCACGTGCTAATCATTACGATATTTCAGGGCTATGCTACAACTGCATACCTTGAGTTTATAATCGCAACAATCAGGAGCTCTCAACGACTGTTTTCTGTAAAATATCTGTTCGGAGATGCAAATATTGCCTAGAATTGTCTATTACTTCAGGACCGCTAAAAATTTCATGATGAGCGTTTCCTTCAAGTATGTATAATTTCCGAAGCCTATCTAATAAATTCCCTACTATTTTCTGAAGTGTAATTTTTCATTTACCTCCTCGATCGGGCTAAGCTACTTTTCGTATAAAAAAGGAAACCTAAAATTTTCGAATTCAAAAATGTGATGCAGAGAGCAATAAGATAAATTCTCACTTTCGTAATACGTTAAATTGCATACAAATTTTTCGGAGAAATGATACTCAAACCATCATTGTAAATTTGAAAAGATCAGACTCGGGTTGCCCTAGGATCGACCAAACAGATACAAATTTTATGGCGCCGCTTAGAATGCATTTCTAGAGATCTACATGTACTCCGGATAACCTAATAAGTGTATTTAGGAGGAAATCGTCGTTGGGTGCCCCTGTAAAATCATTTCTTAATTATATTAATTCTTTTACATTTATGAAACCAAGGTATAGAAGAAGGCAGCCGTACAGACGTGTATGTTTCCATCTATGGTCAAGATATCGACAACTGTGGCCCACAGAGTGAACCATGCCGGTCCATAGCAAGGGCGGTTCAAGAGGTTGAAAAAAACGGGCGAATTCATCTTGATGGCTCTGGCACGAAGGACCAGCCCTTTGACTGCAAGAGTAGACTGACGAACTCAGATCAATATTGGGGAATTTCTATTGACAAAAGCGTGTCCATAGAACGCCTCGATTCTACCCCGCATGTTAAGTGTGAAAAAGGATTTCACTTTCATAAAGATAAAGTACAAAAAATAAAAATTACTTTGACTGGGATTGCATTTGAGCACGCACCGCTTGTATTTGATGACTGCTACAGAATTCAGCTTATAAACTGCTCTTACAAGAACGCGGGCAAAAGAGCCGCCGTCAGCGTTTGGACGAAAAATATTCCCACACTCCAGTTACACATACAGGGACTATCTCTGTTTCAGAACAACCAACAATGCATTGAAGTCTGGATAAAAAACAAAAGGAAACTTTTCCTAACACTTGGCGTGAACAACACCATATTTCAAGAGAATGGCCTTCAATCTAATCAGTCAACTAGAGCTGTGATTTCCATACGAACCAACATTAAATCCAATTCATCAGTACGAACTGATATTTCAGTAAACAAAGTCACAAGCGTCGAAAACAAGGCTCCTTTCATGCTGCTAGATGTGCCGACAGCTAACACAAAGGAAGTATACAGCCATGTAAAACTATTAAACAATAACTTGAAGTCATCTAACACAAGAAACAGTGCCAGGCGCTTTATGGATAGCATGTACATTTCCAAAGTAACAAAAACTGATACAAGATTTCAACACTTTCTCTGCGGTAACAACAGTAATGATTTGGCATTAAGGTGCATTAAGATTTCTTCCAGTGAGGCTAAACTGGTAAAAATCGAGAATTCTTTATTTGTCGGGCAAACTGTGACGACAGGAAAGGGCGGAGCCTTGAGTATTGAATGCAAAGGCAGTGCTTCCTTGGTTGTTAAAAACACTACTTTTGAGCGAAACAAGGCTTATTCCGGTGGCGGTGCGATTTCTTTCAACAGCGTAAAAGGAAATCTAAGGCTTGAACTCACTAATGTAAATTTTTCTGAATGCGAATCCGAAACCCAGGGATCTGCGATTCTGGTTGGGAAAACTCACCGTCTTAAAGCTAAACCGATAAACTATGTTCTGTACGCGCATTTCACAAACGTCCGCGTCAAAAACTGTGCCTGTTCACACAGCAGTGTTGGTGTTATGTTGAAAAGTGGGTTCGTGGAATTTAAACGTTTTCACTGGGAAAACACTGTTTCAAAGGTCTCTGGAGGTATATTCGTAGCAAGTACTGGTACTGTTAAGACAAATGTTTCAATTTTGAAGTCTAATTTCACCGACAGTCATTACAATGGAAGTGTTTTCGTGAGAATCGAAGCGCTGAAAAAACACACAGGAAAGGTTTTGGTAGCCAACACTTCTATGTACAATAATCAAAATGGATCCCTGATAATCAACCCAAAATATGACATCTTGCTCAAGAATGTGACCATCGCCTATTGCAGACACGGATTACAAACATCCAAAAAATGGTTGTTTCCCTGCGACGTGCCTTTGAAGCCTGTCAAAATCCTAATTGAAAACTGCACTTTTAAACGCAATGTCTACGATGTGTCTATAACTGTAAGAGACGCTCGGTCTGTATCGTTCACAGTGAACAACACGAATTTCATCGGCCAGTCAAACGGTCACGCCATTCGATTTTATATGCCCCCAGTGGGGAAGATAACCAAAACATCGAGAGCCACAGTAAAAATAGACAAAGTGATTTTTGATGCTCGTCCTGCCAGCTATTTCGCCCTTTACTTCCTAGGCAAGAAGTATGTAACCATACGCCGGTCGATTTTTCGCCACTGCACGTCTGTTAGCCAAGACCTGGGGAACTATAGTGATAGTAAGTTTCCTTATGAGACGGCAACAGGTGCTATCTCGATTCTTTCCAATCCGGACAAACGCTACAAAAAAGGGTGTGTCCAACAAAACATAACCAACAACACTCCCCCTTTATGGAAATACGACAGTCACGTGACTGTTGAAGATACGTTATTTCAAGAGAACGCTGGGCTCAATGGAGGTGCAGTGTATCTTAGCAACGGAAACACTACCTTTCGGAATTGCTCCTTTGAAAACAATTTGGCAGTTATGAACACCGGTCAAGTTTATTCCGCCTATGGAACTGGACGAGTAGAATTCGTCAACTGCTCTTTTGTTAGTAGTACGTACCACGCCACTATCTCTGGCAGAAAATTCAAAAACGTCGCCTTCTTTTATTCTGAAAGCGGAGGACCCATCAAGTTTCGGAACTCGTCTATGTTTTCAAACACCTCTACAAGGCGTTCGTTTTCTGTGTTGGCAGTTTACAACGGAGGATACGTTGATATCGACAGCGAAACTAGCATTCGCTGCGAAGGAAGTAAGTTGTCTCTCGCAAATGCAACGCATTTTGTCTACACCGAAACCGAAGAAAGACAAACATTTTGCATAGAAAACGCGACGGTCCTTTCGTTTTCCTGCAAGCTTTGCTCTCCCGGATATTACAGCCTACAAACTGGTTTTTCAAAAGGTCTTGTTGTAGATGATTCATTCCAATGTCATCGATGTCCTTTGGGAGCTACATGCATAAGAAACGAATCAAGCATCGCGGCAGTAGAAAACTTCTGGGGATACAATGTGCCGGAAAGAGATGGGCAAGTACTCAACTTTGTTCCCTGCCCCAAGGGTTATTGCCGCTCACCGAGCCCGCAATCGTTAGTGTGCAACAGTTGTCACGGAAACAGGACTGGTTTTCTGTGTGGCCAGTGCGCGCCTGGTTACACTGAAACACTATTTAATTCTGAGTGCAGAAAAACAGCTCAATGTAAAGATTACCTCTTCTGGATAGCGATGTTTCTTTTCTCGGCTGCCTTGGCGCTATATCTGTTAACTGATCCTCCTTTGCTTCGACTTCTATGTCCACAACAGATTTTATGGTTCATGAAAAAGAAGGAGAGAAGACAAAACCAAGAAAACAGTGAAAACTGCGACGAGTCAGACAGTGGTTATACAAAAATCGCCTTCTATTACTACCAAGTCGCCGATTTGCTGCTAGGCAGTTCTCTTGATGACTTGCTTTCTGAAATGCCCCTCGTTGTTGCTATGATTTCAGCGTTCAATTTTCAAGTCCGCGCTGTTTATCTAAGAATCGAGTGTCCATTTCCGGGATTGACCCCAGTCACCAAAGAACTGCTTCTTTCTTTGGTGGTGTTCGCAACAATGGCGAACCTCGCCCTCATTTTCTGCGCCCACTTGGTTATCAGCAGATTCCATAAGAAGGTGAGAAAGCCATCGTTGAGCCGTTATATGGCGGTCTCCTTGGAGATACTGTTGCTAGGATACGATAGACTGGCTGAAACTTCGCTGGGGCTGATGCACTGTGTAAGAACTGGGTATGAGCATCGACTGTTCATTGATGGTACCATGATCTGTTGGGAGCCGTGGCAATACATCCTTCTTGGGTACATAATCGTGTTTGTGGTGCCCTTTATCGCAGTCCTGTACTACGGTTCTTCAAAGCTGCACGGTTCTTACATTTCTTCAGGTGAATTTCTCGCAGCCTGTGCTATTCCTTTGCCATTTCTAATCTATTGGCTTTTCAAGCGCGTTTTCAAGAGAAGAAAGGAAGAAAATGGTAGCGAAGAAGCTGCAGCAAGGCTGATCGATAGAGCTGAAGTAATGAAGGTCCTACACGAGCCATTTCGCGCACCTAATGATCGAGATAAAGGCACTCTTTACTGGGAGAGCGTTATGATTGGTCGACGGCTCATCCTGCTCACATTTCACTCTTTCATCCCTAACGCTATGATCCGATTTTTCTTTATGGCTAGCGCATGTGACTTCATGGCCATCCACCACATAATCAAGGCCCCATTCCGGAGCAACACCGCTAACAAAGCCGAAACGACGTCCTTAATCACCTTGGCAATCGTCGCCAAAATCAGCCTGATAAAGGCCACTCTCCTGTCTTCCGGAATAAGTGCCAAGGGAAGAAACAAGGTTTTCCTAAAGGGACTTCAGTGGTTCGAATTTGCTGCAATGGGACTTGTTCCCGCATTGTTGTCCTTGCTAGCTGCTTCAGCCATTTTGTCGCAAACATTCCGTTTGATTATTTATCTTGTCAAGAAGATTGGCCGACGCTTTCGAAAGGATGACATTACTCATACATCTACCGATGAACTAACAGATCCTCTTTTGAGTAATAACCAAGATTATAATAGTTGTTAACAGTTACTTTTTTTATTATTTATTATTATTATTATAAATTTTTGATACTCAGTTTTGGAATTTACGGCAGATGTAGAGCTTGGAAAGAATTCATTGCTATTAACCTTTTTCCCTAAAATGACCGTTTTTCAACAATACCATAATTAGATAACGTTCTAAAGAAAATAACAAAAGAAGTTTGGAAATAACGGAAGAGAATTTGCTATTTCGCTGCCGAAACAGCCGAAATGCAAAGTGAACAGATGCCGCTATCACTTCTTAAAAATGGATTGTCGCTGTCACAATTCTTTCCTTCTTTTCTGTCGATTGTTAGTGCTTTGTGAGAGGACTGTCGCCAGTTTTCGGCGCCATGTTGCCTTTCGCTTCTACCCCTTGGAAGGCCTCAACATTGCTACCCGTTACCTTGCCAACAACTTCCAAAGAGACAATATAGTAGAAATTTTTCGCTCAGGGGAGGAGGGGAAGGGAAGATATGCGCCTCTCTCTCTCCCTTCCCTAATGTTTTGGTTATGCTGAAAAGTCTGCTTATTTTGCCCCATTATGATAAAAATAACAATAAAATTACCGCCGGCTTACCATGAAATTTTTTTAACTTTGATGCTGTCTTACCGACATTTTCTTCAATATCCCAAGCCAACTCCCAAGAATGTTTTAGATGAATGTCTAAGTGTGTTATTTAACTAGGATGAAGAGAATTTGGAGATATACTTGACATGGTGAAGAAGGAAAGTAGGGGGCAAACTTGTAGTCTTTTGCCTCACTGATCTTGGGAATAACTCGTTACTACCCTGAAGCATATGTTTGTGATTTATGATTCTAATTTCAAAATATAAACTTTATTATAGGACAACTTATCACCTACCTAGTTGCCAAACAATTTTCTGTCAGTGACGTGAACAATACCAATACCGTAGCCGCACATGTGTCGGGGGGAGGGTGAGGCTACAGGGGCGGATCCAGGATTTTTTTAGGAGGGGGTGCACTCATCTCTTGCTCTACTTCAACACCAATAAACCACATAGTTTTTTTTTTCTGTTGCACAATACCAGTTGTATTAGAAAACCGCAGGTCATCTGAGGGGGGGGAGGTGCACACCCCCCTGCACCCTCCCCCTAGATCCGCCCCTGGGCTACACGTAGGCTAAATATTGAAAAACTGATTCTAGCTTGAGTTTACATGTATCTGCATATAAAAAAGGAAGTATTCTGTATAAACTATGACAAGGTGTTATGATTGGTTGTATGTTCTGTAGTTTTTGCTAACTATACATATATCTATGGGTTATCTACGCAATAACTGGATTATACCGCTTAAATGGTACACTATTAGAAGTATATTAGGAATTTGTATCTCATACTAAGTGTTTTGTGATTAAACTATTAACAGTTTCACCATCCTGTTTTAGTTCTCCTTGGCATTACAAGTGATTCTCGTCTTGTATGGAGACAATACCTTGATGGCGGTTTGTAAGATTTTAAGCTGTCCCAATGAATTGTAAACAATGACTTGTAAGCAAACATCTGTTACCATGGTGATATCCAGGTGACTATTCTTTAGTGTAACTTAGATAGACGAGGACATTGTGAATATATGCTGGCAAATAAGCATATGTTTAGTACACAGACATCCCAAGAATTGTCACCAATGTTGCATCTGTGACAGGCATGTTAAGGGACAGAAAATACTTTGCTAAAACATCAGCAACATTTCTGTTAGAGAAGCTTTACTATCCATAAGATGCTACGTCGACCATAATTTTGACTTTAATGATCATGACGACGAAGAATTAACAAGCATATTGCACGAGCTTATACGTACTTGGATCTTTGGCAATGATACGGGGATGTTACCGAATATACCCCAAGGGGATCTGTTTGAAGAGCGGGGCCCTAGAAGGTTGAAATCTGTTATTATATGTTCACCCGGTCGGTCTGGACGTTCATATAAACGTGGAAGACCAAAAGTCTTTTTGCGAGGCGCTGCATAAGTTGCAGAAACTCAAGAATGAAATTGATGATGCGAGACATTGTTTACAGTAAGTTACTTTATTCTTTTGTTACTTGCACCGAGCAAGGTTTTTCTTCAAAACTATGAAAGGTTTAAACCAAGGAGTCATTTCAAAAAAAAGAAATTTTTCTTCAAGTTGATCCTTTTATTTCAAAGGATCTAAACGGAGGGACTTGCATGCGCTTAATAGATGATCTCGTGATAACTGAAGATAGCAGAACTATCTACCTTGTTGTGTTACACCCCAAAATTTTGCCTATCGATTAGCTTCGATTATTTCCAATTGTTTTATAGTCCGCCTAAGAGAAATCGAAGACAATGGTTATGCAAAATTTTGGGGGGGTAAAAAAGCTGCATTATGGTCTACGTGAAATGGTGAATGAAATTAAGGCATTGGAAATTAACGCGACTTTAGTGGAAAACGACTTTCGAATGAAGGAAATGAACGCAAAAAAGAGGATAACATTTCAAAATAAAGTCAATTAACGCGACTTTCACAAAGAACCAAAACTTGTTGAGACAGCGGGAACAAAGTTAAATGTATATTCCGAAATGAAAACTTTGTTCGTGGTTCCCTGAACTTACGCAAGGGGGTCAAGCGAAGAAATTAGGCCACTTCGGGGGTTCTTCACAGTTTCACTGTTTCTGGAATAGGAACAGTAAAGTTCGCAGAAATTAACGCTCCACGTAATTAAAGGCGCAGAAATTAACGTTTACAAAATGAATTAAGGTGAAATTCGCGTTAATTTCAATAAGCGTTAAGGTTTCTATAATAAGGTAGTCAGGGACGTAGCTAGGATTTTTCAAAGAGGGGGTTCGCACGCTGTCACACCCGTTTACTTACCAGATTGTCATATCCACATCCATGTCGCCATGTTCTTAAAACACATTATTTTTGGGATAAACAGTTTGCATTTGAGGGGGGAGGGGAGAATAGGTGCTGAGTCAGATCATACGAAAACAACACTAATATCGCTATATACATGCTTAAACATTCTTTAATACCTTGGTGAACGTTAGTTTATCGTCTTCACATGCCTTTTCCTCTTCAAACTCAGGATACTTAACAATTAAAGTCAAATCTCGTCTTGCGGACCCCCCGCTATAACGGACACTCTGATTAAAACGGACAGCAGCTAAATCCCCGGCAAAAACAATTTACAGACGTTTGACTGATATAAACTCCCGCTATTGCGGACTGTCGCCAGTGAGGACACTACAATGTCCGCTATGAAGGAAGTTCACTGTTTTCCACGAGTGCGCGTTGGATATGAGATGGTAGAGGGCAAGGAGGTGCTTAGCGCCTAGTTGCCTTTTAGGCGCCTTTTTGGCCATAATCATCTCGTATCCAACAAGTGCGAGTGGAATAATTGTTTTTTTTTAAACGCCCACAAAATATCGAAAACTCTTCCCACTTTATTTTTGTAAAAACAACCGATTTTCAGCTTGTGTTTAATTTTGAGCAGGCACGTACAATTACCATATTTGGAGAGCATGGTATAATGGCTCAGAAACCATGATCGCTAAGACAATCAGAGCTCTAGAATAGCATCATCCAATGATTCAGTTTTTAATAAATGGGGATATTTAATTTTGCAGACATTCTTCAAATAGCAACTATCATCCGTCGAGTTGTATTTTTGCGGTTCTTGCCATATTTTTAGGCACTAGTTCGGCTATTTCTTCTTCCGACGACACCGCAGGAGCCGAACACCGTGCCAACACTTTTCACGGTCCCCATTCAACCGGTTTTAAACAGTGTACAGTAAGTGAACTCGCATTCAAGCACTATGGAGAGGGGGGGGGGGGGGGTTTCTGAACATTTTTCGAGTGGTCCCCTGGGTTAGGAAATGGAGATGATACTTCTAGATCTGATTTACAGACGGTGTCAATGTTTTGACGCAAATTTTGGTTTGAGTTCGTTGGCTTTATGATGGTCTCAATGGGGCTAATCGTCAACCGTCAAAAAAGTTCTTTTAAAGCGTTAACCTTCAAAAATTTAAGATTAATATTACTATAACCGTCAACAAGAGCCCATAACGGGGAGCGAGCAACTCCCACACCAGGCCTATGTCACGGCGTTTTTACGGATCAGTTTATTTTTAGATACATTTTAGGGCACGTTTTCCCGCGAAAATAGAATCTCCACCATGTCTATGAGAGCATTTGAAGTATAAGATATCAAAAAGGAAAACTAAACTTATTAAAAGGCAAAAAATATCATTTTTAGGTCTGTAGGTCACGGTTTTGCTGACAGGTTTGTGGAATTTAAAAGATATTCAAAATTCGTGCCGTTTTCACTGGTCCGTGAAAACGCCAGGACACGAGCGTCGAGCGCGTTGATGTTGCTCGCCCCGGATTGTGGGCTCCTACCATAACGCGAGTGAAAAAAACTTTTATTGGTCATATAATATGGCTAATATCCAGCCATAACGCGAGTGCAAAAGACTCTTTTTGGCCATATAATATGGCTAATATCCAGCCATAACGCGAGTGCAAAAGACTCTTTTTAGCCATATAATATGGCTAATATTCAGCCATCTTGACCTCACGCTTGATCAATGACGCATATAAAAGTTAATATTTAAAACGGTCAGTCGTCAAAATTGGAAAAAAATTACCGTCAACCGTCAAAGCTACCACCTCATTGAGACACCCCTATATCGTTGAGTGATTGTTAGGTCCAGGGTGCTGTGATAAGGTGGAACTAATACGCGACGATAGATGATGAATTAAGATAACCGTTATTCTCCGTCTATGGCCTTCATAAGCCGCGTTTTGGGGGGCGCTAAGGGGCGTGCGTGAAGCGCGAGACACGCGAGAGGAAGGACTTTTCTCTTTTCCTTCTCTTGCGCTTCACGCTCGCGCACCAAAACCCGCTTGAGGGCCCCCAATAACGCCTGTTTGCTATTTAAGCGTTGAATTTTAAACGGGAGCCTTGACCGCAACGGCTTTTCCTCCGATATAAATAAATGAAACGAATTTTCTGTAGCTGCTGCCTTAAACTACCGCGATCTCCTTCTTTGCTGTTATTTAGGTGGTCGCGCAATGCGCATACAGAGGCGTTGCCTGACAATCGAGAGCTCCGTGACTGCACCCATCTGACGGCTACGTAGACGCCCGTGGGATTTTCCCCTATAAAAACTGGGTGAGGGTTCTTGTCGAGTAATTCCAAAAACACCCTTTAAAGCTAACCGAAACTCCTTTGTCTGTAAGTTATGCCAGGGATTAAGATGCTGTCCGTATAATCGGGCTGTTATCACGAGGTGTTCGGAAGGTTCCTCAAGGCGAGAGTTGACTCCAGTCAACCTCGTCCCCAGGATCTTCTCATCTTTTCACCTTTTCGGCACAGAAGACCCTGGGGACGAGGTTCGATTGTAGTTCACGTCATTTTTCGGCGCGTCACCCTTAAAGGCCCGTGAAAGTAAAGATACAAATCCACAAATCCTTGAAAGGTACGCTGAGCACACCCGTCATTTATAGGGAACTAGTTAGGCCTAGTCCCGGTACGGCGTCTTTCCAGGCCTCTCAACGCACTTCGGGAACGTATCGGAGACGAACAGTGCAAAGCTTGCTCGTACCACGTGACCCGAAACGCACAGATTGCGCGGATCAATGAGGCCTCGTCCAAAGTAGCAGTTATCTTAAACCAGGAAAATGGATTTTATGGGAACTTAAGAATCACTGATTGGGGATGGATATGCGGGTAGACTAAAGCGGATGTTAGCATGTGCTATTGAGATGTACACATAGAAAATTGGTAGTAAACAGGCAGTTCTACCAGCAATTTGCAAGTATAACATTGGATTATTAACGTTAACTTAAAACGTATGCAACTGAACACTCTGAAGGCTTAACCATGCACTAATCTTCTTCTAGCTTCTATTTTAAAAACCACATTTATCAAACTCCCTCGATTCCGACGATGCTACTGAAATATAGGGGAGCCGTTTACCTTAGTGTTAAATACCAGCAGTAAGCGATCAGAACGTCGCGACGCGATCAATAACAAAGTGACTATCGTACTAAAAAACAACAAGTAAGGCTATAATACAAAACCGCGATGATTGATATCTCTTCCTATTCTATTCCTCCTTTTCCCGTAGATTTCGTGAAAGTGCGCGTGGTTTACCAAGGCCGAATGAATAGTTTCAGATCATCCCCGGTCTTCATTCTCACCAAACTCTCGCCTGGTTGGTGCAGCGAAGTGTTGACTGGAGACTGGTAACAAAAAATAGCGTTGTACCTGTCGATTCCACTGGAAACTTGCCTTATTTGGGCATATGATTTCTCGCCCAGCACATGAGAGAAGATTTACAACAGAAAGAGGTGTCGAATTAACTTATTTCAACAAAAAAGGCGAGATATATAAACGTTGTTTTAAGAACTGTTATTGTCGCGTTATAAGTTAGTACTTCCTTCTCGTTCGCTGCACGCTAGAGTAGAGTATATATAAAAAGACGTAATACGTTAGCGAATTTATTTAACTGGTTACACTTCTTGTGTTTTTGAAGAGGGTGTGGATGGGGTTAACTGACAAATGGCCAAAATTTTAACTGACAACTGACATTTGCCTTGGGTTTTACTATCAACTGAAAAAGGACTTGATTGTCCTTTATTTTCTACAAAACCCTCTAAGGCAAGTATTAGTCCATTCTTTTTGTCAGACAATGTGATCAAATGTACGCTTATATGGATACTCCTAGCAGCAGGACGCTTAAGTAGCAAATTTCCTTAATGATCTACCGTAAAGCCTATCACGTGTCACAGATACAATGGTGGATTCATGGATACAAATGGTTATGTTTCGTATCGTGCTAATATCATGTGTGGCGTTCCCCAAGGTTCAATACTAGGGCCTTTGTTTTTTCTTCTCTACATCAACGATATAATCAACACGTCAATAATATTACAACTGATATTATTTACCGATGATACAAACGTATTTGTGTGTCACACGGATAAAGACTGCCTGACTAATATACTGAACGCTGAGCTAAATAAGTTGTCAATATGGTTTAGAGCTAACAGGCTTTCATTAAACTTGAAAAAAAAAAAACAAATTCATTGTATTTAAACCATGCCAAAAGCGTACAAATCAAACTATTCAACTTTTAATTAATAGTCAAAAAATTGATCAAGTAAAAGAAACAGTTTTCTTAAGAGTAATCATGGATGAAAGTTTAAATTAGAAATCTGAAATCTCACATGTCGCTAATAAAGTTTCTAAATGCACAGGAATTATTCGTAAATCCAGTTTCTATTTATCCACGAAAACCTTACGAACACTATATTTTTCTCTAGTCTATCCATACTTTTTTTACTGCAACTTAGTTTGGGCCTCTACTTACATAACTAACCTTATATTCGTCTTGGGATTTTACAGAAACGAGTGATCAGAACTATAGCTAAAACCACTTTCGAGGCGCATACTGATCCAATCTTTCAAAATCTTGGGATCTTAAAATTTCATGATATATACTTAGGGACTGGTCAAAACGTATAGGGGGGGGGGGGGGGGTGGGCCGGAGCAGAGAGGGGGTGGGTCATGAGGTTTTGAGCCTTGTGCAAGGGGTGGGTCAGGCAATTTTCAGCTACCCTTAGGGGGTGGGTCACCCTATTTTATTACATAGATGGGCACTAACTACTAACACGACAGTTGACTACACTTGTTATATAAAACACAGCCAGCTGGAATTATTGCTAAAATACCTGTTGTGCGAGAAAATACAAAGGGTGACAGGCCGCCGTTTTGTATAAGATTCCATTTTTTCATTCAAGCTTCCTTTATAGTAGACACTGAGGGCTGGTATTGTGTCAGGAAAGGCAATTTTTCTTTTTCCTCCTTGTTGTTTTGTTTTATGAGTTTAGATAGTTTAGTTTAGATGAGTTTATGAGTTCTTATAGAAGGTTTTCTATCAAAGATTGTGGGTAGCCTGCGTCCATCAAGCGTTTTTTTTTTTAAATTTGAATTATTTTCCTCAAAGGTTGTTTCTGAGGAGTTTATTCGTAGGATTCTCAAGGCTTCTCCTTTGACAAATCCTTTTTTAACATTTGGAGGGTGACACGAGGTGAAATGTGTTTGCAAGAAGGTTTCCGTTTGTTTAAAATGTGTCTTTGCATCAAGGATAGATCTTTCCTTGAATCTTGTGCCTTTGTATAGACAAGCCGTGTCTAAAAACGCAGTCTCATGATCAGTGTCAAATGTTTCGGCCGTGAATTCGATAGCTGGGTGATGTAAGTTTGCTTGTTCAATGAAGCCTTTGACGTCAGATTTACTCATTTCCCATAGGGAAAAGATATCGTGTATGTAGCATTTCCAAACTGTTGTTCCAAAGACAGTTTTGCTTAGAGTTGTTGTTTCAATATATGTGATGAAAAATATTGGCAAAGGAATCAAAACTGCTGTCTTTGTGCCCATTGCAGTTCCATATGGTTTTGTAGGTAGTGCTTTCCATTGAAGTGGAAGAAATTTTCTTTGAGGATTAATCTAAGCATTTCCGGCAAGTAATGTGTAGGAATGGGTTGTCTGTGTAGAAATTTTCATATGCTTTGTGACAGACAATTTCAATATACCCTCATTTTGCTGTATATTTGTGTCAAGACTCATCTCATAACGTCCATCGAAACAAGAAACGTTCGGTTTTTCACATTTGTCTTTTTAGTGAAAGATATGATTTCTGTGATTTTGATATTGGTTGTAGCAGTGTATCAACAAATTATGTCAAGCACAGAACAAGGTTTTATTGGATTATTAAGAGGAAACCAAACATCCATGTTTTAACTAGGGGGTGGGTCATGCAATTTCCAACCTTGCTTTAGGGGTGGGTCAGTCATTTTTGTGCCAAAGGGAGGGGGTGGGTCATGTGTTTTTTATCAACCACATTTCCAAATGCTCCGGCCCACCCCCCCACCCCCCCCCCCCCCCTATACTTTTTGACCAGTCCCTAAACAGCAAAATTGCCCTTGTCTTCGAAACTGAAATGTTAAATTGAACTGTGAATAAAGAATCATTGCGGAGAGTCGGTAGGTTTTTCATCTAGAGCCGCTTTGTGGTTTCGGCGGCCGGTAATTTTGTTTACGCGACGTTTTCTGAGATCAATGTTATAATTCGACCTTCTTGCAATTTTCACCGTCAGATGTGATGATTCTTTTAGCTTTTCTTTCTTGTTTCCTTGTATTTTTCTTCGTTAAGGACCAAATAGCTTCTTTTCAATTGAAGCAAATCATTGTGCTTTTGAACTAAGTGTTTCGTGTGTGTGTTTATTTCATTGCGTGATTGCGACCGAGTTTGATTATAGAATTCAGTACAACCGGTTCAGTGTTGTAATGCATGCAGTTGATAGTTTGAACGTTAAACATGAATTACGATCGAAAAAATAAAGCAATTCTGTATCATGCAGACATTTCCAAACGATATTTCTCTATTTGCCACTTGAAAATCGTGTTTTACTTTTTGCATGAATTAAAGCAAATGTCAAGGAGTAGTGACGTCACTGGACGGCATTAACGGCCGGTCGATTCAGACGTTACTGAGGGAGTAATAACGACTCGAAGTAATCGGATGAAATTCAGGCTACTTTTCGGGACATTTTTTTTCTTTTGGATGTAATAATGATCGCCTTTTTCTAGTTTAGTATTAGAAATATGGTCTTTCACTGTATATTTCTCGGGAAAAAGGCGATCATTATTACATTCAAACACGGCACAAGGATCTTTTTTCCCATTACAATCTTATTCTAAGAAAACTTTAAGAAAAAATGTCCCAAAAAGCGCTCGAAAATACAAACGAAATGTGCTCATGCCCCCTGGGCATCCTATAATACTCCTTAAATCGAATTAATTCAATATGGCCGCCGTATCGGTAAAAAGCTCTATTAATATGGCTACTTAAGAACGGTTTAAGATATCTTCGAACTAAGTAAAACCCATGACCATCGTGGCCAGCTTGTCTTCCCATACGAAAACTTGCAAAAAAAAAACAGTTTCAATTTCAAATTTAACTGAAAGAATTTTTTTATGCTAATACTAGAAGGCCACCTGCGCAAACTGAGAAATAGCCTTTCATTTCCTAATTCACGTCATCTGGAGGAAGTTTCAGTTTCCAGGCTGCGACCCTTAAAATCCAGCCTTGGGACAGCCAGAAAGGTTGCTGTACCAGTGAGGTGAAAGGAAACATTACTCTGTTGGATTTTTGCCCAAATGATCATGATGCTTTGTGAATTTGCCTGGACTTTTTGTCTCTTTGCTTTCTCCATAAGCGGCAGTACAGGTAAAAGCCTCTTTCTTTCCGTTTTTCTATTTTTTCTTTAATAGATTCTCTGTAGATAGATTAAATTAACGACGAGCACATGAACTCAAAGCGCTCTTAATATCCTTGTACGAATTGAAATTCTTTTTAATTTTTGTTTTCTCCATAAGCGGCAGTACAGGTAAAGGCCTCTTTCTTTCCATTTTTCTATTTTTTTTTTAAATTTTTTAAACTGAGATTCTCTTTAGATTAAATTAACGACGAGCCGTGAACTCGAAGTGCTATTGGTATCCTTCTACAAATTGAATTTTGTTTTAATTTTTGTTTTCTTCATAAGCGGCAGTACAGGTAAAGGCCTCTTTCTTTCCGTTTTTCTATTTTTTAAAAAAAAAAATTTAATAGATTCTCTGTAGATTAAACTAACGACGAACACATGAACTCAAAGCGCTCGTAATATACTTCTACGAACTTCTTTTTAATTTTTACTGTTATCACTTTTAGAAACTCGTTTTTCCGTGATGTTCCTCACTTAAAGAGAGCAAATTTAAACTGTATTTCGATCCGCCCAAAATATATAACTGTTTCAGATTAGACGCCAGGATATTTTTTAAATCCAGTATATAAATTTCAGGGGGAAGAAATACAACCGAAAATGGCAGATGACTTTTTTCCCTGCATTCTTCAGTAATTCAAACTTGTAATCATGGTCGACTCTCGTTTCTCTAGACAAATTTCTCCTGCAGCCTTACTAGAAAATTACAAGAGCGCTGGTGAAAATATCAAAAATGTAAGAGCCATTAGTTGAGCTAAGACAAGTCAAGAATCTTTTCTGCATGAGCCATGACTACAATACACGCTACGTTCGATATAGACTTTCTCAAAGCCCGTTTCCGGTTCTGCTGTCGGTCGCATTCGCTCGCTTCGCGAGCGTCCCTCGCGCCTTCGGCGCTCACGCTATCGACTTGAGGCAAGTCTAGGTTGGATAAAAAAAGACCTTTCAAGATGGTCCATGACATGATTATAGCCCACTTTCGATGTATCAAAATTCTAACATGACCCCGAGGCTTTAGGGACAAAATTACAACTTTTTCATAACTCCACTGTCCCGCAATAGTCCAGTTTCGAGTTCGGAGAAAAATGTGCACGCGACAATCCTGAAAGGTAATATGGGATATGATCAATACACCGTTCCTGACACTGTAGCTGTCGAACTTAGTTTTGTTGCTTTCCTTTAGCACTTTCAAACATAAGTCCATGGCCTCTCCTGCCATTTTTTCAAATTTCTTTGAAGAACAGTGAACTCAAAACCACCCACAATACATTTCGGGATTGTCGCGTGCACTTTTCCGACAACCTTACTCGAGACAGCTCTATTCAAATTTCAAACACTTACTTTACGGCATTTATGTATATTTCTACTTTACGTCGAGGCTAACCCTGTATAAATGTGCCGTTAATGTTTGTATTCAGCGGTAATTTTTAATTCGAAACTGGACTTTTCCGAGAGGCCGGACTTGACTCAAAAACAAACGCAAACCAAATTTAGAAAAATGACCAGAAAGCCTCTATCAGAGTCACGTAAGACTTTTAATATATCGAACGTAAGCTATTGACAGCCTGCTGACCAGATTCTTTTGAACGTTGTGGATCAGCGCTGGATCTCGATGACATCGACCACAATTTGTTCCAATATCCAGCATCAACGAGAAACCAAATTCACCATTAAAATTGATTTATTGATTTAATGCAGTTGATTCATCTACCATTTGTTAGGCCCCGTCTACACGTATGAAAGCGGAAGCTTTTTGCTCCGTTTTCAAAAAAAACCCTGCGTGCCCTAAAATATAGAATCCGGAAACGGAATACAGAATCTGTGAAAGAAAGTTCCACGCGATCGATTCGAAAAAATATAAATTAGCAAGGACAACAAAATAAATAAACAGATAAAATAAAGGCATAAATGAATAAATTACCTGGGCAGAGGAGACTACTGTATGACTAGCAGAGTTGATTCCGGTGAAAAGACTCTTCATACTACTGCCGGCAATGAATGCAAGTTCTCATGGGCAGCAAAGCGGGCAGAAAAACTATAGCTGATGAGAAGACGTCACTGGGAATAATTAGTTCCTTTAGAAAGAGGTAAGTTATATGGAGACACACTTCGTTTTAATCGACGGAGACGTCGTTTATACAACAGAAAGGCGTCGTCGTCAAGTTTTTCCTGGGTGTGTTTTTTGGGTTGTCTTCAACGGTATTCAGTTTTATTTATCAAGACAACTTACCCAAGAGCCATGGCATTGTGGAGTCCAAAGAGAAGAGAGAATTCTGCATGTATTTTCTTGATTCCGCGACTGATTGCATCATAGCCTGTTTCATGCGTTAGGATAGTACGCTGTCGCCAAGATCTGAATGCATAGAGCAGGCTAATTACATCGAAATAATGCGGCATGTTAAATAAGCCTCTTCAACGTAAAACACGGATGTCAACGTAAACTCAGTTACACAAGTATTCCATCAGCATTCAGCTTGGCGAAAAAGTTGAACTTATTTGCTAAAACACCGGAATTGTGATCACGTCACGGGTCGGTCATGTGTTGAGTATTCAGTTTCGGGACTATCATGTACTGTGGTCCGACGCAAACCACTGCTACTCATGACATTTAGCTAAAAAGGTAATGTTTAACTGTATTATTCAACCAATAAACTCGTGAATAAAAATTAGTTGTAAAATTACTTCTATCGGCTTTGCAGTGCAATAAATCACACTTTGGCAAACCTTATCAAGACACATTAACAAGATTATTAGGAAATTCAAAGAAAACTAAAACAAATTCTTTTTGGATTGTACTAAATTACGCAATGTGAAATTCTTTAATTTCGATCATTGATATTTGATTCCGCATTCGGTTCCCGTGATTCCGTTTCTGGATTCCTTATTTTAGTGCTACGATGATTTTTTGGAATCATTTTTTTGCTGTCCACACGAAAACGCAATAGTGACTGAAAACGCAACCTCGCTCCGGCTCTGCCCTGTCGCTGACCAAAAGGGTCGCGGCCTCTGAGAACGAGATTGCACAAAAGGGACTCCCGGGAACTCCCGGGGACGAGGTTGTCTTTGATATTGGGAGCATGCGCATTCACTGTTATCTGCAATATTCGGACTCATTCTCGCCCCCAGAGCCACTCGGCTCTATTTTTACCATTTTATAAAGTACTTAGTTCCTCAGAGAACATTAGGAAAACAAAGAAAAGATATTTATTTTGAAATAAAAGCCCGCTCTAAATGTTTTGAAATTACACTAATTGCTCGCGCATATATATTGTTACGTAATGATTTATCTCCCCCTTTAACTAAGCGCCCCCTTTGAATAAGCGCCTTACGCTCGATTCGGAAACTTAAAGGAGTGCCACGTGCTAATCATTACGATATTTCAGGGCTATGCTACAACTGCATACCTTGAGTTTATAATCGCAACAATCAGGAGCTCTCAACGACTGTTTTCTGTGAAATATCTGTTCGGAGATGCAAATATTGCCTAGAATTGTCTATTACTTCAGGACCGCTAAAAATTTCATGATGAGCGTTCCCTTCAAGCATGTATAATTTCCGAAGCCTATCTAATAAATTCCCTACCATTTTGTGAAGTGTAATTTTTCATTAACCTCCTCGATCAGGCTAAGCTACTTTTTGTATAAAAAAGGAAACTTAAATTTTCGAATTCAAAAATGTGACGGAGAGAGCAATAAGATAAATTCTCACTTTCGTAATACGTTAAATTGCATACAAATGTTTCGGAGAAATGATACTCAAACCATCATTGTAAATTTGAAAAGATCAGACTTGAGGTGCCCTAGGATCGACCAAACAGATACAAATTTTATAGCGCCGTTTAGAATGCACTTCTAGAGATCTACATGTACTCCGGATAGCCTAAAAAGTGTATTTAGGAGGAAATCGTCGTTGGGTGCCCCTGTAAAATCATTTCTTAATTATATGTATTCTTTTACTTTTATGAAACCAAGGTATAGAAGAAGGCAGCCGTACAGACGTGTATGTTTCCATCTATGGTCAAGATAGCGACAACTGTGGCCCACAGAGTGAACCATGCCGGTCCATAGCAAAGGCGGTTAAACAGGTCGAAAAAAACGGGCGAATTCACCTTGATGGTTCTGGAACGAAGGACCAGCCCTTTGACTGCAAGAGTAGGGGAATTTATATTAACAAGAGCGTGTCTATAGAACGCCTTGATTCTACCCCGCATGTTAAGTGTGAAAAAGGATTTCACTTTCGGAAAGATAAAGTACAAAAAATAAAAATTACCTTGACTGGGATTGCATTTGAGCACGCACCGCTTGTATTTGATGATTGCTACAAAATTCAGCTTATAAAATGCTCTTTCAAGAACGCCGGAAATAGCGCAGCCGTCAGCGTTTCGACGCAAAATATTCCAACACTCCACTTACAGATACAGGGACCATCTCTGTTTCTGAACAACCAACAATGCGTTAAAGTCAGGGTAAGAAACAAAAGGAGATTTTCCCTCACGCTTGGCGTGAACAACACCATATTTCAAGAGAATGGCCTTCAATCTAATCAGTCAACTAGAGCTGTGATTTCCATACGAACCAACAGTAAATCCACTTCATCAGTGCAAACTAATATCAATATTTCAGTAAACAAAGTCACAAGCGTCGAAAACAAGGCTCGTTTCATGCTGCTAGATGTACCGACAGCTAACACAAAGGAAGTATACAGCCATGTAATTCTATTAAACAATAACTTGAGGTCATCTAACACAACAAACAGTGCCAGGCGCTATATGGATAGCATGTACATATCCCAAGTAAGAAAAACTGATACAAGATTTCGCCACTTTCTCTGCGGTAACAACAGTAATGACTTGGCATTAAGGTGCATTAAGATTTCTTCCAGCAAGGCTAAAGTGAAAATCGAAAATTCTTCATTTGTCGGGCAAACTGTGAAAAAAGGAAAGGGCGGAGCCTTGAGTCTTGAATGCAAACTCAGCGCTTCCTTGGTTATTACAAACACTATTTTTGAGCGAAACAAGGCATATACCGGTGGCGGTGCGATTTCTTTCAACAGTGTAAACGGATATCTGCTAACGCTTCAACTCACTAATGTAAATTTTTCTGAATGCGAATCCGGAACTCACGGCTCTGCGGTTCTGGTTGGGAAAACTCACAGTCCTAAAGCTAAACCGAAAACCTATGCTCTACACGGGCATTTTAGAAACGTCCGTGTCAAAAACTGCGCCGGTCCACACAGCAGTGTTTGTGTTATGATGAAGTATGGGTTCGTGGAATTTGAACGTTTTCACTGGATAAACACTGTTTCAAAGGTCTCTGGAGGTATATTCGTAGCAAGTACTAGTACTTGGAAGACAGATGTTTCAATTTTGAAGTCTAATTTCAGCAACAGTCATTACAATGGAAGTGTGTTCGTGAGAATCGAAGCGCTGAAAAAACACACAGGAAAGGTTTTGGTAACCAACACTTCTATGTACAATAATCAAAATATAGCGCTGATAATCAACCCAAAATATAAAATCTTCCTCAAGAACGTGACCATCGCCTATTGCAGACACGGATTACAAACATCCAAAAAATGGTTGTTTCCCTGCGACGTGCCTTTGAAGCCTGTCAAAATCCTAATTGAAAACTGCACTTTTAAACGCAATGTCTACGATGTGTCTATAACTGTAAAAGAGGCTCGGTCTGTATCGTTCACAGTGAACAACACGAATTTCATCGGCCAGTCAAACGGTCACGCGATTCGATTTGACATGCCCGCAGTGGGGAACATAACCAAAACATCGAGAGCCACAGTAAAAATAGACAAAGTGATTTTTGATGCTCGCCCTGCCAGCTATTTCGCCCTTTATTTCCAAGGAAAGAAGTATGTAACCATACGCGGGTCGATTTTTCGCCACTGCACGTCCATTACCCAAGAGCTATGGAACTATGGTGACAGTAAGTTTGCTTATGAGACGGCAACAGGTGCTATTTCGATTCTCTCCAACCCGGACAAACGCTACAAAATAGGGTGTGTCCAAGGAAAGAAAAACAACAACACTCACCCTTTATGGAAATACGACAGTCACGTGACTGTTGAAGATACGTTATTTCAAGAGAACGCTGGGCTCAATGGGGGTGCAGTGTATCTTAGTAACGGAAACACTACTTTTCGGAATTGCTCATTTGAAAACAATTTGGCAGCGAAGCACACAGGTCAAGTTTATTCCGCCTACGGAACTGGTCGAGTAGAATTCGTCAACTGCTCTTTTGTTAGTAGTACGTACCATGCAACTATCTCTGGCAGGAAATTCAAAAATGTCGCCTTCTTTTATTCTGAAAGCGGAGGACCCATCAAGTTTCGAAACTCGTCCATGCTTTCGAGCACCTCTACAAGGCGTTCGTTTTCCGTGTTGGCAGTTTACAACGGAGGATACGTTGATATCGACAGCGAAACTAGCATTCGCTGCGAAGAAAGTCAGATGTCTCTCGCAATGCAACACATTTTGTGTACACCGAAAAAAGACAACGCCTTTGCATAGAGAACGTGACGGTCCTTAGGTTTTCCTGTAAGCTGTGCTCTCCCGGATATTACAGCCTACAAACTGGCGTTTCAAAAGGTCTTGCTGTAGATGATTCATTCCAATGTCATCCATGTCCTTTGGGAGCTACATGCATAGGAAACGAATCAAGCATCGCGGCAGTAGAAAACTTCTGGGGATACAATGTGCCGGGAAGAGATGGGCAAGTACTCAACTTTGTTCCCTGCCCCAAGGGTTATTGCCGCTCACCGAGCCCGCAATCGTTAGTGTACAACAGTTGCCATGGAAACAGGACTGGTTTTCTGTGTGGCCAGTGCGCACCTGGGTACACTGAAACACTTTTTAATTCTGAGTGCAGAAAAACAGTTCAATGTAAAGATTACCTCTTCTGGATAGCGATGTTTCTTTTCTCGGCTGCCTTGGCTCTATATCTGTTAACTGATCCTCCTTTGCTTCGACTTCTAAGTCCACAACAGATTTTATGGTTCATGAAAAAGAAGGAGAGAAGACAAAGCGAAGAAAGCAGTGAAAACTGCGAAGATCCAGACAGTGGTTATACAAAAATCGCCTTCTATTACTACCAAGTCGCCGATTTGTTGCTAGGCAGTTCTCTTGATGACTTGCTTCCTGAAATGCCCCTCGTTGTTGGTATGATTTCAGCATTCAATTTTCAAGTCCGCGCTGTTTACCTAAGAATCGAGTGCCCATTTCCGGGACTAACCCCAGTCACCAAAGAGCTGCTTCTCTCTTTGGTGGTGTTTGCAACAATGGCGAACCTTGCCCTCATTTTCTGCGCCCATTTGGCTATCAGCAGAGTCCATAAGAAGGTGAGAAAGCCATCGTTGAGCCGTTACATGGCGGTCTCCTTGGAGATATTGTTGCTAGGATACGATAGACTGGCTGAAACTTCGCTGGGGCTGATGCACTGTGTAAGAACTGGGTATGAGCATCGACTGTTCATTGATGGTACCATGATCTGTTGGCAGCCGTGGCAATACATCCTTCTTGGGTACATTGTCGTGTTTGTGGTGCCCTTTATCGCAGTCCTGTACTACGGTTCTTCAAAGCTGCACGGTTCTTACATTTCTTCAGGTGAATTTCTCGCAGCCTGTGTTATTCCTTTGCCATTTCTAATCTATTGGCTTTTCAAGCGCGTTTTCAAGAGAAGAAAGGAAGAAAATGGTAGCGAAGAAGCTGCAGCAAGGCTGAACAATAGAGCTGAAGTAATGAAGGTCCTACACGAGCCATTTCGCGAACCTAATGATCGAGATAGAGGCACTCTTTACTGGGAGAGCGTTATGATTTGTCGACGGCTCATCCTTCTTACATTTCACTCTTTCATCCCTAACGCTATGATCCGATTTTTCTTTATGGCTAGCGCATGTGACTTCATGGCCATCCACCACATAATCAAGGCCCCATTCCGGAGCAACACCGCTAACAAAGCCGAAACGACGTCCTTAATCACCTTGGCAATCGTCGCCAAAATCAGCCTGATAAAGGCCACTCTCCTGTCTTCCGGAATAAGTGCCAAGGGAAGAAACAAGGTTTTCCTAAAGGGACTTAAGTGGTTCGAATTTGCTGCAATGGGACTTGTTCCCGCATTGTTGTCCTTGCTAGCTGCTACAGCCATTTTGTCGCAAACATTCCGTTTGATTATTTATCTTGTCAAGAAGATTGGCCGACGCTTTCGAAAGGATGACATTACTCATACATCTACCGATGAACTAACAGATCCTCTTTTGAGTAATAACCAAGATTATAATAGTTGTTAACAGTTACTTTTTTTATTATTTATTATTATTATTATAAATTTTTGATACTCAGTTTTGGAATTTACGGCAGATGTAGAGCTTGGAAAGAATTCATTGCTATTAACCTTTTTCCCTAAAATGATCGTTTTTGAACAATAACATAATTAGATAACGTTCTAAAGAAAATAACAAAAGAAGTTTGGGAATAACGGAAGAGAATTTGCTATTTCGCTTCCGAAACAGCCGAAATGCAAAGTGAGCAGATGCCGCTTTCACTTCTTCAAAATGGATTGTCGCTGTCACAATTCTTTCCTTCTTTTCTGTCGATTGTTAGTGCTTTCTGAGAGGAGTGTCGCCAGTTTTCGGCGCCATGTTGCCTTTCGCTTCTACCCAGAGGAGGGGAAGGGAAGATATGCGCCTCTCTCTCTCCCTTCCCCAATGTTTTGGTTATGCTGAAAAGTCTGCTTATTTTGCCCCATTATGATAAAAATAACAATAAAATTACCGCCGGCCTACCATGAAATTTTCCTAACTTTGATGCTGTCTTACCGACATTTCCTTCAATATCCCAAGCCAACTCCCAAGAATGTTTTAGATGAATGTCTAAGTGTGTTATTTAACTAGGATGAAGAGAATTTGGAGATATACGCGACATGGTGAAGACGGAAAGTAGGGGGCAAACTTGTAGTCTTTTGCCTTACTGATCTTAGGAATAACTCTTTACTACCCTGAAGCATATGTTTGTGATTTATGATTCTAATTTCAAATATAAACCTTATTATAGGACAACTTATCACCTACCTAGTTGCCAAAGAATTTTCTGTCAGCGACGTGAACAATACCAATACCGTAGCCGCACATGTTGCGGGGGGAGGGTGAGGCTACACGTAGGCTAAATATTGAAAAACTGATTCTAGCTTGAGTTTACATGTACATGTATCTGCATATAAAAAAGGAAGCATTCTGTATGAACTATGACAAGGTGTTATGATTGGTTGTATGTTCTGTAGTTTTTGCTAACTATATATATCTATGGGTTATCTATACAATAATTGGATTATACAGCTTAAATGGTACACTACTAAAGCAGATTAGGAATTTGTATTTCATACTAAGTGTTTTGTGATTAAACCATTAACAGTTCCACCATCCTGTTTTAGTTCTGCTTGGCATTGCAAGTGATTCTCGTCTTGTATAGAGACAATATCTTGATGGCGGTTTGTAAGATTTTAAGCTGTCCCAATGAAATATTGTAAACAATGACTTGTAAGCAAACATCTGTTACCATGTGATATCCAGGTGACTATCCTTCAGTGTAACCAAGGTAGACGAGGACATTGTGAATATATGCTGGCAAATAAGCATATGTTGAGTAAACAGACATGCCAAGAATTGTCACCAATGTTGCATCTGTGACAGGCATGTTAAGGAGGACAAAATAATTTGCTAAAACATCAGTTGGAGAAGCTTTACTTTCTATAAGAAGGAGACCACATTCAAATTTGAAATTAATTTTAACTGATAAATATTTTGTGTTTTGTGTTTGTGAGACCAACATTATTTTCTCGTTAGATAATCACAGTGACGCCAACTTCCAGAGTTCTGAAAATGGAGACTTTTGCACTATCCACCCCTCTATCATTGCCAACCTACCCCAACCTCCCTAGGCAATTAATTTCAGAGTTGCTCCAAGCCTCTGTTTCAATGCGAGGCAAAGTGCAAAGCCATTGACATGACACTGATTTTTTTACTGTCATCCAAATACAACTCATTTTCACTCATTTTGCAATTGAGAGTTTTTAGAGCTTGGAAATGGCCTGTATAGTACAAAGCAACCCAGTCTCCAAATTATTTTTGCTTTGGTTGAACAGAAATTAGGATATAAATTTTTCAATGAAGACATGATCGTCGCATTGATTAGCATTTTAAGCAATAACAAAGTAACCCAAAAAGGATATTTTAGAATTTGCACCCATGGTGTTTACATTTTAATGAAAGTAGAGCTGCAGTCCTCTACCATAAAGGCCCAGACATTAGAAGCAGGCCAATTTGTTGAGTCCATGTTAACCAGTGAAAGGAATGGAAAATGAAATGAAAAAGATGTGACCAAGGAAATATACAATATTTTAAATGAAGACATGATCGTCGCAGTTGATTTAGCAATTTTAGCGTCTGGGCATCAACGTACCCATCAAACCTCAGAAGATTAATCACACTTCAAAAACAGGTCATAAGAATAATGTTGAGCAATGCTTTCGATGCTCACACTGACCCCTTATTTAAAAATTTAAACATTCTGAATCTTGAGAGTATCTACAAACTTCAAATAGGAAAATTTATGTATCAATACAGATCTGGCTTACTTCCTTATAGCTTCAATAACATGTTTTTGGTGACACGCCAGGTGCATTCTTATGCACTAGAAGTTTGGAGCATTTTTATTTACCACAATGCAGGACTAATATAAGAAAGTTCTCCATCAGTTTCCAAGGTCCTAAATTTTTTAACTCTCTTAGTTTTGAAATTCGAAATGCAACAAGTACCTCTTCCTTTTGCTGTAAGCTGAAAGCATTCCTCTTATCATAAATGGTAATTTATATATATGTTGTAGTTAATTTTTTATCTCAGGTAATTTTTATTTTTCTTTTGTTTTTGGGTATGGAAATCTATGCTAATGAAGTTGAAACAAAAGAAAAATAAAAATTACCTGAGATAAAAAATTAACTACAACATATATATATATATATGTATTTTTTTCTTCCTTTGCTCTTTTATTTTCTTTTGTTTTTGTTTTTTTGTTTTTTTTTTCTTTTTGTCATTTCGCGATTTTTTAGCCTAGAACTATGATTAGTACGACTATCTAATATGCTTATTTTAAGATTTACTGTAGCTCTGCCATTGATTTTCCCATCTGTAATTATGATAATATTTTGTTCTAATTATCTAACTGAGGGAGCCCATTCCTTATAAGCCCGGTGGCTTCTCTTGGGCTTCCTCGCGATGAGAGTTTAAGTAATTAGATTTTATTTGATTTGTACAATTTTTGGCAAACAAAACGATAAATAGCCTGCGAAAACATCCGTTTCTCCTCGCTCTTCGCCGCTGGGGACGTTTCGCGCGGAGGAACGTCTGCGACTCAGTGGCAAAAATTCCATACTGATGACGCAAATCAAAGTTTACATAATAAATCCGGTAGTCATGGGGTTCCAAATACAAATTTGTACAGTTTTACGTGTCTTCTGGTCGATTTTGGTAAATTTTGTGTTCATCTGCCAACGAGCTCCAGCAGAACTCAAATTCTTCTTCTAGAGAAGAGTATATTCAACAAATATTGACTGTTTTGCTAGAGATTCTTCGCGTTTACATTTGACCTCTGTGGCCTTTTGTCTTTTGTCTGTCATTCGTAAACAATAGCTAAAACAATGTAACTACTCTGTCGACCAATCAGCGCTTCTGACCAGATTCCGGACAGATTTTGCGTCATCAGTATGGAATTTCTGTCGCTGAGTCGCAGACGTTCCTCCTCGCGAAACGTCCCCAGCGGCGAAGAGCGAGGAGAAACGGATGTTTTCGCAGGCTAAACGATAAACAATAAACAAGCAACTGTCAGACCAGAAAATACTTTTGAAAATACTACATCAACATTTGCACTTTTTTTATATTTTAGGAGCTAAATTTCAGAAAGGCTCAGACGCCCCCTTTATCCTTTCGCCCTCAATCTGGCGGTCTCCGGGATTTTTCGGCAGAGTCGGCTTATATTTCCAGCCAATCCCTCTGTATTTTTAAAAGCAAACTAATTTAGTTTTCTTTTTATCAGTAGTTTTTCAATAGTTTTTAATAGTTTTGTATATTCTAGTATAGTTTTATTTATTATTATCTTAGAGTTGGCGTGATGTCCCAAACGATTTTGCCGACATAACGATATTTAGATTTAGATTTTAGATTTAGATATGTTTGCGCAGGTTGCAACAGCCTCCCCGAGGGCATACTTTTGTGTGTTTATAATGCCAAATCTAAGTGCATTTCTCATAAAATTCACCTTAAAGGATACTGAATATTGTTCTTTCCCAAGGCTCAAGCATGTAGATTCCCGTTGTGACCTGGTACTGGTAGTTTTTCAGAGAAATCCATTCCCGAATCTTTTGAAACATGCTGTCTCGTTTAGCTTCACTTTTCGGTTTGTACGTCAAGTAGTCTTAGCACAGAGTATCTCTGGCAAGTATATCCGCTGATCAAAGGCGCTGTTTTATGAACATGCTGTTATCTGATCAGCAGTCTATCATCAAAACCAAAACTCAACAAAATGTACAACACAAAATGGCTGAATATTTTGAAAACGATAACGAGTTAAAATTACCCACGATTTGTACTTCACAACTGGTCTGTCCTCTTTGCAACAGCAAGAGAAAGAGTTTTAGTTGCGAAAATTGCGTTAAAAATGGAAACTTTAGTCATTCCAGAGGAAAATACAGCGAAAGGTACGCGGATTTGTTACAGATTTTTCCATATCTATACACCCCAGTATTTGTAAACTAAAATATGTACCTAAAGGTACATAAAGCTCTCTTTGCTTAAACAAATCCGACGTTTATTTTTCATATGTCTAAATCTGCGCCATTTTCCTGTTAAACAGATATAACGAAGCGTTAAGGAAGTTAGAAATTTTAAAAAGATTGAAGAAAGAATATGAAAAACGGTAGGTGAAGTTCAATTTTCTAATCATCAATAACTTTCAAGGTGTAATATTCGCAAAAAATATTACTTCAATGCATTCTTTGTGATTTAGTTGACTCATTCTATTTTAAAGTTCTTTTTTATGGAAAATATACAAACATGTTCATTTATACTTTACAGTGCTTTGAATATTTTGAAGCAGACAGAAGAAGCAGAGAAATTGGTTTGTCTATGCATTTTTTTTGAATACATTTGTCACATTTGCTTAGCTTTTTTCTGAAAAATTAATTACTCACCCTTAATGTTAATTACTAGTATTTAAAATTTAATGATTGCCAGCTGTCACTCACCATCTCACTCCTTACCTGTCATTTTCCTTATGTATCTGGACATTGCACAGAAATTTGGCTAAATTTAAGTTTTGCTCCTTTTGCTTCTTTTGGTATATTTTATAATCCTGATAAATCTCTCTGGTCAGTCTGATTATTGTTTTCAGGATACTTAAAATCCACAGACTTCATTGTCTCCTGGAAACCTGATTCAAAACATGTGAAAAGCTCTCATTTGTTAAACTGCTTTAAGTGTAGTTGTCTATACTTGGCTCATAGACCTTATCCTTGGATAACTTAAAATCCTGGCCCCAGTTGATCAAAAGCCTGATATTGCTATCCACGGGATAAATGACTATCCGGTGGATAAGTATTAGGATAACCAATTGCACTATCCACTGGATAGAGATTTATCCGGTGGATAACGCTATCCACCTTTTCAACAACTGGAGTCTGGTGAATAATGTAATGCTTGCCAACAATTTTTTTTAAACCTATTATGCCCTATTTTCCTGTTCAGAAACTGGAGATATTCAGTTACTTTCTGCCAACTGTATAATAGCTAATGTGACTTGATAAAGACCTATCCTTCACTGTAATTTTTAAATTTTTTCTGTCCTCTAGAATTGCAAGATCATATCCAGGAGACAGAAAGTTTTGCTTCTGCGATTGGTTGTAGAAGAAGCAGTACAAAATCTCAAGTCTGGTAATACATGTACCTATTGTTCCCTTGAGCTTGTGTACGTGTTTACAAGACTAGTAACTCCACTATAACAACATCATTACCTCAGTAGTTGATAAGGTCATTACACAAAGTTAACACCTGCCATGATATGGGGAGGCATGGTGGCCAAGAGGTTAACACGTCGGTCTTAGGACGTGTGGGTTCAGTCCCGTCAAACCTTGTAACTGGGTTGTTTCCTTACACAGGGAACTTTGCTCTACTTTGTCTCTCTTCAACAAAGTGCATAAATGGGTGCTAGTGGCATGATAAATGTAGAATGGAGTAGCTTGCTGTTCTGGGAAGGAAAGAACTAGTTCTAGGGTCTTTCTGTTAGAGAAACAGAAATAAGCTTTAGCCATATGGGCCACGTTATCTTGAAGTGTGCCTTGTTGTTACTATGGGTTAGAGGTGTTGTAGGGTCAATATTACAGATCAAAGCTTCAATGTTTTTTTTGTGTGTCAAATGGTCATGTCATAAAGACACATTGACTCTCTTTTTTACCTTGAGTTAATAATGGGGTGTTTCTTGTTTTGCTGAAGCTTTGTTGTTTCACCTGTGTGTTGTGGTGTGGGTATCAATATATTGTTCATTGTCTGTTAATTAATGTTTTGTATATTTACATCATGTGGTGGTCGCACATGTCCCTATTACCAAGAAACTACCGAATAATGAAATGTAACACTCTCAACCCTATAGTTTAAACAGATGGAAAAATACACTTTTTGCCATGGAAGAGGGGCCTCATTTTTTGTTCCTTTTAAAAAGGAAACTGCAAAGTGCAAGTTATGTTACCTTAAAATGATGACGTTTTTTTATGAACAGAAAAAGATGTTGTAGATGAGCTTCAAAGATGTAATCAGTCAGTAAAATCAAAGCAGACAGACCTCTCTAACAGTGTTCAAGTGAAGGCAAAGCAGATGTTGCAATGTCAGGTAATCTGAGGGAAAAAATCACATAGGTTATCGCTAATGACAATTGAGAGCATGCATTACTTTTATACATTAATTTCTCCACAGTTTTTTTGCAAATGATGCTAACTTGACTTTTTTCCGATGCGTGGTTCCAGAAAATATCTGCTTGTACTGCCCCCACCTTGGGCAAAATGCTTAAGGGGCCTATCAGCACTAGCAAAAAAGCTGTTTATTTGGACAGATTTCTGTCATCACCAAGACTTAGCAAATGCGGATGGTTTGTCATGATTTTACAAATTTTGCCCCAAACGAGACGATCTTCAAAGGCACTGTGGACAAAATTTGTCCTGGGTAAAAACTGGACAAAATCGACTAAATAAATGAAAAGGTGTCTTCCTTGTCAATCATTTTTTTTTGCTGTTGTAAATCCATTATTCTTTCCATTAAGTAATGACAGATGTGACGGCCTGTTCAGAATAAAGAGTAGTTTCCACTGCAGTTAATTTTTTTCAAAACAAAAATTGTCACCATACATTTTTTCATTTAGATGTTTTAAAGACAATTCCAAATTTGTCTTCTAGTGCGGATAGGCCCAAAGAAGAGTATGAAACTAAACTGAAACTCCCAGAAGGGTGGGAAGGTTCAAACCAAAACACCCTTTATTGAGGAGTACAGATATTTTCTACAACAACACAACAGAAAAAGCACTTTACCTTTGAAAATAACTCTGGACATCACTCTTTGGGTTAAATGATAGTGACACACAAAACTCCCGACCTTTTGAGGCAAAGCAGAAAACAAGAAACAATGCTCATAGGGGGGGACATAGCGCCCCCAACTTCCCCTTTCCCCTTGCCCCCATCTTGCCCCTGACTCGTAATGCAGGATTAAGAGTCTGACTTTGTCACCTCTTTGTTTTAGGCAGTAGTTGAAAAAAGCAAAAAAGATCTTGAGGCACTAATGGAGAAACTGTGCGAAGTTCGCAGGCGCAGGATATCTCAGTTACAGAAGTACTTGTTCCCCATTCAAGTTAATCCTATTTATCAAGTTCTGGGTACACCGCCCGTGAAGGACAATGTTGTTAAGAAAGTTCAAGGTAACTGCAAGCTAACCTTGTTTCATTTTTCTTTTTTCAAAATTGTAATAGAGTTATCTAGTGGATAAATCTTTATCTTTTGACTAAATGAGTAAAAAAGGAAACTTTGACCCTTCACACCTGGACTGCAAAATAGCTATTAGGCAGAATTGGTTGAGAGGTAATAAGGTCATCAACATTATACACCTATTTCAGTTAAGGTTGCTCCCGTGAACCATGTTTCACTTTAGCCTGCAGTACACTATGGTAAACCCTTTTGTACAGGGAAGTTCAGTCTTGACCATTTGTGAGAATTAAGGCTTTTAAGAGAGCTTTTAAGTCAAAATGGCTGCTAAAATTCTTAAGCATGAGTGAGCTTAAGAATTTCATTTTTAAAATCTCACAGTAAGAAATTAGGAGCCGCTTCTTTTAACAACATTAAATGAATAGGGTTTTACCGCCTGACTAAGCTGCGTTTTTGCATGGGCCAGAATGCTGGTTAGTTCAATAAAACAAATCAACTGGCTACTCTTTTTTCTATTCAGTTTTAAAAAAATTGCCTCAAAAAGAGATCATTTGTGTAATGTTAAGTTATTTATTGTAGTTCATGAACAAACGCCTTGAATTTGATTTTTTTCTAACTCCATCCAAAATTCCCACGTGCACGAGCCAAGCAAATTCGTTGAAAATTTGCAGCATTTGCATATTACCACAGAGAAAACCCTAACCTCAAATCACTGTCTAATTTAAAAAGCCTAGGACTCAGTGTTTCGAAATACATTGTCTTAACGTTCTGCTGACATAGCATTGAAGCGTCAGCAGCGTCTGCTTCCTAGGTGTCTAGACTCGTTGTGGGTACATAACGTACCAGACTTGCTACAGTAATGCACCGCGGGCTATGAAACATGGATCATGCATCATTCCTCTCAGAAGCAACCTTAATGGAAATAGGTGTATACAATGGAGACCGGTAAATCAAAGCTAAAAGTATCATCTTGGGGGAGTAGGGAGTGAAAAAAACGCTTTCCAGCCAACAGGCCATTTCCAAGTTTCAAAAACTCTCCCTTTCAAAACGAGGCTAAGTGCAAACTTGTGAAAATGAGTTTAATTTGCATGAGAATAAAAAACCATTTTCATACCAAAGCCTTCGCACTTACCCAGGCTTTGAATCAGAGGCTTGGGGCACTCCTGGGAAAATGGCGTCTTTGTCACTTTAGAAACGAGGAGGAGACTGGGCCGAGTTAACTACATCGAAAAGACTTCTGGGACTGTTACTGAGGACAGAGGTAAAAATTGGCCATTAGCTGACCGGCACGTCCACAGTAACAATCCCAGAAACACTTGCGGGGCGCATTTCTGCTCCAGCTTTCTTCTCGTTTCTAAATTGGCGAATAGCGAGCGCGGAAAAAAGACGGTACCAATGCGAGGAAATTAACCTGTGCTACCAAGGCAGATAAGCAGGCAGGAAGAATGGGAATAAATGATATATTTTAGCAAGGATTAGCTCAGTTGGTCAGTACGCGGCCTTCTGTTCGAGAGGTCCCGCGTTCAAAATAATAGTTTTGACTCTTATCCTTTCCGTGTAGCCTTTGACAGCTTGAAATTATATCCGGGTATTATACCCGTACAACGGAGCTTTCACCAAGAGGTCGGGGGGGGGGGGGGGGAGGTTAAAATGTACACACCGTCGGCCTCAGTATTGGTAGCCAGATGATGATTGTTTGAAACTAACGATGTAAAATACTGATCCTTCACCTTTTTTTACTTTTCATCGTGCCGCGTATCACTAAAGCACAAATTGTGAAAAGGGAATTTAGCAATAAAGCAGAGCGCGATATGCCTGACCTTTCTGCCCGCCTTCTATCTAGAACGCCAATCCCACTGAACTCATCATGGTTGCTTGAAGCAAAGCGCAGTAGTTTTTACTTTGATATGCCTGATTGGGAAAGATCAGGTACACCCAACGACGTTTTTCTTTAAAGTAACTGTTCGAAGGAGCGGAGGCTTAGAAATTGCTGAAATTTCTGGATAGCCGTTCCAATCGTCTCAGATATTAGGTTTTTTTACTAACTTACCCACGATTTTCTGAAGCTGTGTTTTTCACATTTTATTACCAAGATATTGCGATTATTGTGAACAAAAAACCGGTCTCCTGAAAATCTCGGTGTAAAGACAAAACGTCGGCTAGAATCTTTTTTTATGAAAGGATGGATACTCCATGTCCTCAAGCTTTTGACCGGACCAATCAAGGTTGCTAACATTTTCGAAAGAGACGAAAAAGCCACCTAAAACGTTCAAGAGGACAAATATTCCCCTAAGGCATCCAAACATATTAAGAGTTTTGGGGCAACTCCAAATTATCTAAACAGGCTCCTAAAGTATAGACACTGGAAAACCGTTTGAGACACTAGTGATCTGACGTATCTGGAAACATTTGATCGTTAAGTGCCCCTGCAAGATTGTGACTTTTCTTTTAATTTAGACATACAGTGTGACGTTGAAAGTGACGATGATGATGAGAGCCGCGAGTCCCAGCTTGCTGAAGCCACGCGGACGTCGTACATCGAAGGTCGCTGGGTGTCTGAAGAGGAAGATTTACGAATGCAGTGCAGCATAAATGACACATGTCTACCAGCCAATGCCGATTACACTGCTTACCACGAATGGGGTAAATAACTTTCTCATTAGACTTTCAAGCAAACGCTCGTCGAGAAAGTTGAGACGGGAGCAAAAAAGATGAATGAAGGGGAGGGGGGGGGGGGAGGAAACTCTTATTGCTCTCTCCAACTTTCGAGCAATAACTAGATAGAAAACGCTTGCTACGCGGTCCATGTTTTCATAGACTATTTAATGTGTAGAAAAACGTCGCAAAATGCCAGCTTGCTTTTTTCACTGACTCGAACTTTTTAGGCGGTTTCTTCTAGCATAGGTTTGTATGACTCGCTTCTAAGTTGTTGTCGTATTTAAATATGTAATCAGTTTCTTCGTGCTCAGCTGGCGATGAAGTGTGAGCGATTTTAGTGTTGTTCGTCGAGGGAAGATCACAAGGGTTTTAAGCAGGCTTAGAGCTGATGCAACTTAGCGGTAATTCGTGATAAATCGCAGCAATTGTTGCAGCCAGGTGGCACAGAATTTGCCTCCCTCCCTTTCATTCTTAACACTGGCTCTGTCGGAGAGCGAATTGCCAGTGTTTTCAGGTATTAACTTGCTCGCGGTTTTGCTGTTCTTAATCAAATCCCGCTCTTGCAAAGTTAAAACAGGTTCCCCTTCTCTTCTCTTTCATAGTCAAGGCGCACAGAAATGGTTCCAGAGGCCCATCAGGTAGGAGCCTTCCTCATTCTATTCAAGGCCCCGTTGGAAGGGGGGGGGGGGGGGTATTTGGGGGGTACTTAGGCAACCTCGTCCCCAGGGCGCTTTTCCTTGTCTTTAAGGTGGGGCTGGAAATTTCCCACCCCACCTCCAAAGCCAGGGAAAAGCGCCTTAAGACGAGGTTGGTACTTGGGCTAATTTTTGCTGGGTATGTGCCGCTGGCCTCTCAGAGCCCCTACCCCATTATAGTCTATTCTGTGGCCAATTATAGACCCCAATTATAGGGCAAGTATGTAATTTTCGCGATCCCAACTCAGTCACTTTCTATTTTTATGAATTGACCCATTTTTTAGATTGAATGAAGAACACTTTACTTTTCATCTGCAGTAGAAACATTCTCGAACGTTTGCTAACCGTAAATACGAAGATCTGTGTTACCCCAAAAAATCCGAAAATGTGCGACCCAATTCTAGTAACTGTACTGAAAATGCGACCCTATCGAGCGGCACAACCCCATAAGCCTAAGAAAGTACCCCTCCCCCCCCCCCCCCCCCCCCCCCCCCCCCCCCCCCCCCCACCTTGGGCGTTTATACAGTAGAACATTACAAAAATATCTCAACTTTGCGTTCGTATGAGCCATTGTTTAATGTGTAAATGTAACGAAAAATTCGATTCGTTTTAGCAGACGACCTCTGTTATGGCCTTAAACAATAGTAATCATGAAAAATCATCATCATCATCATCATCGTCCAAACCTTAATGAGAATTTAACTAAAACAATGCATTTAAAGAGCTACATTTGGGCGAATCGCTGAGATGAAAGCCTTGGAGACTCTGGGCTGAGAACGAAATTCTTGGCGCGAGGGTTTAGTGCTTGCTAAAAAGAGCACTTTGCTACCCTGCAAACATAGATTTTTGGATTTTGACTTACTAGCATTTCCATTCTTTTTCACGCGTTATCATTCCTTTCAGACGACATTTTAGTCTGTCCCACTCACGTTTTTTAATTTTGATTTCAGCATCAGATGAGGAAGTCTTCGTGCGAAACCCGGCTTTCATGGTGACAGCCGCCCTCACACACGCTTGTCAAATGGTGGAGCTATTGGCGTTTTACTTAGACGTGAATTTACCAAAAAGAATAAACTATAGGTATGGGTTTTTTTTCGTTTGCTGTGAGGAGTTCAGCATTCGAGCCACATAACCACAGGCAGACCATCCTCTGTTCTTGTAGCAGTTGTTGCTATTGTCATCTGAGCATCAGAGTCAAAGTGCTTGGGCTCTGGGGCACTGTGATCGTTACACAAATGTACTGTTGTGATTGGCTGACCTTCTTTAGACAACAAAACGTAAAGTTTTCTTTCTAAAGCGTCAATTTTCTTAAGAATAGAAGCGAAACGACGATTCTCTCTCTTCCTATCCATCTCACCCCAAGTTACTTTCTTTTAGTCGCTGCTTTCATAGCCTCCTACAAGGACGTTCTTAGGCCTGGGGTAAAGCCATAAGAAGGTCTGCGTGGCAGGCTACCCCTTTCGCGTTTAGTTCTTTGCTCTGCAGATTGTGACACACCAGCAAGGATCATTTGTGTTATAAACGCTCGTAAAAATTTGTGACATCTTGAATCATCTATTTACGCGAATTAGTGCAGCTTGTTTCCGAGGGGGGGGGGGGGGAGGGGGGTTACTCCCTTATATTAGCCGTATAGGTATATGTGGCCCCATCGGGTAGGGTTTTTGCGCCGTTTTGGTCTGACAACGGGTATACACTTTGCTTATTAGTCTCGCTCCCACCAAGAATTCCCAGGAGTGCCCCCCCCCCCCCCCCCCGGGAGCTTGTGTCACTTTGGACATAGACTGGTTGACAAAAAAACTTACCTCTACGCTTTTGAAACATTGAAGAGTTATTTTTCTTTTTAAAATACACATCAACGCGAGATTTCTACTGTCTGGCTTTCCCAACAACTTATTTATTTTCCCAATATCTTTTAGTTATGTTGCCAAACCTTTTAAGGGAACAGGAAAGGAATTTCGAAACAATGTTTGAAATCTTCTTTGTTGCAGTGAATTTTGTCAACTAGAACTCAGTAAAAGAGACTTTAGAAGTGCCGTTGACAGACTCAACTCGAATGTGTTACACTTGTGTTTTACTCAGGTAGGAAAAATAATCACTGATACGTCAAACTTTGAAAAAAAAAACAGTCAAGCCCGTAGATTGTTATCTTAGTGTGGTAGAGCGAATTATGCACTCAAAAATTACTTCCGGAGTGGTGACGCGACTCAGAAGTTGGCATTTCCTCCTGTCCAGTCCACTGCCCCACGCGCGCGAGTGTTTTGCTCGCTCTTCTGTCTCTCAGAAAAGTAATGGATTACTCGTAATTCATTAAGCTTACTTCCAGCAATTCAGGAAAATTTAACTTCGCCTAATGGAGCCTGTTAATATGAGAAGTTTTGTTAGACCAATTGTTTTTAACGTGTAGTTTTACCTGACCTTGATTCCAACAGCTTGTGCTTGTCCATGGTCATTATAAAAAGAAGAATTAAATCAAATAATAACGTCAAATTGAATGGTAAATTGAATGTATCAGGCTTCGCAAGTGCTTTGTGTGCTAATCACTTACGTTTTTTAGCACGTAGAACCTTCCTTGCTTCACTCCAGGAGAATTTTACATAATCTTTACACCTGCGTGAATTCTTTACATCTTGGCCGGTGAGTTTTTTTTTGCGTTTCTTTTCAACAATTGTGCTTTGGTACGTGGAAAAGAGCTTTTGCAAAAGCACAACCATCCACCTCACCCTCCTGGGCAGGGTTTTTCAAAGCAGGGTCAAGGTACCCCAGGGTTAGTGCGAAGTATAAATTCAGATATTAAAGCTTTAAAAGGAAATTCAGTTTAATCCTTTTTGCCTGTAATGTAATGAATTGATGCTCTATAAAGAATAGTGAAAATTATCCAGGTAAATGCTTTTGAACAAAACAAAAAGAAACCCAGATTAAAATGTAATCCTGGGTTAGTGCTAATCGGCTTTCGAACAACTGGGCCCTGGGGGAGAACTGTGCCTAGTGGAACAAAGAGAGTTCATAATTGTTACTGAGTGAATGGCTAAATTCTGATCCTCTCTATATATTATCCATCTTCTAGTTTGGCCATTCAAATGAAAGCTTCTGTGTAGTACGTTCCCGTGGTACTGTTTATTATGATATACAAGCCAGTTCTAACTTTTCATTATGTGGATGAAATCTTAGTAAAGTGTGACCATTCAATTGAAATCTACTGAGCAAAACTTGTCTGTGATACTGTTTATTATGCTAGAGAATTTTTTCACACTTTTTAGCTATCTTTAGTTTGTACTATTTTTTAAACGGATCAATGTTGTGAATCTTTGTGGTAATTTCGAACGAAACGTGCAAGAATAAAATATCCCAAGCCACTAACGATATGCCATTTTACTTTCTGTAAAGGGGAGGTCCATTTGAATGTCATCCCAAGCTGATAACGGTTAGCTACGAAAGCAGTGATAGCGATAGCAGCGACAAAACTGACGTCGGTTCGGAGGAAGCAAACAGTGAGTCGGACGCGGAGTGGGAAAATTTACCCGCGAACTTAGTCCATATTACAGAAGCTTCTGCCCCGCCGGGACCCCTGAAAGGTTCATTGTCACAGTCTTCGTCATTAGGAGATGGTCAGAAGTTGCAGGAGCCCGCGACAGCATCGAGTCTAGTCAGTTCAGCGGCTGCCTCTGTGGCTGCACTGTGGCCGTGGAAGAAATAACGTTGGTTTTATTCACGGAAGGGAAGTTTCTCCGAACCGTTGTTGGCAGTTTTTAATCAGTTTGTGACATTTTTATATACATTCTTCTTCCACCTTGGGCCTCTTTCTCAGAATCCGTCACCTATAATTTATAACCTGAATGAAAGGATACTGAGGAAAGTCGTTGTGGCCTGCAGAACGGTCCATCTAGCTTGGTCAACTTACAGTTCTCCTTACCTAATTTTTAAACTAGCAATGTTGGGTTTTTAGTCTGAGAAACACTGCATACATCTGGCTCTTTTTTATAGAATTTTTTAGATACACGCCGCACAGCAGAGATCTTTCTGGTTGGTGATTGGTTCACCTTTAGCTAAACATGTACCTTAGCTGGTGCTTAACTGATGACATACGTATGCACGCATTTTCACGTGAATTCTTTGTTCGCGTCCTTACCTGATTTTCAACTGCGTCAAGTGCCGATCTTTTTTCACTTTCCTTTTTTCGCACGGTTAAATAAAATTTGAGGGAAGCAAAGAAAAAAAAAAGAAATACAAAGCAATAAAGTCAAATAAAAACGTTTATAACTTGGGGTAAACTCCAAGGCAGGACCTTGCCCGTTCTTCTTATGTCGATCAAATATAGGAGAGTATTTACCACTGTATCCCGTCTACCCATCTATCTTGAAGATAGTAAACATCAATATGTCCTGATAATTTATATTAGGAGCTTCGTCCTCAAACCAAAATTACATTAAACTTTATCAACAATATTGGTGTATCTCTTTTCTTTCCGATTGATAAAGAAAATGGAATTCAAGGATTGTTCACTGGCGCGGAGAGATGTAGGGTTGAAACAAGAATATTGATTGCCAACTTAGAGTGTGCAGAGTGGGTGTGTCTTGTAAGAATTCTCTCAGTGATTTATTACTTTCTTCTTGCTCTCGTAGCATTTACAAGCATGGACAACGTTTCAATGTTCTTAACTATCGTTGTCATAGACCTCAGGCCCCAAATGTTCAAAAGTTAGATAGCGCTTTCTCCTCTTAGATGAATCACCATCCAGTGGATAAGTATAAGGAAAACGAATTGCCTTACTGACTGGATAGAGACTTATTTTATATCCAGTGGATAGTTAGTCTCCCGCAGACGTCCGTTGGGGTTCGTTTGTCACGCATTCATTTCTCCTAGCCTCCCCGCAGACGTCCGTTGGAGTTCGTTTGTCACGCAGAAATGAATGCGTGACAAACGAACCCCAACGGACGTCTGCGGGGAGGCTAGTGGATAGTACTTTCCACCAACTGAACAACCACAACACTGAGTTCTTATGTTTGGCTGAATTTTGTACAACCGCTTCGACTGTTCAGATCGCTTTCCTTTCAGCGCTCTTACGTAGCGATCATATAATCACAGGCTTTACTCGTTTCCCGCGCAGAAACCCACCTCATGAATTCTCCTCTTTGCACCGTTTACCCGTCTTCCCGTGCCAGTGTTAAGACCACGCGATTGCATGTTTTCATAGGCGCTCTCATCTTGCCCATTCTAGTCACCAGTGCCCCGGTCTAAATATGGCCATCCTGTGGCCGCGCGCACTAAAGAAGTAGGTTCTAATGTAACCGACAATGAGACAAACATAACTACATAAAAATATAAATAATTGTTTATTGTATTTATCAATTGAAATTTTGAACAAAATATATTACATGTACACTAATAATAAGCTAAAGTTAACTCCTTTCCCTATTTTCTAGTCACCATATTTTTTATTGCACCAACGGGTAGCAAACGCCTAATTTCCGCAATCAAGTAGCTAAGTGCACATCCTCTATGAACAAAGCACTTACATTTCACATTTACATGGATACCGGCGAAAAAGGATTAACCATTTAGTTTTGAGACTTGCGTCATAATTTGACAACCTATCTACATCAATAACTAAATTTCATTTGGAACATTTAAGTTCATAATTACTCTTCATTTGTTTGTCGTCCTATCTCAGTTTTTTCGAGAGAGAACGTCCTTGAATTTCCTAAATTTACAAGAGGCAAGGGGATTGCTTCTCTATATTACACACGCTGAACAGCCCAAGCTTTATAACTTTTTTTTCTTGAATAAATTTAAAGACCACGAAATATTTGTGGAATTGGCAATGACTTCTTTAGCCGTTTTGCATACGTATATCAATTTAAATATATACCAGTTACCAAGGCGATCGTGCAACAAAAGTTTTATAAAATTTGAAAAGCGGTTAAAGTGCTTTCGTTCCTTTGTTTTCCTTCTTTTCAGCCAAATCACTTAGTCGTTGTGGTCTTTGCTCCAGAGATCTCTATTCGCCGTATTTGGCCCTAATTTCTTGTGTAATTTCAAGATGCTGTCGTACAATTTCTTCCACCACTGACGGATCAGCTAAGGTGGAAACGTCACCAAGCTCATCGGGTTTATCAGCAGCAACCTTTCTCAATATGCGGCGCATGATCTTTCCTGATCGGGTCTTCGGAAGACCTGACACCACCTAATGAAAAAAAATAAAACATGTAGAACTTGGTCAGGTGCATTCTCGGATCACGTGCTTTTTCCCACGTTGGGTAAAGATAACTGTATTTTTTATGCGCGCGCGCGCTCTCTACCGGCACCAAACACTTTTCTCTTTGGTTCCTTCCCAGGACTTTTCCCCTCAGAAAATGAGACAAAATTTGCATGTTTTCCCGCGCTTTATACCAGCTGCACATCGGCGCATGACATTGGGGCTGCATGTGTTCCCACGTTTAACCCGCTGCATGTTTTTCTGTGCACAGCAACAGTTGCATGTTTTTCCGTAACCTCGTTACGAGTAGGAGAGGACCCTGGGAACGAGGTTGATTCCCCCGCTTAGAATGACTTGCAAAATCACCTTCAACTATCTTTTTGCAGATGGTCATGCAATGCCGGATACAATTGTTTCCGTCATTGCACGACCATCTTAGCTTCGCGTCTCATTTTCTTCACGACTCTATGACAGTTTGTTTCGAACAGTCACTACGGTTTTTTGGTCTCGAACTCACCTGGATAACGTCAGGTACGGCGAAAGAGCCTATCTTCTGTCGGACAATAGCCTTCAAATCTTTTCTCAACTCTTCTGGTGACACAACAGCCTCGTCTTTCAAAATTGCATAAGCATAAACACCTACAAAATACAATTTAGGAACCTAGTGAATTACAACATTACATTTGAGTTCACAGCTGTACCCCCAGTACGAGTCGCGAGATCTTCAGCTTTAATCTGCTCAAACAAACGACTGGTTGGAGCAAAAAGAACAATACACTACTGTTGTAGCTAACAGACAAGTGTACCTCTGTAGTAGAGATTTGATGAGTGCCAGTCAGCAAAAAATATGTAAGTATACGCACTTCGAACACGACCAGCGTTCGGCACCCCATACTTGGCTTTTACTCGCAAAGAATGGCGGTTTTTCGGTGTTGCAGATGGGTAAAATTACCAAATGACGTCACACAAAAGATTGGCAAGACACTGAACAATACCCAAACCCACAACACAACAGCGAACCAACAATGGTTTCCGCGACACCAAGAAAAACTCCAAAAAGTTCGAAATATTTGAGTCTGCTGTCACTCAGCGGCTCATAGTAAAGAAGCATCTGAAAACAATTGCAATTTGTGGCCAAATGACGTAGAACGCTCTTTAGATTTTGACTTCGACAGTGAATAAGAAGTTCAAGTAAAACATACGTTTGCTGGACAAGATTTCACTGACTGATTGGCCATACAACAAAAAATAAAACAAATGTTTATAGAAATTCAACTAGTATAAATAATTACATAATTATCTCACCCGCAAATGACCAACAAACTAATCGAGGCAGCGAAGAAAGACATTTCTGACTGCAGGAATATCAGCATTAAATCCTTTATCTGCCATGTGGAAGCACGCTTGCAGTAAAGAGTACTTTCTTACCTTCTCCTTTAATTGGATGTGGGAAGCCCACGACAGCTGTCTCAGCTACTGCCTCGTGGTTATCCTGGGTTAAAAATAAATAATAAAAAAAAACAGATAAGTAAATAAATGATGTTTGGGATCCAGTCCAACAAACATCACCAGTTACCAAGGCATCCTCGATTTCCGCTGTTCCTAGCCGCTTGCCGCTCACGTTGATGACGTCATCCATCCTTCCCGTGATTCTGTAGTCACCGTCGATGTCACGCAAGGCTCCATCGCCAGTAAAATAGAAACCTAAAAAGTAACAAACGTCAGCGCTGATGAGGGTTTTAGATATTACTTGCGGTTTGTTCACTTGGTAAGATTTTCGCCTGTGTTACTCTAGTTTCTACGAGGAATTTCATCAGAAAAAGGACAATAAATTAAGGCATATAACGTGACAGTCTATTGCTTTCGTCTCATGTCACTAAAAATTCACCGAACCGTAACGCAAGTTCCGACATAAAGTTTCCTGGTTACATGTTTGTGAGGGTGAAGGCAAAGTAGTTTTAACATCACTTAGAAGTGAAACCTCAAGGCTCTTAATTCCATCCTTCTACGCTGCTAATGTAACCTCGAGTTCGAACGTACTGTATTTACGGGCAATGACGTCATAGGTGCTTACGTATTCCCTCAAAATCCTTCTGCGCTAATCTGAGCAATGACGCCATCGGGCTTAATTGAAGTGAAACACACGCTCTATACTACTCAGGTGTCGAATACTGTAACAAAGAGCGCAACTCCCACAGTTTCGAAAGCCATTTACATTATGCAAGGTTCGTACTCCTTTGAGCTCTTCAAATTCCATAACTTTCCATGACTTTTTTCATGACCTTTCCAAGTTTTCCATGACCATAGATTTAGCTGTCACGTTAAAAATTTCTAAACATTTTCCTTGTTTTAGAATATTTTTTGACCTAGCTCAGTAATGACATCTGCAGTGACTAATCTACCAAAGTACTTTTCCATGACTTTCAAGGACCGACAATTAAATTCCATCACTTTCCAGACCTGGAAAATGAAATTCTTAAATTTCATGACTTTCCAGGTTTTCCGTGACCTGTACGAACCCTGATTATGATTCCCTTAATCAATTTTACATGAAGAGCCCACACCTTTAAAAGGATTGTAGTAGGTGTCTAAGTAGCGTTGATGATGACCATATACGGTACGTGACATGCTGGGAATAGATGTACGGATACAGAGGGCACCTTTGACGTCATTTCCGATTAGCTCTCGGCCCTGAAAGAAAAAAAGCAGTATAATAAGGTCTATAAAAACAAAGATCGCGCACAGTGAAGGCCTGCAACAGTCCATCAGCTATTTTGTGAGAAGTGGCTAAAAATGCAATTTCGCAGCACCCACCAAGGGAGATAACTTCCTTGGTATCATATTAAAGCTTAGGGTGTCCTAAGTTGTAATTGGTCTGTTTCCTGACATGACACTTGAGCGTTATCGAGAGAATGGGCTTTTCTACGGGTGGTGGGTGAGGAATAAAACATAAAAATTCAAAGCTAATCTCTCAATCTATTCGTCCATTCCAACTCAAACTTTCAGAAGATAAACACTTCATGGTTAAAAATGAAACTTACATGTTCTTATGTTTGTAATGAGTTGCCATGGCAACGGTTGCTAAGGGGTAACAAACATTTGGTTGGCTTATTGTAATAACAACTGCTTTAAAAGAAGTACTATGCAAAATATCCGCTACAAAATGATAGTCTTTGGCATCATCTTTGTTACCGTCTTTCTTATTTATCGTGTTCGTACTAGATCTGTGCGCACATCATGTCTAACCGCAGGTGCGAATTCGTCGAAAATTAACAAATTTTAGTTCGACAGTGTAGCTTTTCCTCTCTCTCCTGCAGAGGCCTCTTTGTGTCGTAGGGAGCCCGTGGAGGGAGGGGGGGGGGGGGCGGGGAGGGGGAAAATAAAAGCGCGCGGGTAGCGATGGGAAGAGGAAAGATCCCGCCTTTTCCATCTTCCCATCGTCAACCGCGCGCTTACAATTCTTTATTATTATTATTATTATTATTATTATTATTATTATTATTATTATCATTATTATTATTATTATTATTATTATTATTGTGTACCGTAAATGACCTAATAAGCGCCCGGGGCGTCTATTTAATTTTAGGGGTCCAAAATAGCAGAATATCCACTCCATCAATTGATACGACTAGACCGTCTAAAGATCCATATTACTCTTTCAAATCCCAACATCGATATCAGAATACTTCTTACTCAGGGGTTACTGTGTTGCCATCGTTACTCTATGCTTACTTTGAAATTGACATTAAGCAAGATGAAATACACAAAGCCCTTTTTATGCTAACCAAGCAAGAACCTTAAAGAATTCAATGATTTTGTTCCTATTTGCTACTTACTAGTATTTTGGAGTAATTCTCAGAGGGGCGTCCACTAGAGAGGAGACGTTTACTAGAGAGGGGCGTCTAATATAATTCTAACAGCGTAGAGGGGGCATTCAATAGATAAGAGGCGTCTATTTGGAAGTGGGCATTTATTAGGTCATTTACGGTACCCAGCAGGGGCCTCTTCGGAGGAGAGAAAGCAGCCTTGCAGTGTGATGTCCACAAACATGATGACACATGGCAGGAAGTATTCCCTGGAATGAAACTAAAGCGCATGTCTACTAGCACCATGTCCAGACTATTTGATTTCGGATTTGTAGCTTGCGGCGGTGCGTGCAACGTTTTCAGAAGTGTGTGTGGAGCAGAGCGACGAATAGTGGGGATAAAGTAAAGTAACATGTCATTGTAAAACCACCCTTAAATCACACTTACAATGTACCTTTTCATCCAATATAACAGGCTCTACCCCGAAAAAGGGCCTCGTGGGGAACTCTGGTTTCACGGGTGACTCATCTGGGGCGGGTCTTGGAGAGAGAAGAATTCCACCAGTCTCTGACAGAAATCAAATGTGTTAAAATAGTACAGTTACCACTCTCTCAGCAAGACAACATATGGGTCCCTCTTCACCAAGGGTCTAAGAAACTGTGGATTGCGTTGCTAGGAAAGTCACACACTAAAGTTTGATTTTTAAAAGGTGGATGGGGGTAATCTTAGCATCCAATCAAGAAGGAAAGAACCAATACCCCTCTAGAGCAGCTTCTTCCTCAAAAGACTGTTCACAGTCCCCTATTTTCCCGTACGATCGTCAATCGAAATCGAGCGCTTTGCATCACCGGTGGCTTTCTTGGATGCAACGAGCGTCAAATCTACTTAGGGGTCGGGGGACGGGTACTGGTAAGCGTTCGATCCTAATAATCTTAAGAAAAAATAGGGGACTGTGAGAAAAAGTCGGAAGTAAAAACGGGAAGTCAATTTTGCAGCTTATAAATTTCGTATATTGGTTACTCCACCTTCGTGCAACAACGGCAAAAGAAGTGTACAATAAAGTTCTTGTTTTGTTAACTTAAACCCACTGGCTTTTTTGTCGTTCTCATTGGCGTCGCCGTCATCGTTGCCAGCAACGAGAACGTCAAAAAGGCCACAGGCCTAGCTTTAATTAGCAAAACACCAAAAACCTTGCACGTGCAGCACACTTTTCTTGTACATTTCCATGCCGTCACTGCACGACTACGACGTGAAAATGCCTACTTGCATGTTTTATAGAGGACGTATGCAAGCGACGACATTTTTTTTTCTGAACTTGCATATGGCTCGTAGAAATTCAACACCAGGAAGGTAAGTTCGCCTACATTTGGCAAGGTAAGAGAGTTGTCATAATCGCGAAGTAAGATTAAAGGAAAGCGAGTTCACCTTTGAAGCGATGCTTTCTTCACCGTCGCCGCCCCCGTATCTTAAGGTGATGTTACACGGGACGATTCGCGACGACGATTTCTAGCGCCACACAGCCTTACAACATTGTTATTTCATTGTTTCGAATGGCTGCAATATTGTTTTAACATTTGAACCCTGTGTTGCGTTAAAAATGGTCGTTGCGAATCGTCCCGTGCAACATCACCTTTAAGGTCCCCACTTATTAGACTTTCAATAAAGTCCTTCGTCTGATTTAATATGGCGCGGGACGAAGCTCTCGCGACTTCGTCGCTCGGTCGGCCGCTTCGCGGCCTAAAAAGGCTTGCTCCGCTCGCCAAAAGGTCGACTTGCAGCAAGTCTACCTACTTATGTGCAAAGGACGACAAAGAAATGCACCAGAAGTGTGATACAAATGCAGCCCGTATTTCGCATTACTTCTAATGTTTGTTTTAAATGTTGTCGATGCTTTCGCCGTCTTATGTCCACACGATTCTAGATTTTTTGAAACCGTATACTTTTCTTACACGAATCGGCCATCTGTCCACACGAAACCAGTCAATTCACTCATCGAAACCGCATTGTTTTTAAAGCGCTCTCCAGAGTGGTTTAAGGCCCCGTCCACACGAATCCGCATAAACAAATATGCGGTTTCAAAAATTTCCGAATCCGTGGGGACGTGGACTAAGGCCCTGTCCACACCAATGAATCCGGATATTTTTCAGAAACTACATACTGAGTTTACACCAATCGGCCTTTCGTCAACACAAAACCAGTGACTCCGCTCACCGAAATCGCATCTGTTTGAAACCGCTGCCCAGAGAGGGTTAAGGCCCGTCCACACGAATCCGGTTTCAAAAAGGTCTGAATCCGTGTGGACGGAGCCTTAGTTTATAGCAAGCTTTCTGCAGTTACTGTTAACTTCGGTCGCGAACCTTGACAGTCTATTCTTACCAGTTTGCCACCACGTGTCCACAATAACACACCTCTTCTCTCCCACCACCTCATGATACCAATGCCATGCCTCGGCGTTAATTGGTTCACCAACTATAAAATGAAAAACAAAAGGGTCACGTTGAACGCTGTTCACTCTACTGAAAATATTTCTGATTTCTTGGTCTGGAAACATAATAAATAAAAAATACGGACGTTTCCCAATGCAGCAGAACCACAAGAAAGTACTGCTCCTTAAATTTCATTTCAGTGGTCACACTTCAGGATTTCAACCAAGAAATCACGTTGTACATGATTATAATGTCACGTAAACAGTACCATAAGAAAGTGCTGTTCCATTTGAATAGTCACACTAAGGGATTTTATCCCCAGACTCAAATGTTAGGACTACCTTGTGACGATAAAGAATACCAAAGGAAAGAACTGCTCCATTTGAACAGTCCTGCTATAGGGTTTCCCACAGACTCACAAGTTTAGAAGATCATTACACGTCTTTGTAACCAGCTCTGGCTGCGTCTTATCAACAAACCTGTCCCAAGGAGCTTTAGTGATGACCTGTCATACTTTGTCACATAAGAATTACTGGATTTAAGTAGCAGTCGCAGGGCTGTTGGTGCTCCATAGAATTGGTTCACTCTTAGTCTCTCCACCATCTCCCAATAGCGACCTGGGTCAGGGTACGTAGGGGTGCTCTCAAACAGAACTGTGGTAGCCCCATTGGATAATGGACCATACACTACATAGCTATGGCCTGTGATCCAGCCAATGTCAGCCACACAACCAAATATGTCTCCTGGTTGGTAGTCAAATACATACTGCAGAGAAAAAACGCTGATTAACATTTGATTGCTTGCGTTTGACAAAATATTGCAATGTTTATTGGGGTTTGTGCCGCAGACATACTTTTTTTCTATTTATTTTATTCATTCACACTGATATAAGTTACACGACGTACATAACTACATGATAAGGAGTTGGATAAGGAATTACGAAATAGGGAAGAGACGAAATGCATCTTACAACAAGTATAACACTTTTGACAATTATAGTGACCTGGCAGTATAACTGACTAATCTAAACCTGGCAAGTATTTTCTGCAATTTAGTAGCACTGAGATCCTTTCCCTAGGCCCCAATGGACTCAGCAAATTACTGGAAGTGCCTTTTGAATTTTACTTCAACCTGATTAGCAAATAAACAATGGCTTTTTAACAGGCCAATCATATCACACACTCAAATCCTGGCACACAGTTGGGGGCCCACAACAAGGATTTTGGTGCTGGCTTGCAGACGAACCTCACCAGCGGTTTGGTTTTCTCGGTACTCTCGTAACTTTTTCTGTTAATTTTCATGGCTTCCTTTATTATCTTGGGGTAGGGAGAGGATGCATTCTATCATGCTTCAGAGGAAACAATAATTATTGAGAATTTTGTTTACATAAATCTTTGGTTGTTTCCAATGAAGTTGTCTGCATTTGGACACAGCTGGGCTTAGGAGGGGATAAAGCTTATGTAAGACAAGTTTTCAAAAGTCAACATTAATTTTTGATCCAATTCACAGAATAAAAAATGCTTAAATTAAGCCAGGAGTTATCTGCAGCAATCACACCTTATGAGTTAGTTTGGCATAAAGAAGGTACCCAGCCTGTGTGTGTACCACACCCTTTGGTTTCCCTGTGCTTCCAGAAGTGTACAGTAAGAACAAGACATCTTCACTGTCCATTGGTTCTGGATCACATTCTGTTGATTGCTTGCTCATTTCCTAAGGAGAAATTCAAATCAACTAAATGTAAGACATATTAGTACTTTGACATGACGTTCAAATAGACAAATCAGGTGCGGATCCACACCGGTTTCCACCATTTTACAAAAATCAGTCAGATTTTTCATAATAAATATATTTTTTAATAATAAAAAACTTTCCAAGTTGAAATCTGGTCAATATCCTGTCTGAACCCAGAAAAGGGAATTTAGGGAGGTAAATTACAAAAAATTTCCCAAGGGGGAGCATGCCCCCAGACCCCCCTAGAAGCTTGCGCCTTTGGCACTCATTTAGGAAATATTCTAGATCTACACAGGTCTGCAAACATTCTCCTTTGGGAGTCATTAGTTTCCTAGAAATATGGCAGACTTTAAACACAAGTAGTTGCAAGACAAGTAATGTGTTATTTCTACCTTGATAATGCTGATGTGTAAATCCTACTCAGCAAAAATTTCATTGTTAGTTTGCTTTGTAATTATCGTTTCCTTTGATTTCTGGTTGCAGACTGTGAAAGACTGGAAAGTCTTGTATTAGCATTGGTTGTCTCAGCCTCCCTATACTATTAGACTCAGTTCCTTTGCACATGTTAAAAAGTCCTCTTTTATAGATGACCTTTCTGTCATTACAGTCTGTATGTAGGTTTAATTAATAAGCTTGCAAGTGAATCTGATACGGCAATAATTTTGATTGACAACAATAACAAGAACTCAGAGTAGCTCAAGCTCTACCCACTTAACATTCCCTGAAATTAGAAAGCAACCAGTAACGAAAGGCTAACCTTTTCAAGAGGAATGTCAATCTTTCCCATGGGTACATCAGCTCCTGTACGGCTGGCAACAAACACTCTCTTTACACAAGGACTCTCTGCCACTGCCTTATCCACCACTGTTTTCAAATCAATGCACTTCCCGCCCCTTACAATTTGGTCTGCTGTGATGACCGTTCCTGCATTTGCTATTTAAAAGAAAAGCAAGACACTTTTAAAAATTCAATTATTAGTCGGAAGCTTTAACGGTAGGAAAAAAATCACAACGGTAGGAAAAAAAAACAGTACACTGTATTAAACAGCAAGTCCAAAATATCAAGGAATGGAGGGACAATGAGGTCTGTTCTGTAAAATAATTCTGTGTGGTGTGGTTTTGTGCCACTAGGAAACTACTCTTTTTCCTTTTCAATACCTGCTCTAGACTAATGAAAGTGGTGCACTATTCCCATGCAGCCAAAATTGTCTGATTTCTATTCCCTGTACTAAAACTAAAGCATTATACAGTGGAATCTCTCAAAAATGGCCACCTTGGGATCCAAGGTTAAAGCCGAGAGGTGACCACTGTAGAGAAAATAAGACAAAAGTGAATGTATATATGGTTTGTCCACCAGGGAAAAAACTTGGCTATTGTGGAGATCTATCAAGGTAAATGTTGTAGAGAGATGGCTTTTAGTAAAAGTTCAACTATACTTCAAAAACAGAACCTGATCTTACCGTCAACAATTCTGCTAGCCAGTGCATCTGAGCTAAACCCAGCAAATACCACACTACAAATGAAAAAAACATACTGACCTTAATTCACCGATCACCTTCTTCTCAATGCTCAATATTGCTCATAATACTATACTTGCTGTTGCAAGCCTTAAAATGTTGCCTTAGCACCAAGGTGACAGACCTTTATAGAGAGGGTTAGTGGTGGCAGACTACTACAATAAAATAGTGGTCCCGTCTCCACACTAGAGACATGAAAAATGTGTCCTGTCCTCAACAAGTGTAATACATTGACACCTTAATAAAGTTTTTTTTTTTTTCATGACTAGCATGCAAAGAACAATGCAAGATATGTTCTGGATGTTTAAAAAATATTAATAAAGTATTTGCTCGGGGAATTGGGGGGCGAGGGAGGGGTTGGGGGTTGCATTCCCCTTCACTTAGAGAAGTAAAGATTCTTGGACTCTCAATCAAATATCCACCTTCCAAATATTTCTGTTTTCTAGAATTTCCTGGAATGTGGTATTAAAAACTAACCTGGTTCTAGAACAGGACATCATTTTAAAGACAGAATCCTTCAAAAATGAGGTGCAAGGGGGACTTAAGAAGTACTGACCTATGAGGAGCTCCAATTCTTGCACAAGCCAGCATTGCCGCCACAGCTAAAGGACTTACTGGCATGTAAATACACACTATATCTCCCTTCTTAACACCATGGTCTTTTAAGACATTAGCCAATCTGTTCACCATTTCATACAACTCCCTGTAAATAAAAATAAAAAGATGGTCGGTTATACCAAAAAACCTTTATTTCTAGTCGCTTAGTGCTGCATTCATTTCTTTATCTCAGAGAGGTGTTTACCTTAAAGAGGTACCCATCTTAGGCAGATGATGGACTTATAAAGGGAGGAGTCCACTTTAGAACAGTACCTATCCTATAAGATGTCTACAAAATAAGGAGAAGACCATTGAGGTGAGAAACCCATTTCAGACAGGTCTCCATCTCAGAGATGTTCAATTTGAGTGGTGTCCATCTTGGAGAGGTGTCCATCTCAGAGAAGTGTCACTCTTGGAGAGATTTCCGTCTTATTGATGTGTCTGGCTGAGAGAGATGTACATCTCAAAGAAGCGTCCATCTTCGGGAGGATTCTATCTTAGAAAGGCCTCAATGTTTGATAAAGATGTCCATCTTCAAATCATTTTCACTTTTAGTGATGTATCCATCTAACAGAGGTTCCCATCTCAGAGAAGTGTCCATCATATAGAGATGTCCATCTCAAGGAGATATCCATTTTTCAAAAGTGCCCATCTTCACAGACACATGCATGTCCATCTTGGGGAAGTGTCCACCTTAGCACTATGTCCATCTTCAAGAAGTGTCCATCTAAGCGATGTGTTCATCTTGGAGAAGCATACATTTTAGGGATGTGCCCAGGGCAAAAAAATCTCCTTCATTGTTGTTAATATTAGAGAGATATCAAGCCTGGGCAGGAGAACATTCTGGGTAACAGAACACTTTAGAGAACTGTACAACTTGGAGACTGGAGGGGTTTCTGTCAGAGAGGTATCTATTCTTGACAGGCATCCTTTTCAGAGAGATGTCCAGGAGGGGGTGTCTTTGTTAGAGATAAATAAATTATGTGCCTCTAAGTTTCATGCAACTATCTGTTGTCTAGAGCATAAGGAGATAAGATCAAGGTGTCCATGCATTTAAGAAAGGTGCTCACTTTAGGAGGATATTAGGTACACAAACTGTGCTCAGCTTTCCAGTTGCATTATGACTACTAGGATAGACAAACATTTTTAAATAACCTAACATCACAGTTAAAGACTCTTCACAGATTACCTGTACGTCACTCGCTCAACATCCCCTGGCTCATCCTTCTCCCAGATCAGAGCGCAGCGACCAGGATCTGCTTTCATGTGTCTATCAACACAGTTTACTGTAGGGAAAAAAACACTCTATCCTGAGCCTAGCCTGTAAAACCAGCCAACATTTTGTGACCTCACCAAAAGTCTCCCCAGGAAATGATGCCAGAGGAGGAATGAGTGCAGAAATTCCATACTGATGCCATGTCTGTCACTACCCAGAACTAAAATAACAGTGCTTAAGGCATGTTTTTAACCAATCACAAGGGCCACCCAGGTCAGGGTAGTGACACTTTATCAGTATGGAATCTCTGTGTTCTTTTCTCAGACATCATTTCCCGGGGAAAAAGATGGTTGGGTCACAAAATGTTGGCTGTTTTCTCAGGCTATCCTGAGCCCTGAGACATTTGACCACCAATGTAGTGAGAAGGTTCACAAATTTATGGCACATTGTGCTCTCCTGAGTTGAAAATAGCAATTGGGAAATTGAAAATGAATGATTAATTAAGTGTTTGACTAACTGCTTTGGTAATAATATTGATTGATTGATTGATTGATTGATCATTCAATCAATCAATCGATTGATGGATGGATGGATGAATGGATGGTTGGATTGATATATTGATTGAGTGATTGAGTGAGTGAGTGATTTAGAATGAACAATCATATTAGCAGTGTCCCTGGACAAGGATCTCAGTATAGTGCAACAGTGCACTTTAATTGAGTTTTGGTTTTCTTCTGGCTAAAGCAAACCTTATAAGAATAAAGTTTCTCCCCAACACCAACCCACTTTAAACAGTGCCCATGTTTTCACACAAACAACCACCATTCTTGGTCTGCAACCACTTTACAAGATGGCCATGATGTTGGTAGACAAACAATAAAATTCGTTCACAGAATTTGCATGAAAAAAAAAATTAGTTTCGGGTGAGGGCTTTTTTCTTGTCCATCAGTATGGCCACTATGACTTCAGTTGCAAACCAGCGATAAGCAGAGTGTTTAAGAAAATATATACAAAACAAATCTAGAGGGCTATGTGGGATTTTTTCTATGAAATCCACCAAGGGCGTGGTCGCGTGGAACAATAAAATGAGGTCATACCCTCCCTACCCTTACAATTTGCTTTTGTCAACAACAACTCTTGAAAATTTAAGCTTGAAATACTCAGAATCATACACGAAGATCTATTAACCTGAAACATTCAGTTTGCCTCCTACAAACCACTTATGCCACCCTATCTTCATTTTAACATCCATCACTTTGTCAAAAGGCTTGATCCAGTCCAGTCGCGTTGCTCCAAGTTGTCCCCAGAAAGTAGCAGGATCTCGGATGCTTTGCTGGTAGAGTTTATCCCAGTCTGCAGTAACATGGTCGAGTTGTGGTGGAGTGTATTCTTCTGTGAAGAAAGACGACGCTTTGCGACAAAGAACGGACGAAATCCGTGAAGGGATCAGCCTTCGAGGAATGAACAAACTCGCCATGATTTGGTTTACTCCAGAGGCTACTGGGATTCTCCTTCATGTTTGCCAACACGAAATACCTACGACGAGCTTGCTCGTCCTCATCAGGTCTCTTCACCTGAGGATAGTGTGTACATTATTTCTATCTCAACCAATCAGGCATGTTTTTTCCTTTTTTTAAAGACATAATAGAGATGTAGTGGAGTTCCCGTACTTCCGAAATTTAGATAGTCCCCGTCCTACAGCAACTACAGATACTACATTTACTTACTACAGTTACTAGTTACCAGGCTCGGGACATTCTGGACAACCTTACACCAAGTAGTACCCCAGTCCCGTTTCTCCCCAGGAAACCAAAAACGTGACACCCACGGGCGCATTTTTGTCTGATTTTTGGGTCGAAAATCATTGTTGCCAAGCTAAATTCTTGTGTTAAGATGGATTTTGGTTCATTTCATTAAGACCGACCAAAACCAAATAAAGAGTTTTCTTTTCTTAAACAATTTTAGTTAAATATAACCAGTAACGCTTTGAGATTAAATTGTTATAACTGTTCTGTAAAGATGATTAAGAAAACTTCCGACAGTTTTTACACTGTTTTCACGTCATCATCGATCACGCCCTCTCATCATGGAGAATTTACCTTGTCACGGGTATAGTCAGGTGCCAAATGTGCTTCTTGTATAGTTGTGATATTTTGGTGAAAAACATTTTCTTTGTTACAGCTGGAGATAAAGCGTGATAAAGGTTTAGTATGCCTTTTTTTGTGTATTGTTGAGCCTAAGTCATTTCACAATTTACTTTGTCGGGTTCATAATCGTGACTGACTGAATTCATTTAAAATTTTCCAAAAAAATATGACAGGACGTTTCTCCTTACTCTAAGGTTTCAGTCTGTCAGAAATAATTTGTTGGTCTTAGAAACATTGTAAATGAATTTTCTTAACTCTCTTAATTAAATAGTCTTACATCGCTTTTAACATAAGCGAGTAACGGTTGATGTAGCTGCTAGCGTCGCCTTAGAACTGCAACATCCACATAGCTGAGTGCACACGACATGCATTACGGTATTTACAGCGCAGGCAAGTGACGAAACAAACTCACGTGGCACTGGCATTAACTGATGCTTCAATATGGCTTACATTTGGCGGCCTTTCAGAAATCGGGCCCCGTTCTTACATACATACATACACGCATACATACATACATACTTTATTGCATAGCTCTCCCTTGGGGGCTCTTCCGCCATACATACACGAATTAAAATAAAATGAAATAAAATAAACTAGAAAACTGTTTACATTTCAATGGTAAAATAACGAATTTCTATAAATAATAATGATAGTAATAGAACGTTAATTTTGAAGACTATTTACATTTCAATAATAAAAAACCAGGGGCGGATCTAGGGGGAGGGTGCAGGGGGTGCGCACCCCCACCCCCCCCCCCCCCCCCCCTGAGATGACCTGCGGTTTTCTAATACAGCTGGTATTTTGCCAAAAAAAAACTATGTGGTTTATTGGTGTTGAAGTAGAGCAACAGACGAGTGCACCCCCTCCTAAAAGAAATCCTGGATCCGCCCCTGAAAACTATCTATGAATTAAAAAGATATTTAAAAATTCTCTTTTTAAAAGCGTTAAAATTTACAGTGTCTCTTATATTTTTAGCTATACTGTTATAAAGTTTTGCCCTACGGTAACTGAATGTCTTTTGGCCAATGGCCAGCCTATACCAAGGCAACGTAAGGTCTTTGTTCTGTCTTGTGACTCTTTGCTGAGTTTTTGCGCGATATTGGAAGCGTCTGTGGAGGTAACCAGGTGTTAGGTTCTTTAAGCATTTGTACACCATCACTAGGTCGTTAAAAAACAGTTTGTCCCTTACGTTAAGCCCTTTAAGGGACTTCAGGGCTTCTGAAACATGGTTGTACTTTCCAGTTAAACCAGCTACGATTCTGCAGGCATAGTTCTGAACTAGCTGAAGTTTTCTAACGTTCTTCTTGCTCGTGCTACTCCATACCGTCGAACAATAAAATAGTTTGCTGAAAACGAAAGCATTTATAACATAGATCAATGTTTTTTTTTTATCTAAGAGATGCTTTATCCCTTTAACTCTCGTTAGCTTAAACATACAGTCAGAGGCAGTTTTAGTGATATGTTCGACCGTTAAAGTTAAGATGACAATCTATATACACTCCCAGGTGCTTTGCAACTGTTACAGGCTTGATTTGAGTTCCCAGCATTATCGCACTTTGTAAGGGGGTAGGTAATGTCCTCACGAGTTGTGGGACGCCCACATAAAGAAGCTTTGTTTTGTCAGGGTTAATGAGAAGCGAATTTCTACAGCACCAAATCGATATTTCTTTAAGATCTTCGTTTACTGCAGAGATAACGTCGTCAAGTTCGCTGGCGGGGAACCCAAGGAAGAGCTTGGTGTCATCCACATATATAACCGAGTGGTTCGCAATGTTTTGAAACTCGAAAGAGGTCGTTTACATACAATGTAAACAACACCGGACCCATGATGGATCCCTGCGGTACCCCAACCGTAAGGGGTAAGGGATCAGATACAGTATTCTGAAATTTAACGACTTGTTGACGTTGCGATAAATAGCTTTCGAACCAGGCACACGCAGACTCAGATACACCAGATTTGCGAAGTTTACACTGTAATTTTCAGGGAGTTATAATAACTCCTCTAGTGGGGCTAATTTAACTCCTTACAGTGGAGTTATTTTTCGTGGAGTTATTTTAACTCCAAAAAGGAGTTTAAAGAACTCTTTTTCAGGAGTAAAAGTGACCCCAGATATTGAGGAGTTAAAATAACCCCAAAAAAGGAGTTATCCTGTACCTAAAATTTTTACTCCACTTTCAGAGTTAAATTAACTCCAAAAAGAGTAAAAACAACCCCTGTAAGGAGTACAAGTAACCCCATTTCGGAGTAATTTTAACTCCAAGACTGGGAGTAAAAAGAACTCTTTTTCAGGAGTAAAAATGACCCCAAATTTGGAGTTAAATTAGGAGTTAAAATAACCCCAAAAAAGGGGTTATCCTGTACCTAAAATTTTTACTCCATTTTTGGAGTTATAATAACTCCCTAAAAATTACGGTGTACGTAACATTAAATCGTGTCGAATGCTATCAAAAGCTTTGGACTTGTCCAAAAAAACAACAACAGATATCTTCTTCTGATCCATGTTATTAAGCAATTCATCGGTGAAGTGAAGTAGTGCAGACTCGGTTGAGTGAAGTTTTCTATATCCACTT
>OZ037782.1:19081551-19224051 GCA_964035525.1 Porites cylindrica | reverse complement strand
TGCAATTCGGGAAGGGGAAAATTTTTTTTGTCACGTGAGTCAAAATATATTACCGGTGATTAACCAATCAGAAGGTCGGAATAGATTTCGGGGTTGCTTCCGAAACAGTCTATGTCGAGTGAATTTTGTAGGTTTGTATGTTTTCGGCCTCGTAAGCCTTGTAAGGCTTCAAACGGCTTTAAAGATGAGTGAGAATGGCTTTGGACATTCTGAACTAATTCACCTTGAGCTCAAAAACGGTATGTATATTTTTAGGCTATGCGTGGAAGCGAAAAATCTCCGGCATTTTTAGTGCTCTGTCTGTACATAAACAATAAGCATAGTTGATCGGTGCAGAATAACTTTTGTTTTATTTCGTTAGCGAATTTAACAGTACACGAAGATGAAAAAGTTGGGCTGGAGAATTTTGAACTTCTCAAAGTACTGGGAACTGGAGGTAAACAGGAAGAAGTTTGATTGAATTTGAGAGAGGTTTCGTGCAGTTCTTGTGCGAACCCGTTTGTGATTTCTATGTGAGGTGCTTGTTGACTTACGAAATTATAAATTTTCGCTTGACAGCCTATGGAAAAGTTTTTCTCGTTCGCAAACGAGGTGGAAATTTCTCTGGTAACCTTTACGCCATGAAAGTCTTGAAGAAAGCCACGATCGTTCAGAAAGCGAAGACAGCTGAGCATACAAGAACAGAGAGACAAGTCCTAGAGGCCGTGCGAAGATGTCCGTTTCTTGTCACATTACATTGGGCTTTTCAAACCGAATCCAAGCTTCATTTGATTATGGGTATGTTTAAACACTTTTGATGCCTTGTCCGCCATATGGAAATACAACTAACCCCTCAAGAAGGCTTTTCTATTACTTTATTTCATCACAACATCAACAAAATCATTTTTGTCAAGCTAAACACAGATTTCATGCCGTTGTCACGTCTGCGAGGTATATATCTGTTGTCATTTCCTCAGGCAATCCTGCATCTATGCCATCTTTCATTTTCAGGCAAAATTTGCATGATCTTTTTCCGATCTCGAAATATAATGTTTTAATTTTCCTTGGTTGAAATATTACGCTGATTTAACTTCGTTAACTGCAGATTATGTCAATGGCGGCGAGTTGTTCACTCATTTGTATCAACGGGAGAAATTCTCCGAAGATGAAGTACGGATCTACATAGGCGAAATCGTAATCGCCATCGAACATCTTCATAAGGTAAGTGAAACAGAAAGGCAGTTTTTTTCTTGCCGTTCTTCACCTTGGCTCCTAAGCCAACACAACCTGCTCAATCGAATCTGTTCACTTACACACCTAATTTTTTTGGAGGAGTAAACCTATTCTAAGGTGCGAAAGTCTGGATATTTTGGAAGCTGTTTAACAGTCGTTGAGATTTGACACCTTTCCTGGGGCCGATGTTACTTACACTCGACTTTGCGTGCAAGTTATTAACTTTTTAGGCTTATTCTTGAAATTTCACGATGTGTGTAGTTTGCCTAATAAGAATTGCGATATTGATTTATTTACAGCTCGGTATAATTTACCGTGACATCAAGTTAGAGAATATTCTGTTGGACTCCGATGGTCACGTCGTGATCACAGACTTTGGATTGAGTAAAGAGTTCTCTGCGGCTAATTCTGTAAGATTATTTTTATGTATATTTATAAACTTCCGCTGAATTTGTTTTTCATGACAGCTTAAAATGGCTAATGACCTTGCAATATCAGTAAACATATTGTGGTAATTGATTATTTAAAATTGTTCCCAGGGGGAAAGAGCTTATTCTTTTTGTGGCACCATAGAATACATGGCTCCTGAAGTTGTTAAAGGTGGAAGTCGAGGCCATGATAAGGTAAATGATGAACATTAATATTTATAAATCATCAAACAATATGAGATATTAATTCATATTCATCAGTGATAGTTTTATACCATTTTTGGCATAAAAGGTACCCCTTTCATACCCCTGTCAAATCCCTAGTTTAGAACTTGGTATCCCTTTCAACTGCTGTAAATGCAGATATAAATAAACCTTAAACCAGAAGGTTTTCTCCACATTTTCACAGCTGTCAAATGCACCTGTTAGTCCTTTGGGTCCTTTTTAATGACCACAATGACAGATTTCCATATACTTCAAATATTGAAATCCATACCCCTTTCGGGCAGAGCCTCCCCCTATAGGCCATTATAGGGAGTACCCCCCAGGCTCCCAACTCTCAAGGCTGGCTGTAATTCTGTCAGTATTAACACTGGAACCAGGGCTCCTGTTAAAAGCTCAACAGTGCATAATATTCACAGTTTGTATAATTTAAGGCATCAAAAAATTTTAAACCTGGATTGGACCAGATCATATCACCCCCTGAAAATCACTAAATGAGTTAAAATTTAGGATAGGGACAATGATCCCATTCTGTTTGATCCAGGCTGACAGGCTATAATTTACTGTATTATTAAAAACAAATCATGTTTAATGCGCAGGGAACCCAAGGTTCTATAAGACTAGTGAAATATCCTATTATGTGCTAATATGCATGATCATAATTTTATGCCATGATCATAAGCTTGAGAAAACAGCAAAAATTTCACATGGCCACCACTGGTCTCCTAGCAAAATGACGTTGTGTTGCAAGGGAAATTTGCTCCAACCAATCACGAGTAAGCACTTACCGATAGCGCTCGTAAAAAAAGCATTAAATGATTAAAGCAGTGCGTGTTTTTTGCCAAAAAAGTGCTAAAATAATGCTAATTTTTTTAAAAAGTGCTCGTGGGTTACATAAAAATGCTCACTTTTTTCCAATTTTTTTAAACATAGAATATTACATTTTTCAGATTTTCAGTTACATTTTTCAACAACAAAATGGCAGAGTAGACTCTCGAGCTATCTCTGCCCTGGCTGGCTGACTTCCATTGCTCCTCGATGACAACGTGGATGACGCCATCTTAGAACGAGTGTGGACTGGGTTTCTAGAGGGCAACCGCTAACCTATCAAACCTATTCCCCAGGCCTCCTCGGGTCCTTTGACTAAAATGAGGGCAAAATGCGGCTTTGGACGACATAAATAAAGTCAGATTGTGCTTTTTAACACAAAATTATACAAGTAATCAGTCGAAAATCCAAAATAATGCTAGCAGTGCTTTTTGGGATAAAACGTAAAAAAAATGCTCGTGAAGCCAAAAAATAACAAAAAAAGTGCCAGCACTATCGGTAAGAGCCTAATCACGAGTACTAACCAGTCTTGGTAGTGACATGCCATCGGTATGGAATTTCAGCGCTGGTTCCTCTGATATTGTTTCGTGCGGAAACCAGTGGTGGCTACATGAAGTGTTGGCTGTTTTCCCAGGAAACATGGTCATTGAACTACAACTTTGAAGGCTGACAATGAACAAACCCTATCACTTAATAGCAAAATAATTCATACCATACAGTGCCTGGGAAAAATATCCATCCAAGTGACTTCTGATAAACTGCGAAATTCTTCTGACACATTTTCTCATGTTTTCTCTGTAACTGAGAGAGTGAGTCAGAGTTTGGCATTTGATTAGAAGTCACTTAGGGCTTTGTGCCACTCTGGGCAAACTTCTTCAATTTTTCAATTCATTAGACTTTTAATTTGAAACACTAATTCTATATTGAGGAAATAGGATAAAGTTAAGGGTCAAGGTTAAATCATCCAGTATGATAAAATTTTACACTACAGCTTTGAGATCCTAGTAACATTATTCAAGCTTTATAGCATAACTGTTTGTTTTTTGTGTGTGTGTGTCAGGCAGTAGATTGGTGGAGCTTAGGCGTCCTGATGTATGAACTGCTGACGGGTGCATCTCCCTTCACTGTTGATGGAGAGAAGAACAGTCAATCTGAGATATCCAAGTAAGAAAGGTTTGCTCATTAAGGGTTAGGAATGGTAAAATCTGAGAGTACCTGACAGGATTCAAACCTATAATATCCCAAAAAATGAATGGATGCTATATGTACTCAACTACACAGAGACTTGTGGATAGCATTATATACGCATTACTCACCAAGTGTGAGGTCAAGATAGCTGGATATCGGCCAAGTTCTTTTTTTGCATTTTTATTAACCGAGACTTAAAAAAAAAACAAGGCCAATATCCGGCTGTCTTAAACAAATGAGCTTGGTCGATAAAGGATTTATTTTATGGCCAAAAAGAGAATGTTTTCTTGCGGGACCTACATGGGAAATTGTGAGTGGGCAAGATGGACCCATCTTTCCCACTTGGGTGGCCAATCAGAATGCAGGATTATGGTCATCTTGTCCGCTCCCAAATAAGGCCATATTATAGTAAACTAGGTTCTTATGTGCATATTATCTGCATACTGCTCAAATCAGCAATGACAGTGTAATGTGAATAGTGGGTATGTTTTCTCACCGTTTAATTTTTCTTGTTCTTCAGACGAATTCTTTACAACAGTCCCCCAATGCCACCAGACATTTCATGGGATGTAAGGGATCTGCTTCTCAAGCTCTTACAGAAAGACCCAAAAGTACGGCTAGGAGCCAAGGGTGCTCATGAGATTAAAGCACATTCTTTCTTCAAGGTAACTGCAGTGTTACGTCTTGATCAGGCTATGTATTTGTGCTGTTACTGTTGCTATAGACCAATGACAACAGATGATGATGATGATGATGATGATGGTGATGATAGTCAGGGTGCGTGACGACCATGATGGTGACCATGATGATAATGATGATGTTGATGATAGTCAGACTCGTGGCTATAATAGTGGTGATCTATGGTGTTAGTGGGATAAATTGAAGTCATGGGTATTATGCACTTTGGGAATATAACTGTACCTTAAAAGATGGGGCCTGCAACCTTGTTATGCAGATTCCCAACACAGATATTTTCTCTCCTTCCTCATCATTATAGTTCAAATTCTTTTTTAACAGTCCATAAACTGGAACCTGCTGTCCCAGAGGAAGGTAGCAGCACCCTTCAAACCACGCATTAGGGACGAACTGGATGTGAGTAATTTTGCTGAGGAGTTCACAGACATGGTACCAACATACTCTCCAGCTGCTGCTCCAAAGACTGCAGACAGAATTTTCAAGGTGAGATCAAACTATGTTATAATATTGTCAGTGCCATCACTAGTCCACCACAAAGTAAAAACTCATCTCACTTGGCATGTTAGTTAACTGGTTTGATCAATATTTGATCAAAACATGATTGAAAACTAGTTACTTTTGGTGAAAAGCCTGCATTATTTTTGTTGCTATGATACTGTGTTGGTTGGCCTAAATCTGGTCTTTTGGGCAAATAATAGTTTTTGCATAACTAACGGCTTGCAGACCTGTCATTGTTTTTGTGCATGGATCTGTCACATGAATGCCTGAAAACTTAGATCAAGGCTCTCGCACTTCTGAAATCCCTGGTTTCTCTGAAACTTAATGCAGTTTTTCTTTCAGGGCCACAGAAAACACCTTGAACATTTTACCTTTTGTAGCCACTCAGGACTGAATTTAATAATATTGTGTTGTTCGCATATCTCAGTGGGAGACAATCAGAATGAAGGCATTTACATCTTTTACAGAACATGGTTGAAAAAAAATTATTAAATCAAATTGCCAATGAAAACTGTTTTTACTTAGAACACTCCAGTCTTATGGAACATGACCTATTATAAACTATTTTTATTTTTTACCTACAGGGGTATTCATTTGTTGCTCCTTCAATTATTTTTGGTGAAAATGAGTTTTCAAAGCGATTTATTGGCAACAAGCCATCAGAAAACAGACCTGCCCCTGGTGCTGTGGACTATGCTGCATTGTTTGAGGTAATGCTTGAATTATTGTCAATCAAATTAAATGAATGAGAAAGTTTTTTCCTTTGTGTAAAAAATTGAAGTTGTGGGTGAAGTATTAATATTACTGTTAATCGCTGGCTTCAAAATTCTTATGGGTACCCAGCGACTGTTTTCTGTAAAACATCTGTGCGGAGAAGCAAAAATTGCCTAGAATTTTCTATAGCTTATCAAGCTGAGGAAGGCTTAAAATTTCTAGATCACCATTTCATTCAGGTACAAATTTCAAAGCTTATCTAACAAATTCCCTACTATTTTCTAAAGTTTATTTTTTTGCATTTCACCCCTTAGGTTAAGTTATTTTTCGTAGAAAAAGGAAACCTAAATTTTCAGATTCAAAAATGCGATGGAGAGAGGATTAAAAAATTCTTCCTTTCATAATACTTTAAAATGCGTGTAAAGTTTTTGGAAAATATTGCGAAGCCCTTGTAATTTCGAAAAGACTCAGTTGTAGCAGATAAAAATTTTATGGTGCCACTTAGAATGCATTTCTAGAGATCTGAAAGTATTCTGGATAGCCTAAAAAGTGTTTACAATGCATTTAGCCTAGGAGGATTAACCGTCTTTTGGTGCCCTTGAATTCTGGAAAGTTTTTAAATTTGTTTCCAAGGGAGTACACTGCAAGCAGTCACTCTTTTTCTTCAGATTTAGTGAGGGGAGTGCACATGCGCATGGGTGACGAGGGTGGCAGCCTCTCCTGCCTTGCACCCTCAGTCACGTACATGGTCATTTTCATCTCTTGAGTGTTTTGCTCAATGGACTAAGAAAAAAGAGAGATTGCAAGTAGTCAGGTCCTTATGTCTAGCTAGTTCATGTTATTTCTGCTTTTCTTCATCCTTTCTAATGGTCACCGTACAGTAGGCCTGCTTCAAGTAATTCACGTGAACTTAGTTGAATTTGGTGAATTAAGTTTTTTAAGTAATGTCACCTGAATCAGTTCAAAATGATATGTCTAATTGTATTTGGATCTGCTGGGCATTTCTTCAAACCTGTCTCAGCTCGGAATAGTAGGTTACGACTGGCATTGATTCATATGCCAAACTTTACCTGAGCCAAATCAAGTGCATAAATTATTAAAATCTAGTCCACAGAAATGTGCATTTTTCCCTTTTGAATTTAGTTTGGCTGCAGGGTGCAAAGAAAGTTAGTTTTACAGCTTGCCATTCGGGCAAGCTGTAGCTAGAATGTTCTAGCCCAAGAGTCACTTAATTTATATAGCCCAAAAAAATTTTTTTGATGAGCAGGATTGATAACAGTGAATTCCCAAAAAACTTTACCTGCCCGTCGGGCAAGTTGAGAACAGAATTCACTAGCCCCGGGCTATTGGACACCACTTTCTTTGCGCACTCGGCTGGAATAAACATTGGTGTCTGAATCAATTCAGCCGGCATTAATTAATATGAGTGGGCCTAAACTCATATGAAGCACGGTTTCTGGACCGGCCTTACTAAGCCCTTCTGCTCCTAGACCAAGTTATGACAGGGTGATTCAAGTCACTGTAACCGTTTCATCTGTGGAGTAATTCCTGTGACTCAAATATGTGACAAATTAAAAGAAATTTGATTTTTTGTGAATCATTTCCATGGCTACTGTTAGTATTATAGGGAAGTGGAGTACTGTATAATATCATTGGAAATCTTCTAGTGCATTGTTACATATTATTAAATAAATTCTTATTATAAATTGTCAAATTATCTCTCATTACAGGATTCTCCTTTCTTTAAAAATTATGTCATAAAAGATGAAGTTCTTGGTGATGGAAGCTTCTCTACATGCAGGTGAGAATTTAAACGTGAAACCTATAATCACTACTCCAAGGTCAACTTTTTTTCAAAGTCATGTTTTGGCAACCAAGGTAAGATTACAAAATGGCTCCTGGATATTAAATACTGGGCACTTTCCATTCGACCAAGACTTCCTGGTTAATTTTCGGCAATTTCCAGTAGTGAGTGGAACAGCATTTTCAAAAAATTCCAAAAAGGGGACATCCTTGCATGGTATATCCAAATTTTCGAAAGTTTCTTCCCCAAGTTTTCTTTCTTTTGCTCCTGTTAATGTTCACATTTCAGAAATTCAACTGTTCTCACACTTTCTGGAAATTTTCCCAGGAAATTTCTGTATCATTCACCACCGTTTACCCATTCCATTAAATTTCTCTTTCTACTTAGAAATGGGTGAAATTATATTATCAATTAAACAAAAATAATAATAACAAATTCCAGTGCTAATTGTGACTTCTCTTTTAAAAGGAAATGTGAACACATACAGACCGGTAAAGCTTATGCTGTTAAAGTTATTAGTAGAAGGTAAATGTAGTTTCAGTTTCTCAATACCTTGTTTCTTTGTGAAAGAATATTACATTACAAAAGTATTTGTTGGTTGTGATGTCAGTAACAATGATAATTAAGAAAGATTTAGAGCAATTATTATTTCTAATGTCACAAAAAGTGGCGGAGGAAAAAGTGAGTTATGGATGGGATTTGCAGCCAATTGACTGCTTGCAGATTAATTTCTCATACCTGGAGACTTCCCTTTGCAGTACTCCCCCTCCCCCTCCCCTCCCACCCAACAACAATTTATTATCCCCTGCTCATAAACACAAACCAACCTGTCTGGGTGGGAGTCAGGATATTATAAAGTCTTACATGAAGTACAGATTGTCAAAATTCTCTTTTGTGACCAACTAGTCAATGATGAGGTATGTTCAAAAATGCTGCAGAAACTTAACTGCGCTATGACTGAAAACATTTTTGAAAATGAGCTAAATTTGAGACTAGTAAGTAACAGAAAAGTTATCCAGGAGATTTGGTGACTCCGACAGGAGACCGGGAGTGAGATCAGGCCATTTCCAGAGGCTTCTAGACAAAACAGGAGAGTCGTATAGTATAGAAAGTAGAATGGCCTCAAGCTAATTAATTCAAGAAAAATTCATGCGAATTACCATGCGTTCCCCCAAATCTCCAATTTTAAAACGGATTCACAGTATTTCATTTGATGTCTTAAAATATGCTGATCCTAGTTTTCCCAAGACAAAAATGTCATGCCTCTCATTTGTCCCAAAGAAGTTGGACGGCAAGACTTCAGATGACCACCTAAAACTGGTGAGGTCTCTCCAGCTGTAGGCTGAGACATACAAACAGTGCACTTGTCAACTGATTACTACTTTATTTTTAAAATATATTCATTTGACACCTAATAACTAGTGTTAGTTAATTTTATAGAACAACATGTTTAATATTTTGATTACAATGGTATGTGTAAAGATTGCCGAGCATAATGTGGGCAAACAAAGATGACATTTATAGCATTATTATTAAATATAATTTTATGTTATATTTTTTTCAGACGTGACCACATTCGAGAGGAGCAGTCATTAAGGATATGTCAAGGACACCCCAATATAGTAAAGCTTCAAGAAGTGTTTCAGGATGCTGTAAGTGCTCTTTGTAAAGTTCTGCAATCAAGAATCCTCATACTTTATAATCTTTTAGAAGCTTTGTCCATGTACAAAGGGTTTTGTTGTAATAATGTATTCACCCAGTTTATATGATTGAAGGGTAGGCTTATCATTGTTATTCTTCCTGGAAATGGACAACTTTCTTGGGCCCTGGCTAATTGCATACTCTGCAATGCTCATACAATGTTTTTCCATGTTCCACTTTTTATCGGGCTGCCTGTGAGGGCAACATGCAATTAAGAAATGAGAAGCAAATTCTTTCTTTGTCAAAAAAAAGACAAAAATGGCGGACAGAACTTCCTGAAGACTTTGCACATCCCATTCCCCCTTCAATGGGGCCTATTTTTGAGGGGAGGGGACAGGTCATTTCTGGTCATCTGGCAAACAGAATTGGAAGGCGACTTGGAATGAACACAAAATTAATCTTTAGAGTTATTGGCCCTATATCTATGCCGAATGATCATGACTATCTAAGTACAGCAATCGAATGATGTTGTTAGCCTATGCAGGTGCTGCAGGAACAATGTCCTCCCATGGTCATGGGAAAAGCTTAAAACTTATTGCAATTTATTTCATTACCAGAAAGGAATATGCTATTTGTTGATCGCCCCGTCAAATAGAAACATATTCACTTGGATAGTTAGAAGGGCTTTTAATGCTATTTATCTGAAATAAATAAAACTGGAACTTAATTCGCTTTTCAAATTCTTAAGAAACAGAAAATTATTGTTAAAAACAAGTATATTAAAAGACACCAATTGACCATTTATAAGTGTAGAACAGCTATAATGTTTGGAATTTCCCGTTTGATCAGATTAGTCACATTAGTACTATTATTCTACATACTTGGTGGGAGAGGGATGGGATGTCTCAGTTAAAAATAATGCCGATCATTTCTTGCGTCAAAAGGCTATTTCTATCCCATTCCACACGCTAGGAGTAGCTATACACCCAAACTGGTAAAAAGTGTAATAATAAATTGTTATTATAATCTTTACTTCGCAAAATAAAAAACTACTGCATCGTGCATTCGGCAGCCTCAAAACCAGGCCCAATATATGGGGGTATTGTTTAAATTTGTTTTCATTGATCTCTTTCAGTTTCACACCTATTTAGTACTGGAATTACTTAGTGGCGGAGAACTTCTAGAGAGAATCCGTAAGAAGAAGAATTTTAGTGAAGCAGAAGCAAGTAACATCATAAGAAAATTAGCCTCAGCTGTGGAATTTATGCATGGGAGAGGAGTTGTTCATCGCGATCTAAAACCTGAGGTACATAAAGATGCAAGTCATCACAATTTACCACTGTGGGATACAAACACATGTGAAGTACCAGCTACACGTGTAATACCTTTTGATCTGGATTAACTCTACTTCTAGAAAGAAGTCATCCCGAGATCATGCCCTCCCTGTTTTTTTTTTTGTTGTTTTTGTTATTTTCACTCTCCAGCTCCCCCAAAAGGGAAAAGAGACCTCATCACAAGTTAGAATGAAGTATCTATATCTGAGATATAAAATAGAGTATTCAAAATGTGTCTTTTTCTCATACAGGGTATCATGATTTTAGATATAGAATCCATCTAAAACAAGTTTTAAATAATTAATATTATTATTTGAAGGCATGGGTGGTATATACTCACCCAAACTTCATTAATTTCCCCTCCCACCCAACCCAGGAAAAAATTTAACCCTTCAAACATCAAGTATCACTTTGCATATTCACTTCATAGTGTTGTAGTAATGATGCACTTCGCTTTTTAAATAAAAATGTTTCTGCTCTTTTTCAGAACTTGTTATTTGAGGATAACACTGAAAATGCTGAATTAAAAATTGTTGACTTTGGGTTTGCAAGACTTAAACCTGAAAATCAACCCTTACAAACACCCTGCTTTACTGCAGCCTATGCTGCTCCAGAGGTAATAAGTCAGATCTCTCTCCGAAGTGGTTATGATGAGTCATGTGATCTATGGAGTCTTGGAGTAATAATGGTAAGTGAAAGAATTCCTTGTATTTTCGTGATTTTCCAAACCTCATCATTTTGTAAAACAAAGACGTGCACTCAGGGTGAAAATGAGGTCAGTGTTACTGCTTACCTACTGTAAAGCTGTAACCAGCAAGTACAAGCACAAGAGTCATTTTAACAAGACCCCTAAACATTTTGGTGAGCAGGATTATTATTATTAGTTATTGATTAATTACACCTTTTGTGAATAATTAACTAAAGGTAATAAATAAGTATTTAAACAAATACATTATGAATACTTTATAGCAACTACCCGGTAATATAATTTGCAGTCTGTCTACTTTGAATTATTAATATTACTGCACTACCTAGGTTATTTCATTTTTATAGTAATTAAATATTGTAATATTTTCATTTTGTGGGAGCGGTTTGGGCACTTTCCATTCAGCCCAAAATTTTGGTTAGAAAGCTAATGGAACGAACCATTTGGGACTGGTCCGACTGGAATATTTGTAACCGCCATTGAAGGTGGTCCATTATGACCAGTCTGGTCATTTTGGTTGGCAAGACTGAAATGTGCCTTTTCATTTGAAAAATTTATTGGTGTCCCCAGCACCACTTTTTTGTATCCTGCTTGTAAGGACAATGAGCAAATGCACAGTTGCTTGGGTTGGGTCCATTTAACTGGAAAATCCGAAATTTTTGTTGAATGGAAAGTGCCCCTTATCCCATAAGGGATGCAGGACAGACTATCTGGCATTCAAGACTTGAATGAAATGGGTGATAGTTGTTGGTGGAGGAAGGGGATTGAGGAATTTGCCACCTGTTGATTCATAACTGAAAGTGGTACAGTCTGTTAATTTAAGTGCACTCTAATGGGACCCAAACAACCCACTACTTATATCAAGGCACCCAAAAATCATTTGCCAAATTTTTCTGCCCCAAAAAATCTGGAATGGAAAATTTGAAACCGAAAAAATCCATTGATCATCCTCTTCACTAAAACTTGACTCCTAATAATGAACTGCTTGATATTTACAGTACACAATGCTATCTGGGCAGGTGCCATTCCAGAGTAGTAACAGTTTTAGATCTTCAGACTTAATAATGCAAAGAATCACGCATGGAGACATCAGATTTGAAGGACCTCAGTGGGAGTCTATATCCCCAGCAGCAAAGGACCTCATCAAAGGTATTATATAGCGGCATAAAGGCTAGCTGAAAATGGTGCAATTTTGCATTGGTGTCCCTGTTTTATAACGTGTCATTGTCGCCCATTAGATAAAGCCTCTTAAGCTTTTTTAAGTGAAAGTATTTGACAGAAATAAATGTGATATTGTCCTTGAATTTCATTTTCAAAAAGGAATTATGAAGTGAAAGGAGGAGAAGACAAGACTGTCTCTTTTGCACTACCCCCTTCCCCAACATCAATCCCCATTGTTTTTAAACACAAATTTACTCAGTCCTCAAAGTATAATGCAGGACAGGACATTATGACGTACTCTTACATGAGTATAGACCATCAAAATTAGTCAAAAATTAATAGTCTTCTCAGTGTTATTGCCACAGAATTGAAACCGTACTATGGCAGATTTTTTTTTTGTTAATTTTGGGGAGAAATGGGTTAGATTAATTTTGAAACTAAAGAACAGAAAAGCTCAAAATTCCATTTTATCCATGATTTTTGGTGACCCATATTGGAGACCAAGAGATTTGTGCCGTATTTGGGAGAGTTAAGGAGGGATTAAGAGAAGGGATTGATGCGGCAGGACTCAACCAGAAAAATATACCACCCATGAAAGGTGTCTAGAATGTTGATAAATTGAGCATCAAACTCAGCAGACTTAACCATTTCTTAAAACCTTTTTCTCTTAGGACTGTTAACCGTGGATCCAAGCCAGAGATTAAAAGTCAGGGAAGTTTTGTATCATGAGTGGTTACGAGGGAGTGCGTGTCTCCCACACACCCCGCTAATGACACCTGGAATTCTAGGTAAAGGACACAAAAGGACTTATGTCGATGCTGCTCTGAATGTGACATATGATGCATTTAACAGAGCACATAAAGAAGGATTCACATTAATGGATGTTCAACAAGCTCCACTTGCTAAGCGACGGAAAAAGAACAAGACAACTTCCACGGACAGTAGATCTACAACGAGTAGTGATCACAGTAACAGTGGAGGAACATCACCATTACTTAACCAAAGGTGATGTGGGGGAAAATGCCAAGGTTAATTGAATTATAATTTGAAACCTCTAATATAGAAAATGATAGATAATTATAGATACTGTAGATATGTGTGACATCACTCCAAGTGAAGCAAAACAATGCATAATTTAATGATAGTATGTATGTAGATTGTTAATAACTATACATCAAGTATTTGAAATGTACTATAATGGGAAAATCAAATGGCTGCCATGTGCAATTCTGTTATGTTGTCAATATAACTGCAAGCAAATACTAACAAGATTACATGGTGATGTTCTAGATAAATGTAATCTCCAGTCGTCTTTCTCGTTTGCCTTCCTTATTGGCAAATTATTTTATGTAAAGTTAGGATCCCAAGAATCCCAGTAAGTCAAGACTATACTTCAGCAGTGTCTGGTTGTCCCTGGCGATTTACACAACTTGTATGTGAGGCAACCATGATGTCATAGATTCAAGCTTTAGGCTCCTTAACACTTTCTATTCCAGCACTGTTGTGAAATTCCCCTTGTGATATCCTATTATTGTGATATAACTTGCCAGGGACCACCAGGTGCTGCTAGAACACAGCTCTACCCAGATTCAAAAAATACAAATTAGTGAAATGAATAATTAAAAAGTAAAAAACAGGATCACTGGAGAGCCATAACATTGACTTTAAGTCTATTAAATTTTTAAGGGAATATGTTTAACTGTTAGCAGTTTGTACTTTTTGTATATATTACCTTAGTTAAAGTAGATAGAGATTTAGAGAGGGAGTGGTTGATGCCATTTTATGAATTTAAAAACAGTTTTATATTTCAGTTGATTTTGGTCTTTATTTCTCATTTTTGTTGTTGTTGGATGGTTTAGAGTCACCTTTAACTACAAAATGAAGATAAGAATTCTAGCTTTTTAGCACGTAGTATGATTTTTTGTTCCCTAGAACACAAAACTATAACAAGTGCAAAAAAGTAGGGGCTGTTAATCGCAGCTTTTTGACAAACAAGTTTTGTTTTTCACATGTCACATCTGAAGTTGCAAACAATACTTATTATTATAGAAGAGAAATGTTAGGCTGACAAGTCCCTGATTTCAATATTATTTCAGCCCTCTTCAATATTGTCCATCCCTGGCTGTGCCTGGAGTCCCTTTGTATTTAATAGCTTCATTCAATGTTTTTAGTAATTATTTTTGATCAATGTTTACAGTTCTCCTCTATTCAGTGGCCAGTTCACTCTAAATTTTCATGATAAATTCCATGACACATCTTTGTTATTTAATACCTTATTTCCTTGTCAAGTTAGTACTTTTTTGGAAACAATTTATACAGGCTTTAGTTGTCACCATTAATTTTTGGTTACAGTGAGTGTTTGTTTTCATTTAATATGTAGATACCTTTGGGTGTTGTTAATTCGTTTAATGTAAATTAATAAACGGTGAAAACTGTGGAAAATTTTTCCAACATATACTACATGATTTGTTGTTTGAGACATAGAAATTAGGATTTTTAACTTCCGTTTAAGATTTACTAGTTATGTAATATTTTCAAAGGATTCAGAGGTACAAAAAAGGCACAAAAATTCCTCACTGTAAATATGAATTAAGTTAAGAAAGAAGTAAGTTTTTAATCTGTGTAACCAAATTAAATGTGCAGAATTTGGTGATAGATAGGACCTGTTTATATAGAGAAAAGTTGTCCCAGGAAAGAGGGTCCTCTCCCTGTCTACCAAGTCAACTTTAGCGAGAGTGTTTATATGAGAAAAAAATTGACTCATTTGCACAACAATAGTGCTTGCGCATCCTTGGTTGTCTGGCCTTCACCAAATTGATCTGGCTCGGGAAGCCAAATTGTTGATATGAAGGTAATTAAGTTGGTTGGGCTAGGAGGGTGACCCTACCATTGAAAAGGGTAATCTGGCAAGGTGGGTCACCATTCTAGTCATTCCAACTTTTTGTTTCTCATGTAAATGTTTTGCCAAGTTTTATGAGGAAATGTAGGAAAAGGTGACTCACCAAGAGTAGCTTGAGTGGGCAAGTGATTTTTCTACCCAAGATAATTTTCTCCATTTAAACAGGGCCTCAGTATCAGTCTTATATTATAGTAATTAAAAATAATCTTTCTTAAAAATGACAGGTTTGTCAAGTGAATACTAAGCACTGTGTGCTTTCATTAGCAATTGTTATTTATTACTTGGTTATTTTTATAAGAAACTTTAACAAATTTATAGCAATATGGAAAGTTACTGGTAATTTTCAGTAAGGTTTATTTACAATTTTGTTTTATTATGCTTTGACTAGAATAATACCTGTCAGAAAGTGACTTTGTATACTTGTAAATTTAATAATTTAGAAATAATAATAATATCATTAGTTAGACTTGATCACGTTTGTGTGTAAGTTTCCCGCAAAATCAAGTCTTTAACAGAAGATGGCACATGTGCAGCTCATCAATTAGGAAAATTTGGTTTCTGGGAAACTGCCCACCTACCCCTCCCCTAAGCTAACATTAACACTTACCTCTCACTTAGGGCAAAATGATGGCTTAGGGGAGAGGTAGGTGGGCAGTTTCCCAGAAACCTAGATTGATCGGAAAGGTTACATAAACAGCTTCATGCATGGCCCTTGAGAAATGTTCCTTGTAATTGTAATTTAATTTGCATGGAAGGCATTTTCAATAATTTTTGGAGAAAGTTGCATGTTTTAAGACAGACTGCTTTTCAGACCTGAAAAAGTTTAATGGACAATGAAACTTTTTTCTGATAATGTCAAATGTAGGCATCAAATTTTTGTTGATAGTGTCACCAAAGGGATAGAACTCACTGTCTGCATTTACAGACTGAGATGTCTGTATCTTAGCAGTAGGGATTGTGAGATCAAAACAACTGCTGCAATAGACTGAAGTAACTGTAAGAAGATGCTTTATCTGTACTTTAAAGCTATTTCAGGACACTAAAACCTTGTTTTAATTTCAGTCTCCAATCACCATTTTGCTGTTGTCTTTGAGTGGCACTACTTGATTATACAAAATTAGAACCTTAGGAGTAAAAAATATCTTGTAAAAGATGTGTGCTTCCAGAAAAATGTTCACCCCACCTGAGGAGGGTCATTGGTAAATCTGAGGAGAGGGAAGGTCTTATCCCTTTAACTGAGCATCAATATCCACATACAACTGAGGGAATTTGAAACAAAACATTCCATTTTAGTGATCATCAATTCTCATAACCTTTTCTCTTGATTATGTTTTGATATTGTTAGAAGAAGGGTGATTTTGGTCACACTTAGGTCTTAAAGGGTTAATGGCCAAAATTTTATAGAAATTTTCAGGGGGGGTGGGGTGTGCAAACCAAACACCCCTCTGCTGGTGGGGTAGGGTACATCTTCAAAGACTTCACTTTGACTGGAAGAATACACTGCTTGCAATTCCGTAGGCAACCGAGAACCTCTGTGCCTCACCTTTAAAATTATGAGAAATTCAATCTCAATTTTGCAATATGTGTTGAGTGTCCTTAGAGTCGACATATCAACAGAGGTAATATTTCACTGTGTAGAAGGGTTGCTTATGCAATAATCATTAGTTTGGAATATTGAATAAATTATTGTAAAATAAATGTAGGCACATTGTGACTTTTTTTGGAAAATAAATAAGGCTTTTCAAAAGCTTCAGTCTCAAAATATTTGTGATGCTGTCTGTTGATTTGGTCTCTGATAGATCTTGCATAACTCATACCCAACTGTAACTTTCTCTCCTCAGTGAACCCTTCACCTGACATCAGGCCCATTTTGACAACTTTCATGGATTCTCTCTGTGGTCACTCTTACTGTGCTTTTCAAAAACATGACTTTCAAAAGTTAACTGATGTTTGCATTTTTTGCTGCCGTTCATCATGGGGTTCAAAAGGTCATGGTTTGTGATCTGTGATTGGTGGATTTTGATCCATTTTTTGTGTTTCAAGGTTCATTGCTTGTGATTGTAATTATGATTGACAGCAGCAAAAAACGCAATTGTGACAGCAGCTTTTTAAATTTGGAGTTCCCATGTATGTGAAAAGCACAGTAACTTCTTTTCATTTCCACTTGCGCGCAAGAATTTGATTTACCAAGCAAAGCAAAAATAGAGCCTAATCTCAGGTTGTGAGCTGTGAGAGATACCAAATAAATAAACTGACCATGACAAAATTTCAGATGATTTGGATGAAAAGCAAACATGTCCCTAGCCTGAAATTCATCCGATTGCTTCGAGTCGTTTTCTCCTCTTAACTGAGGGAGTAATAACGACTCGAAGTAATCAGATGAAATTCAGGCTAATTTGAGCCTATGATTATCCAAAATACAGGTTGAAATACTCTAACCACTGAGATGGTAACTCTATCAAGGGATTTTCTTCTTTAATGGTTCCCTAAACAGTGCCAGTCTCTAACTTTTATCTCCTAAAAGGACACTATTAGCAACTTGTTGTTTGTGTTTGGGAGCCCCTACCCCTAACTCCATCTATGCCCAGAAAAGAGCCTTCTTGCCAACATCTCTCCGATCTCTATGAAGCAAAGCATAATAACAGGAGAAATCTTCATCATTGTTTGGGTGAATTTAATCCCAAATAAGTGCTGTCAACAGTTCTATTCAGCATTAGAACCCTGTGGTTATCATTTTCAATTATGAAACTGCATACTGGTGTATACTTTTTTGTTTCCCTTGCCTTGCACAAGAAGCAAATGAAACCTGGGCTTTCTAAGCTTACCCATAAGAAGAGGCTATACCTAAGTTTCATGATATATAATGGTGTGCATAAACTAAAGTCGCAGAAATGGAATGAAGTATCAATTACTGATCAAGTTACCCTGCAAGCAGAGTCTCCTTCAATCTTCCTAGAAAATATCGGGAAGAGGAAGCTGGAAGGAGACTCTGGTCGCAGGGTATGATCAAGTTGGTAAGATTGTCAATGGCCAGTGGGGGGGGTTGAGAAGCTGACGTTTGAGCACTAACCTGTCATCAGAGAGATTTGTTCTGAGGAAGAGCTAGTCTCCTTTGCGTCGCGTGCCGACACTAAAAACGGCTACAAGGGAGACTATTGAAGAGCCAACACCTGAAATGTCAGCTTCTCAATCTCCCTATGGTGGTAGGTGAGATCTTAGCAAGCTCCACAGAGCTTTACAAAGAAGATCCCCAGCTGAACCTAATCCCAAGGAAGGGGGTGGGGGAACTCCTGATTTCAAGTCATGGGGATGATCAAAGGATTTTTTTGGGTTTGAAATCTTCCATTCTGGGATTTTTTGGGGGAGGGAACAATCTGAAGATTTGTGGTGGCACCCACGTATCCCCGGGCCATGTAGTTCTGCAAATGAAGTATAACCAAATTGGTTTTGCTACTTTTGGACCATGGATTTTTTGGAGTTTTGATTTTGCCCCCATTTCATCATCCTTGTTACTTGAAATCCAGAGTAACCTCTCCCCCCCCCCCCCCCCCCCCACCCCTGCCCCCCACCTTGGGAACCTAATACAGATACATTGAATTGATTACACGAAAAGTTTGAGGTTTGAAAGGAGACTTTTCCCTAGCTTAACGAAAGGCATTAAATCCCCTTTTTATTGCCGCTATCTTGTGGATAAAATTCACTAGAAGTGCACTAAAACTGGATCGTGTCCTGTTGCTTTGACAAATTTCATAAAATCTTCAGGTTTTAATCCTGTCGTGGCTTCGTTGGTCATTGGGTGGAAGTTCACTTGCTCATGATTGTCCTCGACAAAGCTTGCGTCTAGTAAAAAGGTCACTTCTTGTTGAGTGTCGTTAAACAAGGACAAGGGTGTCACACAACCTTGTCCAACTCCAAGTTTCTCCAACATAATCGCCTCATCCGCGAAACGAAAGCCTCCACTTGCGCCGACCTTCTTGGCAAGATCATTCAGGTTTACTTCGCGAGAGGCAAGAGCTGTGACAAGCCATAATCGTTTCTTCTTTTTGTCTTTGAGGAAGAGGTTCTTGCTATGAGCGCCAGGGAGATGTCCAACATAGGGCATCATGGCTTCCACAGTGAAGACTGCGGGATGTTCAGTCGTCTCTGAAGTGATTCCCAGATTGTCAAGGTATTCCATCAACTCTTTTCGCCCACCTGGCATTTTTTGGATCGCTTCCTGGAGTTTTGGAAACTCGCTTGTAAATAGGAAGGGGGAAATAGGTTACAGGTATGTTAAATGGGGACGTGAAATACACCGTCATGTACCATACCCTTTCGCGTCTTCCTTCTAATGAATTGGTGTCAGGGATGGGTGGGTCATGTGCTCCAGAGCCACGTATCGTTTCAGAAAGTTGATACAGCACTGAAAATAGGAACCGTCCCAACCGTCCCTGGATGTAATACAGATAGTGCGTTACTATTCACTGTCAACAAACGCAAAAGCAAGAAAGAAAAAATGTTTCAGCTGTCAAGGAAGTGACAAAGTCCACAACATACAAAATGTCAGTGTACATGACATACACAGTACACCGCTGTGCCATTTGTCTGCTGACGCCTGTGGCCAATATGGCGCTGCTTTACATTTCACGTGTTTTTCGCCGGTAAATTTTGGAAATCACGGTGAAATGAAGCCAGGATGAAATGAATAGGTTGCTTAGGGTAAAGTTTAGACCGCAGGTAAGTAACAAGAGTACTATTGAGAAACTGAAAAAATGTAGAATTCCGGATATGTAAAATGCATGCCCATTGGCACGTTAATGATGTGATTTCCGTTGCTTCCGTCTAATCGAAAAAGGAGACGTATTAACTTGCTTTTATTCTTTTCCTTAAAAGAAACTTCATGTTTTCGACAACCAAATTCATCTTTAGGGTCAAATGTTTTGTCATCTAACATTCTGAGGTGTATGTCTGAAAGTATTATGCAATCATTCAATGGCTGATTTTTCTTGTGGGGGAGGAGGGGGGCAGACCATATAAAAAAATGAGAAGGGAGTTCAGGGCTGTAGCAAAGGGACTGAATTAAATCATCAAGTGTATTTTAATCTCATTGTGAGACGAATGCACCTCCAGTACATATATTACAGTAAAGAAAGTGAGCCACATACATCTCACATGAAATCTGACTGGAATCCACCAGTTCAGCCTTCCGTGGCGTTAGAAACGTTTTACACCCGGTGAGCAAAAAGCACTCAAACAATTGTCGCATGCATGACAAAGCCATTATACTCAAAAGGACAGACGGGGGAACCACATCCGCTCATGGTGAGCTGAAAAAATAAGATCAACGAGGGTTTAGCTTTGCTAAATGAGAGAAATATTAATTATCAACCCCTCACTCAACCTATGGTTGAAAACACAACCAGAAAAGTTAAGCAGAAGGCCACGTTGATGATATGACAGCCAAATGGCCATCTCTTACGCCTAATCCTCCACGTTTCCTTATTAATTTTCTACACACTTACAAAGATTTACAAACCGACGCCTGTCGGTAAACCTATGATATCAGGGTGTGATGGCCCTACACAGCGGATATCTACATTTGTAGATCGATTCATTCAGCCAATAGAGTAGAAACAAGTCTCGTATTTAAAAGATACAAGAGACTTCATGAATTTTATTGAGCAGTACAAAATTATCTAAAACTACAGTCCTAGTCTCTATAGACGTTACTAGCCTCTAGCTACACCATTATGCTGAGTGATAATGAAATGGTTCTCCCCAATATTATTATTTCCTAAGGGGTCGGTTTTAAAATGGTTTACTTTTTCTTGGGGGGTGGGGGGGATTTTTACCAAAATCCTCCGGGATGGCCATTTTGAAAAATGCTTCCAAGGGGGTATTCAGTATGACCCCTCAATAGGGAGGGGGAGGGGAATGGAATGGCCCATTGATCCCCTGTCTGAAGGGAATTGTGAAAGTGTTGAGTACATTCTTTTGCTCATAGCAGCAGGTTCTGTTTTACCCCAAGGTGGAAACACAAATAACACATTTTCGTAAAGTCCTAATCAAAATTATTTAATGTATTTTTCTAAAATTGAAATTTATTTATTATGTACAGGGCTCAAAGTTTAAATTTGAGTTTGGGAGCACTTGTGCTACCAGATGTAAATTTTTAGGCGCATTGCCGAAATTTTAGGCGCACAGCTGAATATTTTAGTAGCACAGCTTATAATGTTGGGAGCATCTGTTTCAAAAGAAAAAGTAAAAAGCTTAACAGTGCCCCGTTTATTTGTCATCTTCAGTTTGTTACTTTTACTTCAGTCGTGTGATTGATAAAACACAGCCGATTTGCTACGCAGTAATACCGTTGTGATTTTTAATACTAATTTCTCTTTTTGACAGTACAGTTGCGACTAAAGAAAACTTACACTTGAAAAACAGTTCAAAACTGACAACAATGAGTGTGTCGAAAGAGAATGAAAATTAATCTTTAATAAATTTGTTAAATGCGCAATGACTTACATGTAACTGGAATACGACTTACAATACTTTCTTACCTGGAAAAAAGGCTCTTAATCAGCACTGTTTTTGTTTTGATTGACGTTAAAACTGAACGTTCGACATGATCGTCCATTGCGCAAAAAGTACGTGTTTTGTTCGTAGAATATATTTGGATGTGTCAGCGGTGTTTATTACAAAACAGAAGAGTCTGGGATGGAGTAAAACATCGAAACGAAAAAGAACATTCAAGTTCATAGAATCCATTGGGAGAAAAGACCAATTAAACATACACCGTCTTTCTAGTTCGAGTTCGTAAGTATAGTCAGAAGTAAGTCAGTTGCACTGTGCTTCGGGTTTTACGGCGCACAGGTGCGATTACACATGAATTTTTAGGCGCACAACCAAAAATCCAGTCGCATATGCGACCAGTTAGTCGCTAACTTTGAGCCCTGATGTAGGATTCTTAATCAGATAGGGTGTGTCCTCTGATACCTGATTGCTTTTCAATTCCCTGCCTAATTGCATATACCTGTCAAGTTAAAATCTTATGATAGCCCTTTACTGTTTAAGTTGTGTATGCATAGAAGTATAGACAATGTAAAAATCACCATCATTATTATTTATTGTTAAGGTCATCTGTGGCTGTCTTTGTCAGAAAGGAATTTCCACAGTTCCAGTCACCAACAGCTGGAAGTTTTTCCTAAGTTATTACCAGAATGATTGTTCTAAGGTGAGTAATAATATTAAACAGCTGACACAGGTATATTTTGGCAAATTTGAGGCTAAATGAGACTGCAGAGCTCTCACCCCTCAATATTTTTCAGAAAATGTCCAACTACAATACAAAATAATTTATTTTTACAATTTTTTTAAGCCTACCTGTACCCGGACATAATGACTGGACAGATCAAATACCAGTTAAGAAGTATGATCATTTTGTGGCTGTATATTGTCAAATTCAATTGGCTCCTTAACTGCCCCTAACCACCCATGCAGATCCATGTCCCTTGTAAGAAGTTGAAAGTTATAGTGCAGAACAGTACAGTTTAATCCTCCAATCAGTAATCTTGTTAAAGTGGAACCTCAATAATTATTTAACAAACCTCTACATAACGAAGTCCTGGGCACAACAAACAATTTTCTTCAGCCCATCCAAAGTAACATTGAAATGTATGGAACAGAATCTCGATAAGAGGTCTAAGAGGTCTAAGAGGTCCGTTAAGATTATTGACGGCAGCGAAAAATGCAAACGTCAGTTGGTTTTTGAATTTCAGAGTTCGCGTGTTTATGAAAAGCGCAGTAAATCAAGGTTTTTGATATAATAAACCCTCGATATAACAAACTAATTTCCCCAGTCCCTTGGCACTCTGTTAAATCAAGGTTTCACAGTATTGTGGATTTGCATCAATTGATGACTTCTTGGTCAACCAAGCAGTAAAACCACTCTTATCTAGCGTACACCTCTTTGCTTGTTCATTAAAGACACTTAAGTTCTGTGGTATTTATCCACGGGACCTGTTATTATGGACACTTCGACTTTACAAACAGCATCTTCTTTGTTGTCATAGTGTTTGGACAATGACAAACATGACCAAAATATTTTAAGTATGGTATTGACATAATGTATTTCCAACAATTTTTCTGATATTTTGTCCAACCCAACCAATGGCTTGGTTGGACATTGTTGTTTCTGAAAAGAAAAAAATACTTGCTGGCCTGTTTTTGGTATCCAGTAGGTGGATGCTGTGTGGGTTCTCTCAACCCTTAGCCGATTTTAGAACAAAATATGTTATTTTGTTCTAATACCTGCTCTGTATGACCTATAAAATCCGTAACAATTCTACTTATCATGGTATCTGAATCCACATTCTCAGGGCTCGAAATTGCGACTCACTGGTCGCCAATGCGACCAAAAATTGAGCACTGGCGACTAAATTTTCAGAACTGGTCGCCAGCTGGCGACTCGCGTTTTGTCCGATGACTAAAGAAAACCACGACACAACTTTTGTTTTTAAATCTTTATATTTGGAAATCAATCGGATATGGTAGCTAGTATACAACTCACCTTTCCGTCCCCAGTAAAATAATGTCTGAATATTACAAGATAATCGAAAAAATGGAATGTATTTCGACACGTCGATACTGCGTTCAGGGCGCGCCATATTGTTTCAGCGGCTTCTTCCGAAACTGGGGTCGCAGGCGCACTTCAACAACAAAAATGGTGGCAGATACGGTGCCTTCGTAACTCCCGCAACATTTTAGGTTTTATTTTCCTAAAACGTTCTGTCTAAAGGGAAACGAAGACCCAAAAACTGCACTAAGCCCATTTTTGTTTCCTCCCGGTCGGAGACTGGTACGAGCAATGTGGTTGTGTAGAGGCCTGGGCCAAGCATGGCGTTGTTTGTCGGCAGCGAAAGGCGTTGAGGAAAGCAAGTCGAAAATATAGAACGGCATTTCGTAGAAGTAGCAAAGGGCAAATACACAAGGACCCGTGTTTGTCTCAGAATGAAAACCACGGACTTAAAACGTTTTATGCTTCGCTTCATTTAAAATGACTTTGGAGACAACCATCACCTTCGGACCAGAGACATATCACCTGAGAACAACGGTAGCTTTATAACTAAGTGTTACTCGTGTTGTTTCTAATTGTTTTCGCTCTTCAGTTGTGACTTTTCTTGCATGCAAAGTAACGTATAAAATCGTGTTCTTGTGTAAGTTATATATAAAATAAGTTGGCGACCAAAATTTACGATCTGGCGACCAAAATTTTTCCGTTAGTCGCCAGCTGGCTCCCGAACGAAAAAGTTAATTTCGAGCCCTGATTCTAGTTTTTAAACTTTGGGATCAAAGTAGTTTTTGTGACATTTTCACTCGGTATTTCAGCATTTTTTCACCTCTTTAGATTTCATTTGTTTGATAGTATTCTGTATGGGATCATTGAAATAAATGAAATAAGAATGTACAATGTAGAGTCCTCAGACCTTTTCATTCTACTTCATTGCCATTTTATATTGGTTATAGCTAGGCTGCAGTAGCCTGAGTTCATAATTAAGTTTTAGTCTGTTTTTCTTTATTTTAGTTTCTTAGCTATTCAAGGACAGTGGTACAGTTCAGATGGCAACATACATTACCCCCAAGGACAGCAAAAGATCCGGTACAACCAAAACATTCCACATTTAAAATAATGCTTTTGTATGTTCCATAATTTTTTTTGATTGAAATAATTATATGAATATATCATAGTTTTATGGTTGTGCTTCTTTCCGGTCTAAAGTATTTTAATCTCAATCAGGTTGATTTTTCTTTTCTTTTGTGCAATACTCATCATTATTATAACCTGAAACAATGTAAAGCAAAAACCAACTCTTTGTACGTTTCATTGTTTCATTAAATTTTGTAGAAGTCAGTTGTTATCAGACCAGACATGACCATACGACAGCTTGGAGTGGAGATGGATGTCAATCCAGGTTAGCCCATACACTGTATAAATGATTATAAGGAGGTGCCATTAATGCCAAGTACTGCTTACATTGTATATATTTCTTTGCCAGAGAAAAATTGTGTCCTGCCTGGGTAGCAGTAATTTTATTTATGCTAGAGTTTTACTGTGTTTATTTCGATATCAAGTTGAAATTTAAGTTTCACTTTAATTGATTTGTTATTTATTTATTTGCTCTTACTTGTAGCTTCTCTAGCAGACCTGTTGATTGACCTTGGAGAAGAATTACCCAATGGATTCCACACAGGTATCAACAAGTGCTTTTATTAAAATATTAATAATAATCATTGTTTGATGCAAAAGAGGATTAGTCAGCCACATTCCATTTTTTTCTTGATCTTGAATCTATTCATGTGAAAGAGAATCTTAGTTTCAAGATTCAATATTGAATTTGCTTATCACTGTACAGAATGAACGAATAATATTAAAGTATTTTTAAGGCTTGGCTTGGGTGATTAAATTGAATTTAATGGAACTAAAATTGCAAACTTGCAATCACCACATAGATGCAAAGTTCTGCAGTATCAATTCCAGTTTTGAAGCCACAATAAAATGAATCCATCAGATGGTGGGATTGAATATTAAACCTACAGTGTAGACCCATTGCTGCTGTTATGAGGATGGATTAACTTGTGACAAAGTTATCTACATGTTCTAACTTTGACTGTACTATATGTATGATCTTTTTTAGTACTTTCACCTGATCTGGCTGAGCTGTTGGTACTGGAACATGATATGACCCCCATTCACCTGGACACCATGCATGAAGCAAGGTCTGTAACTTGACAAAGTTAGATTGGTTTATAGTTAGTTACATTTGACAAAATGGAACCACTATTAGATGACTGTAAACTTATGTAATTTTCCCCTCAAGTCCCATGATTGTTACTAGACTGTTAAAATGAGTGAGGATGGGACTCGACCATAAGGTTTTTACGTGCTAAACAGTATATTGTAATTTTTCGAAGATGTTGCACAATAGCATGTACTGCTATTATAAAAATTTAATTCACTTGAGCTAGGTACGTGTTGAATTTGCTAAATAAACCCAAATTGTTAGCGTGCAGCATCGTACCAGTTGTATTGTATATGATAATGAGGCTGTTGTGCAAAAACAGGTAAAAAATAGTACTGATAAATTAAAATCGAACAATGTTTTTATGTCATCAGAAAAGAAACTTTTTTAACCTTGAGAATGGTGTCGCAATGACACACAGAGTTTTTTTATTTTACCCGTATAATTTTTATTTGATGTTGAGTTATTTTATAGGCAACTGCAAAAAATACCACTATATTCTCAAAATTGTCATTTGGGTAGTACTTCATGTAAACCTTACTTTTACATTATCTTTTGTGGACAATTTGCATGTGTAATGTGGGTCAGTATGTTGAAAATTTGCATACTCAGCGTATTTGAGCAAATAATGTTCAACGCTGGCTAAAGTATACTTTATTTATTATAAATACTTTTGTCTTTCATTACGTTCAGGAGTTTGGCAACAAGAGAAATAATTTGGAAGGACACTTTAATCGAGTACAAGTCTCCTTTATTTACCCTGAATTCTAGTTTAGAAACCTTCAATTGCTTGTGCATTTCATGCAAAGAGCAAAAGATAATGTGAACTTCAGGTTTACATTAAGTTCTGCCCACTAGCAATTTAAGAATAATAATGGTACTATAATATTATTAAAGTACTTTTTGCAGTGGCCTATAAAACCTGTGCTCATTAGGATGTTTTTGTGAAGATGTAATTTATGATACATGCTACATTATCACTCAATGACAGCTCAGCATTTCTGCCAAGACCACCTGTGGTAACAATAATGGGCCATGTTGACCATGGCAAAACAACGCTACTAGACACTTTACGAAAGTCATCTGTTGCTGCCGGAGAAGCTGGCGGAATAACTCAGCATATTGGTGCATTTTCAGGTAAAATGAAAGGCAATCAACAATGACAAATTTGATTATTGGGCCGTAAATACAGTTTGAAATTACTATTTATTTTATTTATCAACTGCCAAAAATGTACTAACTACTAAAGAAAGAAAATGTTCAAATACCATGAATGATATGACTGTAGAAAGAAAGACTTGCAATTGGTTGAAAAAAAGATATTTGATTGACACTACCCCCAGGAAGCACATGTTAGAATTTTGTGGTAGGCAGTGACAATAGTTTATAAAAAGCCTACATGTAGAATAAGTTTAAAATGAAACTCTCTAGAACATTTACATTTTAGAAAATCTGCGTGCCCTTCTGTTTTCTGCAAGTGATGTACAAAATTCATTAAAATTTTCATATTGGATTCCAGTGAAAGCAATGTTATTGACAGCCCTGGATGTACATTGATATTCATACTCTTAGGCCCAGTTCAGAAGTCAAACTTTTCATGTACCAGACTTAATCCCTTCAATTAAGTACGTGAAAATATTGATATTTGAGTCAATAACAATTGAGTCCAACATATTTTATTTGGGCTGACCCATGAATTAAGATTGAGTGGTCCACATGGTAATTTCAACTGTGGAGCGTCTCCGTAACTTCAAACATCAAACTTTAAATACAGTACCGTTCAAAAGTAAGTTGACACTCAATTCTCAATCCTCACGAGAATTGAGAATTAGTCTTGTTTCGAGCATACAGTCGCTTGGGCGAATCACGAATATACATGTAACCATGCTGTATTGTGTTACAGTTTAGGTCTAAATGTAAAATTATCGGGAAATCAATCATGGGTGAATCTTTGTTTTCTGTCCTGCGAGACTCGATTCTTGACTCTTGGTAGCTTGTTCTTGATTCTCGATTCTCGATTCGCGCAGGAATCGAGAATCGCGAATGGAGTCGAGAATCGAGACTCGCAACGGACTGTCAACTTACTTTTGAATGGTGCTGTAGAGTCCATTGTATTGAATTGAGTACAACTAATTAAGTTTGATGTCTGGGTCAGCCATCAAACTTGTGTCATTTGGGTTGACCTACATGTAAATAGGTATAAGGTTTGGTACATGAAACGTTTGACATTAACTGAGCCTTAGTTGTTTTGTACTACTGACAGAAACTAGGAGCCATGGGCTGTTTTGGCCTCTACTAGCCATTCACTTTCACATGTAACTTAAAGATAATTATCATCATTTTATTTTTATCTTCATGTTTTATAGTCCAAGTCCCTGGTGCAGAGAAGACTATAACATTTATTGATACACCTGGTCATGCAGCATTTGAAACCATGCGGGCTAGAGGAGCTAATATTACAGATGTGGTTGTTCTTGTGGTGGCAGCAGATGAGGGTGTCAAACCACAGACTGTGGAATCCATAAAGCATGCCACTAATGCAAGAGGTATTAGACCATCAGCACAAAGGAGTCCATGAAATTAGATGAATATGCGCTATTTCAGTCTTAGATTTTAATCTTTTCTGATAAGAAAAGAAAAAAATAAAAATAATATATGGTCCTGTCAGAGAAGTGTGAACTGCTCAATAGCTTTTAGCTTTTGGTAAATGGTCACCTTTAAGGATGTCATCTAAATTCAAAAGTTATTGTGTAGAACCACTATAGAATGGTATAAAACTCAAACTACACCACACAAATGTATTACGATTAGCAAGATTGTTTTTTCAGGAGTTGACAGTTTTAGGATTTGATTTTGTACGCTGTTATGTTAAAATTAGAACCACAGTCTATATATGGGCTAAAAGAAGTACAAAAGTCATGTAGTTGAAATTATAACTTGCTCAAAAAACATTCAGCTGAGACTGTAGCTTTCATTTTATTGTGTACTTTAAATTCAGAGTTGTGAATAATAATTATGTGATTCAACATTTTGAATTTAAAAGTTTATGGATTTTAAACTGTGTATTCTTTGTTACCTGCAGTTCCAATAATTGTGGCAATTAATAAAATGGACAAGCCAAGAATCAATGTGGTATGTTGGAAAATGATTTAGAAAAAAACTGTTTAATTGTAATAATATGTTGGCATAGACATTTGTGGTGTTGTTTGCAAAGTTTGAATTTGGTAGAATTAATAGGTCATGCACAAAATTGCCACGCTCATTAACATTTTCTGATAATAATAATTATGCAGAAACAAGTCAAGCAGCAGCTTCTTCAGCATGGAATACAACTTGAGGAATTTGGAGGAGATATTCAGGCAGTTGAAGTGTCAGCCTTAAAGGTACTAGATCCACACTGGTTTCCACCATTTTACGGAAATCGTTCAGACTTTTCATAATAAATATATTTTTCAATAAAAAAACTTTCCAAGTTGAAATCTGGAAAATGTATCGGGCAATTTTTTTTTCAAGCTTTAGAGTGTGCTGTAATAATGGTCTGTACATTTTGAACCACTCTGATTTCAGCAGACGTTCTTTGGGGAGGATTGCGTGACAAGTCAAAAATAATAATGTCTGCGTGAGAAGCTAATCCATGTGTTACCACCTACCATAACCAACCACATACCTGTTGTACAACCTGTAGTTAATTTTTTATCTCAGGGAATTTTTCTTTGTCTTTTGTGTTTGGGTTTGGTAATGTATGCTAATGAAGTTGAAACAAAGAAAAACTAAAAATAACCTGAGATAAAAAATTAGCTGCAACATATCCATACACCAAAAATTTTCCTAGTTATTAAAGCCCTTTAAGCCCAATATCCACTAAGAAATATTCCAGACTGATCTCTATACATTAACTTGAAAAATTAGTCAAGAGAATTTGTTGACAGGTCAAACTACTTTCCTTTTGGTGATCATTTCATTAATTCTTGTAACCTCTCTGTTACTGAGGGGAACTCTTGACTAGGAATTAACTGACATATAATTTCTATTAACAGTTTTTATAGGAAACCACTATTTCTTTTCATCTTGAAGGGAACCAATCTTGATGGACTGTTAGAAGCAATCACAACCCTCGCAGAATTGCATGATCTGAAGGCTAAGAGAGATGGTCTTGCAGAAGGAGTTGTTCTGGAGTCAAGAAAGGACAAAGGAAAAGGGTACATCTTGACAAATTAATATCCAGGCTTAATATCAATACATTATAAAAGACCTTACGACTTGCTGAAGTTAGGAGTACATTTATTTGTCATGAAAGTCCAGGCTGGGAAGACTGGAACATGTGTATGCAGTATGCCCGATGTTGGTCACATACATTAATACCATCATTACTCTATGACAATTACTGTCCAACGTTTTTTCAGTGCTATCGCAACAGTCCTTGTTAAACATGGAACCTTAAAGAAAGGCAGCATTGTTCTTGCTGATGACACCTTTGCTAAGGTAACTCTTTATAACCGCATTTGTCTTAATTCATGGTTGTTAATAACAGTCAAGTGATTAGGTCATGCGGCCAATAGAAATGCTAGATTTCTAATATGGAGTCCTGCTTTGACCAGTACATGTGTAGCTGACTTTGTTTTGTGGTAGTCTCAAGTTCAACTCCCTCCATTGCTATGCTTGTAAATAGCCAACTGGTAGGCCTCCTGCCTGGGGATTCTTACACTAAAATGTAACATTGTTATGTTTTAGTTTAAATTGTTTGTTTCCAGGACAGTAGACAGATCAGATATAAAAGTAGGGAGCTTGGCAATCAATCGCTGAAGGTGATTTCAGGCTTTAACTCTCTCACTGTACCCTTTTTCCCCAAAGAGGCAGCTCAAAATTCAAAGTAGCCAATGTTTTAGCCACTCGCTGGCACTTAATGAGAATCCTGTGTTTTAGTTGTTTGCACCGTCCAACTAAGCATGATTTAGTACTGCAGATACTGCCAAGAGAAAATAAAGATTTATTATATCTCTATACTATTATTGTTACTATCGTCACCATCATCATCATTGTATCAATAATATTATGGCTGTCTCTGATAGGTGCGCATGATGTATGACAGTCAAGGCAAAGTTTTGTCACAAGCCACACCCTCCATCCCTGTGGAGGTGTTAGGGTGGAGAGAACTGCCGTCAGCAGGGGATGAAGTTTTTCAGGTCACGTCAGAGGTGAGTACATGAAGTCACTTTTTCTGCCATTTCTCTTTGTAGGGCGTTCTTAAGCAAAAGAGTTTGGTGATGTTTCTGACCTCACAGACAAAAACATAAAGTTTGTTTTGTTTTGTTTTGCACTCTGTTTGGCATGTGCGGTAAATTATTGAAAGCTTTCTTAAACCATCAGAGTAATCAACATCAACTTTTTCATAGCATTGAAAATTACTTAGGTAATGAGAATTAATAAAAATTAATGATCACCTTCAAGAAAATGTATAGAGACTGCGTATCAGGATCAGGGATTAGAGAATTTGTGTGTGGGTATGTTACAGGTTGAAATTAAATTCAGGTTAAAAATATTTTACCTAGGTTAAATCTCAATTTTCTTGTTAAATTATTCATGTATTTAGGGCTAGTAGACAATGGAAATTGAGAATCAACCTAGTTTAGAAAATTTCATCCTGAGAAAGAAAGAAAGTGACTAAGTTGAGATTGCAAAAATTACATATTTGCCAAAAAGTAACTAAGATGGCCACAGAATAGACAGTAATGGGGTAGGGGCTCCGAGAGGCCAGCAGCACATACCAGCAAAAATTACCCAAGTATCCCCCCCCCCCCCCCCCCCCAGTCCCAAAGGTGTCTGTCTTACAGAGAGTTGACTGTAAAGGGGAAAGTTATTTTCTTACGTAGCACAAATTTTAAATTTTTTGCATTATTTTTTCCCAGCAAGAGGCTCATGACTTTATAAACAAGAGAAAATCAGTACTTCATGAAAACAGACTATCATCAGATCTTGGGCATAATTTGCTAGAGGACGTTGAGCTGACTTACAAAGGAGATCCTGCACCAAAGGAACCAAACAGAATTTATGATTCTTCTGACAAGTTAAATGTAGTTATAAAAGGTTGGTTTGTACATATCACTGTAGTTACAATGAGGGACAAAAGTGTTGACACACTTCAGTAAAATGGCCCCTTTTTGCATAGTGGATATACTTATCCCCTTCCCCTGTCTACCCCAGCCCCTTCCCCCCAAAATCAATGTTGAATTTTGGACCCTCAAGTCTTTTTTTTACTTCAGACAACATTGATTCGGGGCATGAGGGGATTTATGGCGTTTAAAAGGAATGAAATAATAAATGAATTAAATGTTTGTTAAAAGCACCCGTTTTAAACAAGTGTGTCAACTACTTTTGTCCCTGATTGTAGCTAAGAAATAAACAGGTCATCCAGATTTGTTAGTAAGGTGTGAGAAACTGTCCTTGCATGAGATTGATGTCTTCAGTCCGCAGGTATGAGGCTCACAGTGCGCGTGAGCTGGCATTGGTATAAAATATCATATTTTTCTTAGCTACACATGCACTGAATACTGAATTTATTTATTTTCTTTACTGTGTAGGTGATGTTGATGGTTCAATAGAAGCCATCAATAATGCTCTACAAACTTATAATTCAAGGAAAATTTCCCTAAATGTTTTGTGCGCTGAGGTAGGAGCAGTCAGTGAAAATGATATCAAACTAGCAGACACCTTTAAAGGTAAGTTGATCTAGCTGTATACCTAAAGTCTCAGAAAACAGCCAACATTTCACGAGCCACCTTTGGGCTCCCCCTAGAATGACTTCGGGGAAACAAGTACATAGAAATTCCATACTGCACACTTTGTCAGAACCTAGTTTTCTGTACTTCCAAAAATAAAAATCGAAACCATTTGACTGATGAAGTCAAGAATCTGGGGGTTGAAAGTAGATACATTGTACCGGTAATAACAATATGTAGCATTCAAGAGAATCAAAGAAAGAAAATGTCACTAATGCTTCTTGCAAGTGTATTCATTTCAAAGGGGACAAATGGCAATCAATTGTTTTTGCTTGAAATATCTATATAAGTTGTAACAGTTCATGAGTAGGATAATCACTTAAAAAGGGTTGGAAATGAATGCCTTGATTTTCTAATTCCAGATTGTTATTAAAGTGTTCCATCACACGTCTATTGTCTTTGAAAGTTAATGTTTTTACTTGTCATTTAAACAATTAGGGGTGGTTTTTGGCTTTAATGTAAAGATGTCAAAGAAAACACAGTCCTTTGCAAAACAGCTTGGTATCAGTGTTAAACACCACAAGATTATTTACAAGTTGCTAGAGGATATCAAGGTTTGTATGAGACAGTGCATGAACAATACTTTGTTTCAGTCTACTGACAAAGGAAGACACCATACACAGTAAAAGAATTAATGTCAAAACTTTTCTGCTCAGGGGGGTCTTGAAGCCAGGACTATAGACCCAACCTAGCAAACTTTAGTTTGTTTTTGTAAACATCATCCTGCTCCAGGGCCAGGTTGTTCAAAGCTGGGTAAAGAAAACCCAGGGTTGGTCTGAAATTTGAATTCTGATATGAAAACTTAAATAGCAAATTCAGTTTAATTCTCTTTGTGTACAATTTATTGAGAGGATGCTCTAAATAGAATAGAGAAAATAATATTTGAGAAATTGCTTTTGAGCAAAAGAAAAAGAGACCTGGATTAAAATTTAACCCCAGGTTAGCACTAATCAGCCAATTTAAAGGGTCAAGTAGTAAAAGAAACTTGAGACAAAGCTGTCAGGACAGCTTATTCTTTCCTTGTACTTCATCATTTTTTTCTCATGAAGAGTCACTGCCATAATGGTTATTGCCCTCTAAATTTTGTAAATTTTGAATTTCTTTAAGAATTGTTGATCATGAGAAGCATTTCTTCATTTGTGTTTCATCCAAATTCCAGACCCCATGAAGTCAGTCTTAATAATCTTGGCTGCACCTCATAATGGATAAGATATGAAAAGATAATGTGGAAAATTGTTCTACCCCAGTTGTTCAAAAGGTGGATTACACTATTCACTGGATAAATCTCTATCCTCTGAATAGCCCAACTGGTTTTCCTAATACTTGTACTTATCTGCTGGATAGTGATTTAACTTCTGAATAGCACTATCCAACATCTGAACAGTGTGGGCCTGCTTGTCACTGCATGTGTATGAACTGAAGTGCAAGCAGATAAAGGCCAACCCTTAACTCCGCGAGTGCCATTAATAAACCCATTTAAAGTTGATTAGATTACAGATTGCAGTGTACATTTTAAATACCTTGCATTCAGGATGAGCTTTCAAACAGACTTCCTCCATCTAAAGAAGAAACAGTCACTGGTGAAGCATTAGTACGTAAAGTGTTTCACCTTACTGGCATGCGTAAGGCTGTGGTGGCTGGCTGCAGAGTGAAAATGGGGAGCCTTGGTCGGGATAGCTTATACAGAATAACAAGGAATGGCAAGGTTATCTTTGATGGTAAGTGGGTATCTTTTTCTTACATTGTTCAAACCTGGAATTCTTTTGGAATTACCTGGTAGTCTCCAGAAGACTGGCACTAGCATTGCCATCTCCTAAAGGAAAATTGCTGCTTTATCCCCAGTTGCTCACTATAACTATTTTGGGGGATATTTGAGTTAATAGGAAGCTTAAGCAATGATGGTGAGGACAGCAACGAGAACGGCAAAAAAGCAATAGGTTTACAGTTGCTCACTACCTGACTGTTTTGGGGGATATTTGAGTTAATAGGGAGCTTTAAGCAATGACGGTGAGGACAGCGATATGAGAACGGGAAAAAAGCAATAGGTTTAGATAAGCAAAACAACAACTTTGCAGCTGGTGCATCACACTTTTTTGTATATTTTTTGCCCTTGTAGCAGCTCCACAGCGACAGGAAACTGACCAATTTAACGTTTTCTGGAGGACATTTTACAAGACAACCATTTTTTTTATTGTTTTTCAAAACTTTGATACAATCCTTTAGAATTCTTCTCCAGAAAAATTCACCAACATTTGACAAATTAAACGCCTTGAAATGAGAGCAATGAATTTTGAGACAGCATGAATTATTTTTTTAAGAGACGTTTTCACTGCTGCCATCATCATTGTTGCTTAAGCTCCATAATTATTAAGGAAAGCAGGAATGAAAGGAGTGATGGGAATTGATGAAAGAAGCTTTCCCCTTTCTCTCTTTTTCCTTCCCGTAACTTTCCACTTGCACTCTGCGCTTGTTCCCATTATCTCTCACACTTCTCGCTTATCTCCAGCTCTCATGCCTCTTGCTTGTCTACTAAGCCTTGGGCCCGAAGCTTGTGGAGAAGGCTGGGAAAATTGCCCTTGTAACCAAACCTGGCCTGACTATATAAAGCACATAGAATTATTACATGCACTGATGGTTGAATGTGTGAGATCGAGAATTCCTTAAAGTCTGGGAGCCATATCTCGGGAATTCCTATCGATGTCTCAGGAAATTGTTTGGAGGACAATGTCCTCCAATTCAAACTCTTGAAGATTCCCTAAATTTTTATGGTCTTGAATTTGAACCCCATGGAATGTCCAATCAGGGACCAGCCCGTTGGTTAACCCCCAGAAATTCGTGATTTCATATCCAAAAAAAAAAAAAAAACAGACCAGTTCTCCAAAGATTCTTGAAGTTATTTTGAAAACTCAGGGAACCCCAGCCATAGAGAATACCATTATGGTCAGGCACTACTCCTACTGTTTATTTCCCAAGGGATCTTCAAGAATACTGTTCAATTTTGTCAGTCAAATATATTTTTTCAAAGTGATGAATAATTATGATGCCTTTTTCTCTCAAAAGGAAAGTTATCAACCATGAAGCGTGGACAGGATGACATTAGCCACGCCAAAAGAGAAACAGAATGTGGCTTATCATTTGAGAAATTCACAGATGTTGAAGAAGGAGATGTTGTACAGTGCTACACTATAACTGTGACAAAACAACCTATTGATTGGAATTGGGGTTTCTGATTAGCTACCTTGTTCTTGTGAAAATAATCTTCCTGGGACAAATTAATATGAAAAACTTGTGTAAATATTTATTAATTGTTGATAATGCTCACAAATCAACTGGAAAGCTTGGTACGCTCTTGTGGTTTGTGGTGGATTAATTTATAAGATAGTTTTAATCGTTTCTTGCAAGAAACAGTTTTTAAAAAGTTTTATTCGAACTGTCTGTAATGAACAGAACCCTCATTAAAATGAATGTTAATGCTCTGGGGTTTTTTGTTTTTTTGTTTTGGTCTCCTAAGGGATTTAAACATTACTCACTTTAAGGTAGAAAGCTAAGACGATTTACCACCCCTCAGTCATTTATTGAATTCAAGTCATTTAAACATTTCAAGTAATATTTTAAATATGTCATATGTAAAATAGAGTTATTTTGTAAGGCAAGAGAACAAAGGTTGTTTTCACAAATATGAGTTTATTACTCATTGCTACCCAAGTTGCTCATCTTGTACAATAATATAAAATAATTTATATAATTTAAATACGCACAATAAACTTTAATGTAATAGTTGACAAAAAGTGAAATGTGGTTGGAAACCATTCAAACCTCAAAATAAATATTGTGAAAATTCTTAAGCTAAACTTTTACCAATATCATCTTTTAATAAAGCTTGACACAAAAATGTTTAAAACATTAACAATAACTTTAACACTGCTTCTGAAACTGAAAAAACTGAACCATTAAATAGCAAATGATTTGCTTCTGAAACTGAAAAAAACTGAACCATTACATAACAAAATGATTTGCAACAATTTTAAATAAGAGTATATAACCTACTAAATCAACCTCTGTAGATGATTAAAATTTTGTGAAATAAATAATCTATACTATTATTCAATATATATTATGTGTAGAAGCTGCAAAAATGGCCTCAGTGACCAGCATCAGTTTTCTCCTAACAGTATCGATACATTATCAAAAGTAAAGGTAATGAGACTTGTTAAAATGATCATGTAAGGGAGAATTATATGATCTTTTGTCAAATTCTCCAAACCAATTCTTTAAGTAAATTTATGGAAATCAGTTTGGAGAATTTGAATCTGCATGTTCAGTTTTGCATGAACAGCTAAAAATGTGTTGTAAACTCAAATGGTTTTTGACTCAACCAAGAATGTATGCAACCAAAAAACCTTACTGTAAAACGCACTTGATTTCACTTGATGGTAAAAACATTGTCACCTTAAAAAACTTGAACTATGAATAATGAGAGGGCTTCCTGGGAAGTGCACATGGTAACATTGAAATACATTTTCCGTTGTAATCACATAAACAAACATTTATGAATTTTATGGCTTCAGTGTTTCTTCAGTTATGGCATAGATGAAACATGGGCAGAACATGTTTTGTGGCTCCTTAATTTGTTGGTGTCACCTGAGAAAAAATAATTTTTATTGCCAAAACGACTGAAGCCCTTTCAATCTTGAGAGAGTGAATTTGCATATGGAGCTTGTTATAATGAAGGGTAACAGGCCAGCATATTATAAAGAGCATGCTAACAAGATTATACCCATAAATCCATTGGGTCTAATAGTTTCAAGTTTACACCTTAGATGTGACAACATTTTCAAACTATGTACACTCAACTGAAAAATATTTGAATTATTCAAATAACTATTTTTCACTTGAGTGTACATTGGGAACCAAGGCTAGGATGCTAGACTAGCCAGCAGAACAGGTGCTGTTTTTTTGACGTTTTTCAGGAGAGCCCAAAACGGATGTGGAGGGCGAGACACCCATGACAGGGAAGGTGCAGAAAATAATAATTATCCTATTTCAGTTATTTTTTCTGTGCCTTCCCTAGTCACACTTGTCTTCCACTCCATGTCTGCTTTTTGTTTGCCTACAAAACGCAAAAAAGCACCTGTTCTGCAGGCTTGAACTATAGACTAATAAACTCTACTTGTAAGATGAATTGGCTCACACGGCATCTTGCATTTGGCCTTCAATATTGTGGTCTTACTTATCGACCCGTACAAACAAAAAGATTGAATATAATGATTACAGTTTCTAAGGAAACTTTCATCACAAAAATCTCTATTCATGAATGCCATTGGAAAAATTTCATCTATGATCTTATCCTAAACGAAAAACATTGCATAAGCATCATGTTCTTAATTCTTTAAAACAAAGGTACAACGAAACAACACAGGTTTGATAATCTAGATCCAAGACAAAGCAAAGACACTCAGTTAATGGCAACATAAAAATATTATTTAACAATAGTAATATTGGTGACAAATTTTGTTGTTGGTGGAATTTAATTTGACATCTGAATTGTGATCACATGAAAGAAGGTGACTGTAATGACTGTTAAGACTTGCCAATGAAAACAATGGGTCACACCCACAGAAACTTTTACTTTTACGGTAAAGCTGACCTGTAAAGAGCAGTGACTGTTACACACAGCTTTGACTGTAATAACTAACTTGTGTGGCTTATTATTGTGGCTCTCATAATTCAATCACACTATCATAACTTCTTATTAGCGGAACAGTGTCATTAAAAGAGCTAACAGATTCTGCTGGAGAGACTGTACCACCGGTTGCATTCACAATAGGAGCCTCTCTGTCTTCCTCCTCTCTTCCAGAAGCAGTAGGAGGAGAATTTTCATGACCAGTCACTGCTGAACCTTGGTTTTCCAACGGGCTGCTTCTGCTACTTTGGCTTTCATTGGTCAAGGCTCCCCTAGCTCCTGCACCCCTTGGGGGATGAGAACCACCATGACAAGGCTGAATAAAAGCAACATCAAAGATGTTACAAGCCCTTCCATCTGCTGCAAATTCATAAGGTGGCGGAGGGGAGGAGGGCTCATCAGTCAAGGGAGCATCATCAGCAGTAGAGATCCTAGCGCGACGTCTTCTTTGCCTACGTCTTCTAGGACGTGCTGTTCGCTTTGTTCTCATCCGATCTATAATAAACCCAATGCAGACTACTGCCAAGGCAGTACCAGTGACAGAGAGAATCACAATAATATAGTTCCGCATGTCATTATTTGTTTTGGTAGCAGGAACTGCAAGAGTCTTGCAGTGCCTTTCGTCTGAGGCGTCTGGACAGTCATTTGTGCCATCACATTTTAACTGGCACTGAATTTTCTTCCCATTCTTGCAAGTAAACAACAACTGGTTATGAAACACTTCACAGCCCTCAAAAGAGTTTTCTGGATCTACTCCATAATAACTTGCCAGGAAACCCTTGCCTTGATTTTGGAAACTTGTTTTAAGTCTGACAAGCATCTGTGTTCCACTTGATCGAACCATTCCTACAGGTTTGTTATTAACTGTACAGAATCTACCAAGGGATTTATCATTGTCACCTGTTCCATCAAAAACGTCAACATAGTCCTGACTGCAGTCTCCTGAGGTAGAAAATGTGGATGTCATAGAATCTACCTCAAAAAAATCAAACATCAGTGAAACTATCTTTCCTTCTGAGACGGTTATAAACCAGTTACAATTCCTATCAATTTTGCGAGGGCCAGGGTAGCCCGGTGAAGTGAACCTTCCATAATCACTTTTAAGAAAGCCTGTACAATGAGGCACTCGTTTATAATGAGCGAAAAATCCTCGGGAATTACTTTCTTTGTATGATTTAAACTCAACAGACATTGTGTTACCAGTAGATCGTATGGCATATTTTCCTGGCAGTCTTGTGGAACAAAAGTGACCAATTTCCGTGTTGTTGCTATTTAAACCATCCATAACTTTCACATAATCAACATTACAGGGATACTTCCCATCCATGTTAAAGTCGTTAAAACGAAGCTCAATGACATAGTCCGTAGGCACCCTTATTTGCCATTGGCACGTAACATCTACTGGGAACCTTACAGGGTAATTTGGACTACTTAGGCTTGCACTGGATTCAGTGAAATACCCGCCACATGAGGAGTATATTGCACGAAAACCACCGCCAAATCCAGAAATGCTTCGATTGTCTGACTTAAATACAACACGAAGAATGTGCCCTTCCGATGTTATCTGTCTCGGGGGGATATTCTCTGCCCCAGCACAGTATCTACCAATTAATTCTAACGAATTTTCGTAAACTTCAACATAGTCGCCGCTGTTGTCACAGCCTGTTCGATTCGATTGTGTAGGTTCGAGATTGAAGATCTCAAAAACAAGTACTATCTTCTGAAACTCTGACATCTTTATAGTCCAGGAACACTCTTTCTCCGTGGGATACTGAAGTGGATAGTTTGGACTAAGAATTTGCCCTGAAGAATCAGTCTTGGTAGTGCCACAGTTTATACTGCTCGCGTCGTAACTTGGTTTCGACAAAACTGGCGAAAGTAGCAATCCACAAATGACGAAAAAGCACCTTACAGAAGTCAAAAAATTTGTCCACCGACTTTCTGCCATATTCTTTTGATGAACAAAGGCTGTCCTCGCAGCACGATAAGACGAAACGAAAGTGAGAGCCAGATATATAACCTTCAGGCACGTTTTTTTTTTCCAAAACAAAAACACTGATCTCGCAGCTCGTTCACTTAAAAGGTATTTAAAGCTGAACTTTTGACTAAAGCCGCTTTTCTCATGCCCTAGAACGTGACGAATGGACTCTATCCTCCTTTTGGTGAGGTCAGAATCCTTAATAGCTTCCCATTGTAAACTAAACACTCGAGTCAAGACAAGTAAATACCATGCCAAGCACATGCAAATATCACTCCTTTCGCGTAACATGCCAACAATAGCGATCTATCTGGGTAAGGTAACCGCACCTTCTTAAAGTAAACGTCAAGTTCACTTCCGTTTTCGTGATCGACCGCGTTTAACACATTCTATGATCACTTCCTTTCTTTGACAACATTTCTTTCGCGATTTATCCAGTATCTTTACATACTCATTTTATTAAAACAATAGCTTAGCAAATTTCTCCTTTTAATTTTTGCGTGGAAAAAACTCATAAGTTAAAAATGAATGAATGGAATTGACTCGGCCGGCATGTGACCACGTCAAATGACGCACGAGCTAAGGTTCAATATATTTTCCTTATTTCACTTTGCGCAGAGATAAATACTTTCTGAAACACAATATAACATAAAAACAAAATTCTTAAGGTCATTGAGTGGGTAACCATAACAAATCTCTTACTTGACCTGTTCCCAGAAACCATACTGAGACCACACAGAAATTAGAAAAAGGTGGTTTCCCCTGAAGGGAATCTAGCCGGAGACTAAAGTGGGGATGATTAAACAATTTTTGGATTTAAGGTACGTAAACGTACCAAACTTAAAATGGAAGCAAAAACTCCGAAGCGTGTGAACAGCACGGGTGACACAAACTACGTGCAAAGGGCGGGGCACACGCATGTCAGTATCAATCACGTACCGCGCGTGGGGCCTTGAACGTCGTCACCGTGGGGGATCTCGCTTGGCCTGGCCACTGTCAATGCAAAGATTTATCCCTAGTTTTTTTTGTTTTACTAGTGCTTGTTTTAGACGAGAGAAAAAAATGAAAACGCAGATTCCGCATTCACATAAACTTGCCCTCGACTCGATGAACCATATAAGGGGGCACAATGAAATTTACAGTTACACGGAACAAACTGGCTTTTTACGAATAGGAATTTTGCCGGAATAATACTAATCCCGAGGAGTGCCGGAAGAAACGTTTTTCCTTTGTTGTTTTTCCCTCCCTGAATACAGGCTTGTCGTGACTCTAGCTAGCGGGAAAATGACGGATATGACACTATAACCTTTTCTAAAATTAAAATTTCAATTCTTTTTTGTAGTCCTGCTCGGGTTATTCGTGGAAGAGTCCTGGAGATGTAGTCGGTGAAATTGTTAACTTTATGCAATGTAATTATCGTGACCTTTGTGCTTGATTAAGCACCAATATTTCAAGCAAAATTTTGCTGTTTATCGATGGAGGTAAAGTATTGGTGAGAGGATGCCGCAGGCGAAACCGCATGCATTACAGAAATTACTGAAAAGTTTAACACGAAAATCTTGTCAGCTTGGGCTGTAGCGGAGCAAAAGTTCTAATCTTTTAGGGTATCTGTCAGGGTGAGAAGGTCAGAGCAAAGCTGATTCTGTTTTTTTTTTCTTTTGGGGCGGCGAGAGGGGGCGCTTTTTTTTCTGAAAATATAGTAACAAAGAAATCAAAGTTTTTCTCCTTGAACGGGTCTCATTCGAAGACGTCCACGCCGTTCTCTGAGGCACACTTAATACAAAAGTCTGGCAAATTTTTGTTACAATTAAACAAAGACGAACAGAAGCCTGAGCGAAACGAATAATCAGATTAAAACTTCGAGACTGGCAACTTCTACTGACTCTCTGTAGCGAAACGATAAGGTACAGTGCTCGGCAACAATTTAGCGAAATCAGGTTTTTAACCTTCTTTCCCCAAGCAGCTTTTTTTTTCTTTTTAGTGGCTTTTAATTCATTGCTAAAACATAATGGCAACTACTAGGGGGCGTTAATAATCGAAGTTAGCCTGGACAAAAACGAGTGGAAGTGTTTAAGAAACGTTTAAATACGGAGCGCAGCCCAGCCAGAGTATCGTACCAATTACGCTACGAGTTTATTCGTGGACAGCTTCAATCAATTAATTAACCTATGCATGGTGAATTCAAAGTGACTTGGGGTACAATCTATAGGGTATAGCTGTACTAAGAAAGTTGGACTGAAAACTTGAGCCCCCTCTAGCAATATCAGAACTGAGACACTCGCTACGAAACTCTAATTTTGATATTTACTTTAATTGGTGCTGCATGTAGGCAGAGGGTAGCCTGTTCCAGGCTCTCAGATAGTGGGGAAGACGGTAAAGTGAAAGGTACACGAAAAAGGAAGTGGACTCGACTATCTCGGATCCTGGAACGTCAACGGGCTAGGCACAGGGTTTTTCTTAGCTTTCTAAAAAGTTAAGAGACTTTCAATGTACAAAAAAATAAATTAAGGTCAGGTCACAGACTATGCTGAATTCCCGGCCAGAACAATATAAATTCTATAATATTACTTAACAAGAGAGTGCACATCTTCCACAACCGTACCGTCTATCTTGAAATGTTAATTTTAGCTCGAGATAATGCGGCGCATTATTAATTCTCGAGCCCAAATATGATATTGAATGACTGTTAATCAACACAACGTCGTACATATTCTCCCACGAGTATTTGAATTTAAAAGTTTTCCAGTTACAATTGTTACTGAATCGATTTCTATCAATGATTTCTCGAATGGCGGACATACTCCGGAATTCGAGTCAATTTGGTCTATAAGAAATCGTCTTAATTGAGAAAGAAATATTGTTCTAGTGGTTGTCTGAAACTTTAGAAATATGACGTTTCAGTTGCCCTTCAACTGAAATGCTCTGCAACTGAGGTACAAAGCTAAAAGTACCTCAAGGACCATGGGCTTTAATCTCCAACACTGGAAGATAGCTGCGACATAGTCTGGTATTCCCTGGGATATATAGTTTCCTTTTTTAGAATTTCCGTCATAAGAGGCCTAGGGGCGGGATTGCTGACGATAAAGGTCATCAATGACCAGGAAACCGTAGACATTTACCAAAATCAAAAAGATTAAGGAAGTGTTAGAAAAAAAGGGTGGGGCAATTCCAACTAGACACATAGCTGAGTTAGTTCAAGATTAGCATGTCCTGTGAATTGGATAACACTTTGTTTCAGTAATGGTAAAAAGATGATCAAATATGTACTGCTTTAGAGATCAGGGGAGGCCGCTGTGGCAGTTTTAGTAATACTGAGCAATACTGAATAGAGATAAAGTGTTTTGTTAGCTCTCTTCAAACACACTATAAGATATTAGGAAAGGCCAGTGCAGGGTGGTAGTTTTAGTGATACTGGGCAATACTTTAGTGATAAAGTGTTTCATTGGCTTTCTTCGAACACACTGATATAGAGACTGGCTTAAGATTCCAAAAATAGTATTAAGTAGGTTGGTTGGGAAAAAACGTTCCTCCCATTTAGGCGTTTCGTTTTCAATCGCCAGACCGACCGATTTTTGCAACCTCGTCACGCACGAGTACTGAGGACCATGGGAAAGGGGTTGCGATTTTAGGAGAAATAAAAAGAAAAAACCTAGGTACACTGCCCACAGTTACATGCTTTGATGGAAGAATATATACCGTGTGGCACGAAATTTTTGCGGGTTCTAATTTTTGCGATTTTTCCAGCTATCCGCAAAAATAAGTTCCCGCCAATAAAAATAACCGCAAACATTTTTCCAGATAAAATTTACTCCAGAGTAAACATCCTCTAAGTTAAATTCGCTACACAAAAATACAGTACTAAGAAATCGTGTCTGTTTAATCTCAACTTGTCTCTTTTATTCGAAAACAAAACGGTATACAAGGAAATAGTGGCTTATTGTTTGAAAATATGTATTTTCTATTGCACACACTCAATGAAAACGAAAATGTTATCAATGCTGGGTACTGTGTACTTTTTGAAAATCGCACAATTTAATTCCCAGTAAGAAAAACAAATCTGTCCTAATCGCAAAAATTAGTTCCCCTAAAAACAGAAAAAATCGCCAATCCGCAAAAATAAACTCCGATACAGCAAAAATTTCGTACCACACGGTAGTTGTCAAGGATAATGAACAAAAATCGCTTGCTTAATCAGCGGCATCCTCGGAGACCCAGGGGCAGATAGTGGGGACGAGGGAAAGTCTAAACGGGCGGAAAAATGTGGCACGAAGAAAAGTAAAGAACGGCGAGAAGAGCCCCTGGGGACGATGTCTTACCAGACCAGTTCCAAACGGTCGCCGCCGTTCTGGCTTCTGATTGGTGCCAGAAAAACACAAGTTTTCTGGCACCAATCAGACCGTTTGGAACTAGTCTGGTAAGACATTGTCCCCAGGGGCTCTTCTCACCGTTCTTTACTTTTTTTCGTTCCATATATATTTTTCCGCCCGTTTAGACTTTCCCTCGCCCCCTTTATCTCCGAGGATGAATCAGCGGCTCATGAATAAGGCACCAGGTCCAATAAACTTCAATTTCAAGGGGGAAAATAGCGTACGCGTACTCGGAGCAACATTAATTTTGAAATAGAAGTTTAATAAAGTATTCTCCTGAGGAAGAAGATAAAAATCTTAAGTGATATGGTTAGCCCGATAAAGATACATGTATAGAGGTGCTTTTTTTGCGGTTAACTCCTTGAATTGGGAGCTTGGAAATGCTAAATTTTTCTCCTGATCAATTCTCCCACCTTAAATTGATGTTGCTTTTAAGAAGCCGCCTAGTAACAAAGAACTTAGGGTGAAAATGAAGCATCCAAGATTTTGTACTTGACCAAACTCCTGGGAGAGTACTCCAATAAATATCGGATATGCCCCGTAGGGTATTAAACCCTGTCACAGACGAAAGCTGTACAAAAAAAATGACACCCTATTCAAGGGAAAAATAAAAACTAAGAATTTAATTGTATTAAATACACTTTCATCAGATAGCTTTCTAATACGCTAAGCGATAGTTCAGTTAACAGACGATTCATTTTTTATGTGGATTGGTATTTTTGCACTTGAATTTTCGCTGATACAATTTAGGTACCCTATCTAAGGATCACACTAAGAACGGAACTGGAAAGAGAACACCAAAACAAGGGGAAAATTGAAGCTTTACCCCCTCGGGTGACTTATGCCTGAACTGAACCGATCTAGCCCATGTATGGGATTTCCCCCGCGGGAAATAACTATTAGCATATGGCTGGCTGATAAGGAATGGCCAAAACACACCCCTTTTCGATGGCCCTTGAAGTTTGAGAAGTTGAATGATGTCAGAAGTCTGAAATTTGGACCAGTTGAGCTGAGAAGTGTGTCAGTAAAACTGAGCGCACTACTAGTCGGTACATTTTTAGTTATGAGACAGGTTGCAGTTTCCTGAGCGACCGATCATCACGATAGAGCCATAAAATGTTAAAAAAGACATAATAGTAAGCTTAAACGGTAGCAAAGTGGTCTTAGGTCAACGAACAACACTTCAAAAGAAAGCAGATCAGACATTAGTCTAATGCGTTAATAAGCTAGAAACTTTTAAAAAATAAGTGTAAGTTGTCATTTCAACTAATCTGAGATCAGACCCAATTTGAGCGGTTCTCATACATTCTCTCTAACGGCTACCGCTAAAATTGGGCCTGATCCAAACTCATTCACGTTTGTGCTCGTTACGGCCATATTTTGGCCGTAACGCTGATTGGCTGTTAGAACAATGCCACAAGATCTGACTGGCTGTCGGAAACGCCGGAAGTTGGAAGCGCTTTTTCCTCGCGTGGTTGTTTTCGTGAATGATCCGTCGTCGGCGGAGAGGAGGATCAATTGTGCTCTCTTTTCGTTTCGACATGCCCGCCGGAATGTTATTTACAAAGCGAAACGAAAATAGAGCCTGATCTCAGGTTACATTTCAACGTACATTCGAACCCCGCTTAACAGACGTCACCCGGTTAATACGGACACCTCGTTAATACGGACAGGTTTCTTTGTCCCCGGGGAAAGAAAACCCTTCAGTAAATTTTCTCTAAATTCAACCCGCTTGATACCCGTTACTGCGGACAACGCACACTTGTTTCTTACCTAAAAAACAGATTCTCATAGAAAGTCAACCTCGCTAATGCGGAAGGTAAAAAACTTCACTTGACAGCCGGAGCTTGTCGATGTTCCCAGGGCTACAGTACCCCGCAGGATGGGATGATTTCACATGGGGCAAGTGATTTGCAGACGTCACATGATTTCGATCAGATCGCAGAGAACTGTTTCGAATGCGTCAGTATAGATGAACGATTTTTGAGTGTTTCCGTGGATTTCGTCCTTCGAATGACGGCTTTGTGAAGGTTAGAGATTTTAAATTTGAGGATGACAAAGCTTCTATTCAAGTTTGTACCTTTTAGAGGTTCTTTTATCACAGAAAATTGCTCTATTTACTACTGGTCTGCAGGTGACGTCATGGCAGCCATGTTGGTGGTCAAAAAAAAAGTATTTCTTTCCTCTGGGAACACTCTTAAAAAAAAAAAAAAAAAAAAAAAAAAGGGCCGAATTAACCACCAACATGGCCGCCATGTCACGTGGCATGCAAAGAATAAACCAAATCGTACCCATGCTGCTTAGCAGTCATCCTTACCACCCCCTGCCACTCCTCCCGGCACACCTCTCGGGCGAGCGCAAACAATACGATCAAAATGGCGGACAATATCAGTGTCGTGGATGCTCTTTCTGGCGACATCAAAAGGCCACTAGATCTCGAGAAATGCAGCAGAGGATGGGAAACACAAAGAGAGCATTGTTACTGGGTTCCTACGGCAGATATTATCGGCGAAGTACCGAAAGATCTTCGTGGAACTTTGTTTCGAAATGGCCCTGGGGTACACGAAGTGTACGGTACCCGTTTGAAACATCGTGAGTACAAAACTTTCATATTTTGACGTTTAAAACTTGCTATGTTGTATTGAAAAGGAAACTGAAATAGGCGTGCTGTTCATAATTGGTTCTCTTTACTTGAAAGTCGTTGAGTATGGAAAGCTAGAGTTTCAAAGGTCAAAATGAAATCTACACATGGGTTAAAGGGCTATGTCGCGCCAGTCGCTTCCTCTATTGAAAAGCTTAAATCTGTCTTTTCATCAATTGAAGTTTAAAGCAAATGGCCCAGTTTTGTTATTTAAGACAATGTAAAGGCGCGAAACATTTCTGTCGTCTGTTGTTGTATGGTTGGCAAGGATGGACGTGGTCACGTGAATTGAAACTTGAAAAAGTTGGGCTAATCATTCAACCTTTTGATGTCTAGTGGTATAGAATGGTCAAGAATTTGTGGAACTGCGAGACTCCGGTTTTATAATTCGAGACTTAGACTGAGATGCAAAATCACCTAAAAACGAGACTTCGAGAATCATAAACACTTCAGAGATTTCGAGATCGGCCAGTTACAGTGTTCCCTGATGAAATTTTGGTTGAACGTCTTCTTCATAACTCTACAGGAGTTTGTCTATGATAAAGGAACTAACATTAGTAATAATTTCAGTATGGAATTGGCATAAAACAGCAATATCCTTGGAAATAGTCCCTTTACCTCAAAATGCAGTCCTCAAATTTCAATGTTCTCCCTAAATTTTTGCTCAGCAGGTACAGTAAGGACCATTCATTGCCAGTGAGGCAAAAAATATTCACCAGAGACACAATTTCCTTGGCGTGAGGGACATGGCCTTGCCCTTGCTGGGAAATTTAGGAGCTAATTAGTTCTCTGAAACATCATACACTCATTTTAAGACCTATTTTACTCATATCGTCCGTAGTTATTTTAAGATAATAATTTAAAACATTTGATTCCAATAATCTTACTCTGTCTTCAATGTTCTCTTTCCAAAACGTGTGGCCCATTAAAAGAAAAACTGCGAATACTTTAGTACTTTTCCATATGATTTACATTTATTCATTTTCCTTGTGGGAATCGGATTGGATCACAACTTCCTTATTTTAGAATCTACTTTTTTCTATTTTAGTAAAGCTTCAAGTGGCTGCAGGCGATAAGAAGTGTTGCTTTGGTGGTAAATTTTACCGGTTACCGCCTGATAAGGAGATACTGAATTTCAGTTGGAATTTCTGAAAAATGACTTAGCCATTTAACCTTTCATCCATAATTTTTGGGATTGTAACCTTAATCTACGCAAAATTTGTTTCTCATTATTTTCTATTAAAGCAATTGATGGAGATGGGATGCTATGTGCTGTGACATTTGAAGATGGCAGAGTGCACTTTAAGTCCAAGTTTGTGAACAGTGAACATAGACAAGAAGAAGCTGCCAAGCAGAAGTTCCTTTATCATGGACAAATGGGAACAAAACCTTCATCAACATCAACGTTTAGATACCTCATGAACACATTGAAGAATACACCTATGAAATTCCGCAATCCCTCAAACACCAATTCCTTTTACTGGGGTGGCAAGGTATGACACTTAATGGTAGTAGTAATTGACTGTTCTGTGAGTCTCAAACAGCTTTTTTACTTCCTTAATAGCTCGTTGTAGGCGTTGACGTGGGCCAGGTTTATCCTAGAGGAGTTTTTTCTGGATTCATAAAAATTAATAATGTTTTGTCTGGACTTTTTACATTTAGGGTATTTAATTTTGAGATATGAGAATGTTCATTCAGATGCCAAGTATTGATATATTCTTGATAGGTACTCCTCAAACTCATAATTTTTAATGATTATTTGGGAAGAGAAAACAAAAAATCACTACCATGATGGTGGTTTGGATATTGCGCTTTTCAAAAATTTTACCAATGGTTAAAAAAATTGATCAAAATCTACCAAGGACAACCTACAGATGTGACCTTTTGAACCAGCTGAAGAGAAACTTTGTTTCTCGAGAGGTTCACTAGGGTGACTGATGGTTTGTTGAATTTTTGACCTGAGAGTTTGCACACTTTTATCTAGGGGTAAAGGGGACCAGGAGAGAAGCTCTCCTGGCCATGGGGGAGACAAGATTGAGGGGTACCAGTGGGTAGCCACCCTGGACAGTAGGAGTCCCAAACAGTCTCCAGGGGGTGTGGCTCATATCCCCTAGTCAACCAGGAGGGGGGCCCTCCTGGGTGGAATACAGATCAGGTGGGAGAATTATCATCAAAAATTTTGTGAACTTTAATGCTGAATATCTTCAAGAATTGTTGTTCCTTTGAGAAGCTATAGCAAACTCCCCACTCAGAGTTTCACCTGATATCCTTGAAGTTGGTCTTTAAAAACTTGGCTGAGCGTCAATTTTTCATTCAACCAGCTTCTCAGTGTCTGGATATTGGATGTTTTGTGTTTGATGTATTACTTAACTTATGAATTAGTGTTATTACCTTTTGAAGAAAAGCAGATGCCGGTCCAGTTTAGTTCGGATTGAATGGTCTGGAGCAAAGGGTTGTTTATGTTAACCCAACCCTGACCCACCAGTCTCCTCCAAAATTTCCAATTCCCTCCTTGGTGGGGGACGAATGTTTTCAGGAAACACTCGATCTAAAGAAAATAAACTTTTTATTGAGTTTGTTTTTTTTTACTTAACAAGATCGCAACATGAATCGTTAAGATCCTGACATCCAGCAATATTTTCCTTTACTAGGTCTTGACGTGTTATGAGACAGGGGTACCATACTGTCTGGACCCATTCACTCTAGAGACACTTGGACCAGAGAATTTGAATAGTAACTTAAAATTTGGATGTTTGGCTGCACATTTCAGAATTGATTCTGAGAAAAAGGTGAGTAACCGTTAGTTATTTTTGAGCTCGAACTTTTGGTAAGGTGTAGATGGGTGTTAACTTGTTCATAGTGCCTCTGTGGTGACTGGTTTTTGTTTCAGTGGTGTGTCAGGGTTTAGACATGTGGAAGAGTTTCTTTCAGAAGCTCAGAGATTCTTAAGCTAGGGGTCTGGGCATAGTGGGGGTGGATCAGGATTCAAAGAAAATCATTTTTACAGCTTGCCATTCGGGCAAGCTGAAGCTAACATTTACTAGCCCAAACAATGTCATGATTTCAACTAGCCCCCAAAACGTTTTGATGAGCAGAGTGATTTCACAGTTCTTCTGTAATTTGAATTCCTCAAAAAACTTCATAACAGAATTCACTAGCCCGATAGCAAAACCCACCAGCCCCGGGTTATCGGACACTACTTTCTTTGCACGCTGGGGTGGATACTGTCATAAATGGGCTGTTTATACAGAATGAATAAGAATGAGATTGGACAATGGCCAGATCCCAAAGGATCTCCTTTAAAGAGAATTAGTTCAAAGGAAAGTACCCCAGTGGCAGGCCCCAATTACGCTATAAAGATGTCTGCAAGAGGGAGATGAAGGCCTCGGGCATTTTGACAGCAATGAATGGGAAACATTGGCTTCAGAACATTCAGCTTGGAGGCAGGCAGTGCAGCTTTAGGCCTTTCCAAGTTTCAAAAGATACTTTGCCGAACAGGCTGAAACAAAAAGACAATTGAGGGCGAAGGCCCGAAATCAGAGAGATAGACTAGCAACTGACCGCATCTGCTCACTGTGTGGAAGGAACTGTCATTCCCAAATTGGTCTTTCCAGCCACACAAAGCTCTGTCTGAGAACCACCAATCAGAGCACGACACCATAGTCTTTTTTTTGAAGGATTCCAATATACAGATATACATGTATGGGATAGGGTATAAAATTTAGACAGGTTTGGTCTAAAACTGCTAGGGTATCAGTTGTCAAAAATTTATAAGTGGCATGATCAGGAATTGATTTTCGGGTTCACTATATTGTTAATCTTAGCCTCCCCGCAGACGTCCTTTGGGGTTCATTTGTCACGCATTCATTTCTGGAATGCGTGACAAACGAACCCCAAAGGACGTCTGCGGGGAGGCTATGTTAATCTGGGATAAGGTAGGAATTTTGGTGCCTTTTAATCTGGTAGTTTTTTGGTGTTGTGGATAAGTGCAGTCACCAAATGACAGAGTACAAAAAATTAAAAAGACACTGACAATACTAACCTGCAGAGCAAGATGGTTTTGGTTGGGTGCAAAGAGTAATAAAGGCAGGTGAGGGGAGAGAAACTGCTAGGAGATTGGGGCAGGAGCATGCTATGCCGGCTTACTACAATACTATACCTGCCAACTCTCACGCCTTAGGCGTGAGCCTCACGCCTGCGGGTTGAAAACTTCGATCTCACGCCGGCTCACGCCTGCGGGCCAATTTCTCACGCCTGATTGAAAAATGTGAGTTGTTGCCGTCTTGCTTGACACAATTTCCAAAAATATGTTAACTTAGACCCATGTCAGGAACGAAAACCAGGTGTAAAATGAATAAATGACAATACCTTCCTCGCGATCTCTGATTTTTATCAACTAACGTCGGTCTTTGTGGATAAGCGTTTTCTCGATAACTTCGCCTTCGGTAGACTTCGGACCTTTTCGGGAATCTTCGGAAATGATCGTGTCGTCTTCAAAAATTCCAGCACTCCCGGAATAAAAATCTCACGCTTATATCTCAGAAAAAGTTGGCAGGTATACAATACCCACACCAAAACACACAAGCGAAACAACAATGATTTTCACAACAACCCCTAGCTAGTCTAGAATAGTATTTTAGCTAAACATGGACTATTATAGCTAAAGGGATCTGGAATCCCAACCATGTACAACCACACAATCATTATTTTTTTTAAGAATCCCAAATCACTGGTTAGTTAGAGAACCTTAGCATCAGTGTTTACCAACTGAGTAAAGGAATATTGTACAAGCAATGATGGGTGAATACAATATTCTTTAGTGATATATTAACTTATTGACGGCCTTTTTGTTATTGTTTCTTCAGCGGCTTGTCTGCACAAGCCTACGTCCAGGGTTTAGAGATAAGAAACCCAGTCTAGCAATTTATGAATTTGACCCATCATGGCGGCTCTGCCAGAAACAGGTCCACTACATTGAAGGTCTGAATTACGGACACGACTTTATTCTTTTACCTGACTACTACGTATTTCATATGACACCATTTGTTAAAGGATCATGGTGGATAACAACAAAAATCATAATGGGATGGAGCTCACCTGGAGAAGAGATGAGATATTACCCTGATCTACCATCACGTTTTGTCATCATACCACGACATGCAAGTGAAGGAAATACTGGCATTATATTTGTGAATACTGATCCATGTCACGTAAGTTTTTGGCTTAACTGCAGGATACACTGCGACTTCAAAGTAACCCCTAAAAATTGGTGGATATGTTACGTAGTCAAATTTGATTTCAGGTTAATTTTGATTTAATTAAAACTAGACTGATTCTTTCTTTTTGCACGTCTCCTAGCCCAAGAACAAACAGAAAGTGACTAAGTTGGGATAATTGCGAAAATTATTCGTTTCCCAAAGTGACTAAGATGGTCACAGAATAGACTATAATGAGGTAGGGGTTCTGAGAGGCCAGCGGCACATACCCAGCAAAAATTAACCCAAGTAGCTCACCCCCCCAACCCCTGGGGACATAAAATAACCAAATCTGGCCATACAGTGCTAAATTGGGTGAAAAAATCGGCAACAGACGAACAGACGTATTTCAGCAGACTCGTACCCAGTCACTATTTATGTGTTTTGGGGTTAGGTTGAGGCGCGCGCGGGGTGGATACGAGTCTGGTATTTCAGTCTTTTTTATTAACCCGGTCTTCCCTAAATCGCCCGTGCATTCTACAGTTTGTGTCGTCATCAGTTTTAGCGATCAAGGACAACATTAATTGTCATCCTACTTGTGCAAGGGGAAGAGTTCTTTCAAACCATACCAGAATGAGCATGATTCAGTCTTGGAGGTGGGCGAAAAAGGCAAAAAAAAACAACAAACAAACAACATATAACGTTGGCCGAAAACTCCTCATGCATGAAAATCTTGTTCCTCCTCCCACCTATACTTCCATCTAGATCTAATCCTAAGATCCTAAAACGGCATTTTCTACCAAAACGAATCCTAGTAAATGCTTTGCAAAAGAAACAAAAGGAAGGCAGGAAGAGCGAAAGAAGAGGGAGGAGAGAAAGTGAAATCTCTAAATTTTGCTTTCTGCCCATTCCTGAACTTCGGATTTTTAAGAGGTTGACCTTTCCCTTACTTTCAGATCTTCCACTTTGGCACAGCTCAGCAGGTTGGTGACCAGATAGACTTTACTGCAGTTTGCTTGGGCACAAAGTTTGACATGACTTTCGATAGTAAGATCTGGCTTTCCAATACCTCAGTCTCGCCAGGACTCGTTTACAACTACACCATTGACCTGACCAATGAACAGTGTACTCGAACTCAAGTTGATCGTGCCAGTGTGGAATTCCCCACTACCCACCCGTACAGAAATGGAATGACAGGCACGCGGTTTAATTACCTAATGGCGTGTGACAGACCTGGATTTAATCTTCCTTACAGGGATGTCGTGAAGGTAAGTCAGCCACTTTAGAAAAGAGAAGGCCAGGGAACTGGGCCAAGTTAAGGTTCGCAAAGACTTCTGGGATCGCTACTGTGGACGCGCCAGTCATAAGATCGTTTTCACTGTCACACAACAAAAAAATTAATTGGAAACCGTCCAGTGGAAGAAGCCGAGAAAATGAAACGTTAGAAAAGACTAATATATGAATAATTTTTCAAAGTCTCAAGTCTTTGTTGCCTACAGTTTCTGAGTTATTTGCCGAACCGTTTCACGCACCTTTGTAGAGCTTTGTATGGAGACGCCATAATGGTGAACCGTTTTGGTCCACCAATATGGCCGTTGGAAATCAACAAAAACATCTGGAGTTCACTTTTTCCTTAAAAGCTCTTTCTTTTCACTCGAGAACTAGCATACGTGCGCATAAACATATCCTCTAATAGGAGAGACTTTTTTTTAACAAGGCAGCATTCCTATTTTGTGTCACGTCCTGTGAAAACTCGGAAGTTCAGATTGCTGTATTTTCGATATGAAACATGCTACGGGAATGGAAACTTGTACAAAGATTCATTTTTCGTTTATTCTCAACCTAGTGTAAATAAGAATTCGTAAACCTCGCTATTTTGACTTTACAATTTGATGACGTCACTGTGAAAACCATCTATTTGCCAATTTTTTTGCTCTGTCCCCAGTAACAGTCCCAGTTGTCTTTGCGAAAGTTAACTCGGCCCAGTTTCCTTCTCGTCTCGATGGTTACTCGGGATGCGCCAGTCTGCTATTGGTCAATTTTTTTACTCTGTCCCCAGTGACAGTCCCGGAAGTCTTTGCGAAAGTTAACTCGGCCCAGTTTCCTTCTCGTTTCGGTCGTTACTGCGGACGCGCCAGTCTGCTAGGTTAGCGTTAGATAACATCAAGTGAAGCCAGATTGGACACCTTATGAATTTTACACAACGCATTATTTCCATAATGGAACGAGACTGGAATGTAGAATGAAGCTAGAATAGCTGAAGAAACTAAGACTATTGAGCTCCAGTTATGGAGAGAACACAGTATAGAGTTAAGCACTGATCTGCAGTGATTAGGGTTAAGCACTGAACTGAAAACGGTTAGCTTTCAAATATTCTAATGGGGTACGGCATATATAAGAACATGTATAGTTTAAAAATTACTGGATTTGGCAGCTAGTTGTCGATGGTGTAGTGGATATGGATGTAGGCTATAAAGCAAGTGACCCGGGTTCAAAGCATCACGGTGGAGTTTTTCTATGTCACTTTTATATTACACAGTAAAGTTGGACTTAAGTTGTTCTTCATGTAATTTTACTGAAAGAAACAATCTGACTTCAGCCGATGTTACCTAACGCTAACCAGTCTGCTATTGGCCAATTTTTTCGCTCTGTCCCCAGTAACAGTCCCAGACATCTTTGCAAAAGTTAACTCGGCCCAGTTTCCTTCTCGTTTCTAAAGGTGCGATTATTTTTTTTTTCAATGTCAGAAATCTAGGGTTTTAGTAGCGAAATTGCTCGGCCTCGAAGTATTGTGTCCGTTAATGAGAGGTTTCCCCGAAATTCTCCAGACTGATGTGAATGCAATTAGTTGAGAGAATTTGATAGATCAAAGTATTTTCCCTTTGGTGATCATTTTGTTAAATGTAAGTAAGTCAATGTGATCTCTTCCTTTTTTGCATGATTTTTATGAACAAATCCAAGGCTGTGATCTTAGAAAACTTGAAGGCAGCCCAGTGCTCTGGACGTTGGAAATCAAGGGTTCCCAGCATATGTTTTCTATGTAAAAACTAAGGTTTTCTAGTTTTCTGGTAGAGCAAAAATAGGCGCTAGGGGCCCCTTGGTGCTGCTGTTAGAGAACAGCTTTGAAATCGATCGAGTAAGCGGAATCCAAAGAGTTATAGACTTAATATTTGGGCATGGCAGCTGGCTTCGTCTGCGATAATTTTTTTTCTTGTAGAATATCTTTCATGTATCGGTTCACGTTTGTAGAGTAACCACACTGCCTACCTCGAAGCTTAAGCTAAATGTAGGCGGTGTGTATGTTTAATGTATTTCATTGGCTTTTAATAAAGCTGTTGTTGTTGTTGTCTGTTGGCGAAGCTTTATTAGTAACTTCGCTCTTCCAGGTAAATAAACTTTTCTTTCATTTGTGTAGTTGAACGCTAAAAGTGGACAGCGTGACGTATGGTATTCGCACGGTTGTCTTGGCGAACCTGTCTTCGTCCCTCGGCTCGGTTACGATTCATGGCGAGAAGGAGACGAAGATGACGGGTACGTTATTGTGCAAGTCTATGTCCCCGAAAAGCATGTGACAGAGTTCTGTGTCCTGGACGCTAAGAATGTTGGGAAGGGGCCCTTGGCGAGGATCCAGTTGAAGCACCATGTACCTTATGGTTTCCATGGCACCTTTACTCCTGAGGTGTTCACTAATGGGCCAAGGTTGGCGTCAAAGTTGTAAAAAGGAGTCTTCAAAGATTTTGCGGGAGTAGCTGAGCATTACGAGACAAAAAGGGATTATGCAGAAGGTTACCCAGACTGGCTCTGGGAGCCATGCAGGGAGCGCTGCGTGTGCGTTAGAGACTTAAGTCTGAAGCGTTAATATGATTCTTATGTTATATAAAGTCTGTTGAGACGCGTATGACTGGAAAGCAAAGCTACTTCAAGTTCACATAACTTAATAAACCATGGGGCCCTGAGCCGGTCAGGTGGAACAAAGCAACTTAAGTGAATTTTCTACATGCATTCGGTTTATTCCATGTGGAATCACGGATAATTCGACCAAAGGCTGATTGCCCCCTGTTCGCTCCCAAAATTGGTCAATGTCAAAATTCTACTAAATTTTCCAAGATTCATTCCGTAAAAGGCTGAAAAAGCAATCTCATTATATGACAGTAATGCAAAAGAGGTTTCGTTTGAATGGTCACACTTTAGGATTCCATCCTCAAACTCAAAAGTTACAACCACCTTATGTACAACATAATAAACAGTACCACAGGAAAGTACTGCTCAGTAGCGTCCATTTGAATGGTCACATTACAGGTTTTCGGCCACAGACTCAAAAGTCAGAACCACCTTGTACAGCATAATAAACAGCACCAAAATCGAAATGCTGTTCTCTCTTCTTTGGATGAAATCCAGTACAAAAGCAGTAGAAAAAAAAACTTCAGTTGCTTACTAACAAGTTTTATTTAAAAACCTGAGTCTGTTTATCAATTCTCCCTAACTGCATGCACTGCATGACCAACTAAATTTATTAAATAATAAGTTTACCCTTATCAGTTAAAAAAACACGTTCGTAGAGCCCGCGTGACGTCGTGCTGGCTGCAGTCGTAGGGATTTAGAGTGAACAGATCAGTACATGTTTACAATGAAATGAACCAGGGGCACCCAACGTCAGTTTTCGGAAAATATCTGTTCGGAAGACGATTGGAGATCTAGAATTTTCGGAACATTTATTGTAAAATTCCTTGCTTGCCTGCGTCTCCGAGGATTTACGAACATCTAAAACATGGTATAATTGCCCATTTTTAACCGGTTTTTACCCTAAAAAGGTGACCTAGAATTTTCGGGAGCCTTTTTTCTGGCTGAAATTTTCGAAAAGGCAAGTTTTGATCCCTATAATTTTCGGATTACTAGACTTTCAGCTAGGGATTCCGAACAGATGGAAAATTTTTTGGGGATAAAAATATGCCTATATCTACCCTTTAAATACTAAAATACGTTCAACAATGCTATGTTTGAGTGGTTTTGAACTATATTCTCGTTGGGTGCCCCTGATGAACTCTCCGACTCAGTCGTTAGCCTGTTATCTTAGAATGATTAGATCGACGTTTGGCCTTAGCCTTATATAACAAAACTGGACCATTAATTTTGGTATTCAGTTGAGGAGAAGCCACGTTTTAGGTTTTTAAAAAGATAGCAAACAGCGAGGAATAGCCCTTATAATGTAGGCTTCATTGCCAGAAACCATGAATGCCAGCGTAAAACCGGAAAGTAGTTCGACTACAATGAATAATAAATTGATGACGTCTTGTTAGCATATCTCGAGCTTTTACAATTGCCCCGCAGTAAAGTTTACTCCTTTATTTAATAGAAATTTTACCTTCGCGGCTTTATCAGGTGTAAGTGAAATTGATTTTGCGCGTATACAACGCTTTGATCATAAAATATTCCGTGGATCATATAGGATAGAGGGAAAATACGATCAAGCATAGTCCGCTCCAATTAAGTCAGCAACGACGGACCTACCGTTCCTTAAAAGAAGACGAAAGAAAAAAAATCGGCTTGATAAAAGGTAACGTCAAGTAATTGACAATCGTGGTTTCATCTGCGTTCAAACTGCCTTCTGATAAAAACAAAGTGCATTAACAAACACCCACTCGTCCACGTCTCGTCATCGATTTCAGATTTGTCGATTTTCCTCTGTTTCTTCATTGACCTGTGAAACAAGCACGGTTTCGTTGGAGCGCGGCTTAGGAAATTTTGAACTCTTCTTTTCTCCTTTCTTGACCTTCCCGTTTCTCTTGCAACTTCGCCGCAAACGACATCAACTTTCGATTCTCTAACGTACTGAAACCGGAACTAGGCATGCTTTTTCTTCACACACTCCTTGTCTATCAAATTATTTCAAAGTTTAATCGGGACGAAAGGCTGGCAACAACTTTGCTCTTTATTTGAAGGGAGACAAAGTTGTGTCACCTTTGACTAAATTAAAGCAAATACTGGCTTTACCATCCGAGACAATAAAGTAAAGATACACATATAAATGATGGTAAAGAAATTTAGAAACGAAGTAAACGTTGGGTTTAATAGGTACATGTACCGTGAAAAAGTGCATTGTTTCCACAGTTTCGGGCTTAGCCCTTCTTAAGTGGACGTCGGAGGATCATGGTAACTAAATGTGTCCACTACCTCGACCTAAGACCTGCGAGGACGAGTGTCAAAGGCGAGATTTCGTGCAAATTAGTAGAGATTTTTTTTAGACTCTGGGAAGAAAAAAGCTTGGCCGTTGTAGCCTCCCCCAAACTGATATGTGAACACTTCCTCTAACCGACTTTCAAGAGAATCATAACCGCTCTTGAACTACAAGATATTCAGCTAGATAACTTGCCACAAGGTTTACACCCTTTGATTTATGTGAATGATTACGCAGAAAATAAAATTGACGAGATGTTTCTTTGAAATGGCCTTCTTAAGTGCTGTGAAACGTTTTTCAACTACCCTGTCCCAATTCGTTGTCAATATTGAATGAATCGAGCAACGATAAAAACTGAACTATCCTCACAGTGAAATTACCCATTAAAATACCAGTATTACAATAAGTCTTTAACAGCTGAAAGCGCCCGAAACACTTCTGCTATCGAATATGCATATAGTCTTAAAAATGCGTTCATGTATGAGGCACCCCGGACCCATCCCTTAGTTGTTATATTTGCAAAATCACTTAATTAATTAAAGCATAAAAGACATTTATTGCACGATAAAACTGTGGACTCATACAATTATCTGTAGAGGACTTAATCAAAAACTCTTCAATTGCTTCCCCATGAAGACTTAAGCACTACCCAAACGCCAGGAATCAGTTTAAAAACGAACGGACAAAATTCCTTCTCTAGATACGCGCGACGCCGTATAGTGTACGATAGCGGTGGGAAACGCATTGTTAGATGTGCATTGTTTGACCGTGCCGCCTGCATTATCAAAATGACCATAAAGTGGGTCTTTTTCCGTGTATTTTCAATAAAATAGAGGTCTCTAAACTTCAGTTTCCGCCTTTAGGGATGAGCAGTTTATTGTGCGCATAATTATTACCAATGGTCTTTTTGTTTCGTCAAGAACTTAACCGAGAAGTAAAACTCCGCTATCTCAGTTCTTTTAATGTAGGTTAATGACTCATTCAAGCTGAGAGATAAGGAATTGCTTCCACCGTCACATCCTTTCTGGGATTAACTGTAAGATTTTTACTTTTCCACAAAACATCATGCTGGTCTCTGCCGAGATCCTGTTAAAATTGCAGTCTTGAACTTTGTCACTTTGCCGCGTATGAAAAAGCATATCTCGAGCACTTACAATTGCCCCGCAGTAAAGTTTACTCCTTTATTTAATAGAAATTTTACCTTCGTGGCTTTACCAGGTGTAAGTGAAATTGATTTTGGGCGTATACAACGCTTTGATCTTAAAATATTCCGTGGATCATATAGGATAGAGGGAAAATACGATCAAGCATAGTCCGCTCCAATTAAGTCAGCAACGACGGACCTACCGTTCCTTAAAAGAAGACGAAAGAAAAAAAATCGGCTTGATAAAAGGTAACGTCAAGTAATTGACAATCGTGGTTTCATCTGCGTATTTTCAATAAAATAGAGGTCTCTAAACTTCAGTTTCCGCCTTTAGGGATGAGCAGTTTATTGTGCGCATAATTATTACCAATGGTCTTTTTGTTTCGTCAAGAACTTAACCGAGAAGTAAAACTCCGCTATCTCAGTTCTTTTAATGTAGGTTAATGACTCATTCAAGCTGAGAGATAAGGAATTGCTTCCACCGTCACATCCTTTCTGGGATTAAATGTAAGATTTTTACTTTTCCACAAAACATCATGCTGGTCTCTGCCGAGATCCTGTTAAAATTGCAGTCTTGAACTTTGTCACTTTGCCGCGTATGAAAAAGACCACCTATTGACAAAAAGAGAGAACAAATTGCCGCATAAAAACGACCTTAAATGTCAAACGTTTTAGAAATTGCTGCTTTTCAATGTCAGAAGCAGGTGAAGAAGATATAAAGCAAGATTTTGATAGATATCGTCCGTCCTTGATGGTCACTTATTAGCGGCGTCGAAGTGACGGCCGGTTGTAACTTTCGATGGTTTTCCGTCATAATTGTTTTACCACTTTTGCACGCCATGCAGAGGAAATAATTACTGTCATAGTTTTATTACATGTTCAAATAAAGTGATCAAATTTGCTTACCATAAATGGAAAACTCGAGTGTTGTTAAATTGCTTCATAATAAAAAGTTCTGAGTAAATTAGTTTCTACCCAATTGATCAATCTTGCGCACTTAAAGCTAGTTTTCGTGCTGCATTACAATGGGTTCTTGAACTTGAATGGCTTACTTAAGTTGTCAATTGAAGACACAAGATGAATCTGTTAGTAAGATTAGAAAATAGAGTTTGGTTTGTCCTTAACGGAGATTTACGAGAAGTAATTCAGACTATTATTGCGGACAATAACTTCTAAATTAATTTCCCATACGTAGGCAATCGAAAAATAAAGTGACTAACAAAGGACAAAGATTGCATACCTTATTACGTCCTGACTTCCTACTATTTAATTGCTCGTCCATTGTTTTTGTGATATGTGATTGGTTCTTTGAAAACCAAAAAAATCGATAAAGTTCCTCTGGCGTCCTTACAAAACAGTCGAAAGTTGGGAAACAGTCCATTTACACAGTTGAGCTTCGCTGGTGATATAACCACAGTGCAACTGAAAATTATAAACTATTCCAGGAAAGACGTTAGAGACCCCTTTACAGAAATGCAAGTAAGTTGAACTATCTAATGGAGTGATCTCTTGTTATTCATTGCTTTTTTTTCTTCTTTTTATTTACATCAGCATAAGAGGTTTACAAAATGCAGAAAGAAGGGAAAGAATTATTTCATATCTAAATTTTTAATTTTTCTATTTTATATCTAAATCCTTTTTTGAATGTCAAGTTTTCGTGAAAGTTTTTCTAGAGAACCTAAACCTTTTATTATTTGCGACAGCGGTTTGTAAGTGGAACGTTGACGACAATTCGTCTTTTGAAGCCAAGGAAAGTGTATTTTTTAGGTGAAAACTGAAGAAACACTCGCGTCATGTTTAAGGAGTGGCTCAGTTTCTCGACAACAGTTTTCAATCAAGAGAACCACAATTTGAAAAATTATTAAATAATAACTGAGTGAGGGTACTCGCTGCATTGAAATTACCGAAGTAAACAAATTATGCAGTTTCAAATGAAGTTTATTTTTATATCATAATGACAATCTTAATCTTACTCGCTTTGTTACGGAGCGAGTATTTTACAAAAATTTCAGCATTGAACCTAAAACATTAATCAGTCAATTTCTTTTAATTTTAAACGAAAATGCCATGAAAAACTGATTTTGCGTTAGTTACTACTGTCTAAACTGGCCTTTGAGTACCTTTCGATAAAGCCGCCCTTTTGACCTTAATTTCAGTTATTCAATTATCTCTTACGAAAATTAAAATCTTTTTAGTCATAAAATGTTCGTCATATGCTTGAACAACAGTGAACAAGAGTTTGTCAGTTACAAAGCAAAAGTTAAATTACGCGTAGGTTATCTTTTTCTGTTCTCGAAGCCAAGATTTTAAGCTTTTATTCGTGGGAATATATCTTATTACTAAAAAAGAAAATCAGTTGTTCTGCGGATGAATAGTGACCGAAAAGGCGAAAGTTATGGACAGATTTTAGGATTTTTTTTGCTGAGATAAATATTGCTTCCAATGAAACGGATACAAGCATCTGAAAATATAGCCTATGCTTTATTCTCCGCAAAGTATGATGTATAAATCAAAATACATAAATCACTGACAAATAATGGCGTTTGAAAAGAAGCTAAAATTCAAACGCCAATCTGCTACAATTAAACAGCTGTCCATTTATCGTGTCTGAGTTGGGTTCTCTTTGAATTTTCATGATAATATTTCTGTCATATTATAATATTTCTGTCAAAGAGCTTGTGTCTTTTGACAAGCAATCACGGGAATGCTTGAGACTTAATTGACTTATTCTTATCTGTTTGTTTTCATTTGAAACAGGATACACCGGTATATTAAATATGAAAATCAGCGATATGTTTTCCGGTTTTTCTCTCGAGGCAGATTTCTTTTTGGGTCAACGCACAGTTAGCGTGACGCTGGTGAATACTCATCGTAAAGACATACCGAAACGGCCATTAGAATGTGTTTGATTCACGGCAAAATTCATTTTTTTCTCCGGTATGTAAAATTAGTATAGCCTGCGTTTAATTTTTAGCCTGCATTGAGTTCGTTGAGTGGATAGTTTTAACCGATTGCAGGCAGAAGGATTTGCTACGTATGTATTGAGGCGTTCTTGTTAGCCGTTTTGTAAACATTTTGGTCTACTTAAACAAATTGGCGAATAATTTTGAAACCGCACGAAAGATTTTTTTAAAAAAAATTAAGATTCCCGTGATTAACGGTCGTTTTATATGACCTATTATTGATCTCTTGTAAGGCAGTAAAATAAGGGCTACAATTCGCTAATTTTTTGTCGGAAATTTCCTGTTTACAAGTGAGAGCCACTCATTATTCAGCTAAAAGGGGTATTGTCTCCATAATTCATATTTTCGTGGCAATAGCTAACATTTCTGCCTGCGCATATTTCAAATGCATTTTGCCTAAACTTCACGAACGTCGCGGCGACTATTGGAAGAAAAAGCCCACGTGAACAATTTTGGTAGAACAGTTCCCAGTGCCAAGAAATACGGCTGCAAGTAAAATAAGTAATGCTGTCATTTCGTTGCTATGATAACTTCGATGTCATTGTAACTCTGGTCATAACAAATTTTCATCTTTATCTTGTACAGCTGTCGTGGTATTTTTTCTAAATCTTTGTTAATGACGACGTAGTTTATGATAATTGTTTATGATCAAACTGTCATCGACCCAAACCCCCTCGAGCCACCTTAAAATGTGGCTTTGTCATGAAAACAGCTGCAAACTCTCAGCGATTTGAAGACTTTCAAATCAGTGACGTTAAAAAAATCATAGATGAATTCTTGAGAAAAAATAACTTGAAGAAAGCTCAAAAATGATTTCCCAAAAATGTGTATGACACCAGAAGTGTTTTATCATGTTAACAGACATTCAGGAACTCAATGATTCATGATACCTGGAAGAATTAATTTTTTCTTGAAGCTTTGCGATTCGATTTCAATTCTGTCATGGTTTTTAGTTTGTTATTTTCATAAAAAGATTCTTAATCACCTATTGATATATTTCTCACTAAAAGTAATCATGAAAGTTGTCTAAATGTCTTAATTTTGACGTTTCCGTCAAATTAGTTGGCATTGTGAAAATGGAATATATTCGACGCAATCGACGTAAAAGGACTGTTTGATTAACTGTAATAAACTCTGCCATTTTACAAGCTTGATATCAACAACATAAACCTGAGTTCATACACCTGTTTATCTTTTGATGAACAGGGACTGCGGAGGGCCCGGTACCCCTAACACCTCGTCTCTCTGTATATTTTCTTTTCTGTCAGTTGCTTCTCAGACTTTTGAGGGTTGTCTGTCGATCCCCAGTCTCAGACTTTGTTTTCACCCTCGCCTCAAGACTTTGCTTGACCTTTCCCGTGTTCTTGACCTAGGCAAAATAATACGGGCTGTTTTACAGTCTACTAGAACGCCATCATAATTCAAACATTCCTGGAGCGAATGTCGAGGAGGTAGTTTACCGTAGTTATTCATACATTTATTTACCAAACTCTCTCTTGATCTCGTAACCTGCAAAAGCAGCCGTTTCTCCTCGCTCCTCGCCGCTTGGGACGTTGTATTGATCTCGTTATTTGCGATATTCCCAAGTTTTCGTTCGTACGCTTATCGGGTTTACGTTCGCGTGTACCTTATGGCATACTGTTGAAAAATTGTCAGCGGATTACCTATATATCATATTATTGTTTTCATTGTTAGTTTATTTATAACCTCTCATGTAAATTCGAATTCAAGTTTTACGAGCCGTTATAGTATTCCCTTTCAGTGTAGCTCTGGCCCTGAGGAAGGCTGATTTTGTTAGCCGTAATATTGACCTCAAATATATCAGCCCTTTGCCGTATTGCCAGCCTTGCATTCAGTTTTGTTTTAATTCCCACCTCAAGTGACGTCTGACGTTAGCATCAGAACCAATCGGTTTTATTTACGCGTTGAGTGCACCTCTGCATTCAAAGGCTTTTTTATACCTGACCTAGTCGAAGGGTAATGAATCTGAGCGCGGACCCCAGTTTGAGGTTGCGCGAGAGTCTGGAAAATTGCTCTGTTTTGGGAAAATTAAATTTTGACCTTCTTTCCCGTGCATCCTTAAAATGGATAATAGTGGTTGTTGGAAAGGAACAAGACTTTTCGGGTCGTCCCAGTGGCAAATTTCCGGAAGCAACGGAATTTTGAAAAGGTAGTCCTGTTTCTCCTGTTTTCAGGTCAGATTGCTCCAAACGGTGTCCCATTTCTTCAAAGCCATCTTCGATACCAGTTTTAGGCTTTTGCGGTCGTTAATCGGTGAATGGAAATGATTTGTGCAAATGGTAAACGCGATGTCAGGATGAAATTTTCCACAAGCCCCGACTTTTGTTGCCATTTCCCAAAACCGCGAACCGACTATTTTGCCCACTTAAATGGTAAACAACTAGAATATACCAAAGCGTTCCCCAAACAGTCCCATGATGCATTTCGACATTACAGCGACCTAGTTTCACGTGAAACCTCGAAATAAGGAGGAGACGTCGTTACATCACGTTGCCATAGTAGCAAAATTTCCCGATCTCACCAAACCGTGGTCCTGCAACAGAGAGCTCCAGCAACAACAAGAGCGACGGCTACGAAAACGTCAGTTAAAAAGTGTGCTCGTGCTGCTTCACACTTTATTGCGCTCATTCCATCTCGTTCAATTCGTCAAATGTTGGCGAATTTTCAGTGGAGTTGAATTCTGAAGGACTGTATCAAAGTTTAGGAAAAGAAAAAGAGGGTCGTTCTCTTGTGTTCACGTCCTCCACAAAACGTAAAATTAGTCAGTTTCACGTCGTGGTCATGCAACGACGGCAAATAAATGTACCAAAAGCGTGATGCACGTGCGAAGTTTTTGGCTCTGCTTATTAAACCGATTGCTTTTTGGCCGTTCTTGTGGCCGTCGCCGTCGTCGTTGCTTCAGCTCCCCTATTTAATGCAAATTGCCGACTCTGTCAGGAAGGATTATCGAGGTCTAAAAATCTTGCTACCATGGGAACATGACCTAACACTTCTCCATTCTACAGCTAAAAACCGTTTTCCTCATTACCCCCACCACTGAACACTACGATTGAGCAGCTAAAAAGTGTAAAAGGTATTCTATTTAATTTACCCAAGGATATGGCTTCTAGTCAAGCATTGAACTTTTCAAATTGGATTACAACCAGATTAGACTATAAAAGGGAAAACACAATTAAACTATTTTATAACGTAAACAACGGTATCCTCCCAGACTGCCTTTCAAAGAGTATCTTTAGAAAGCGAGAGAGTTCTTACTCATTAAAGGATGTAGCTTTGATCCCTAGATGCAACAGCAGATTCATGAGAGACTCATTGGCCTTTCGCGGGTCAGCTTGGATTGTAATCAGGATAAAATATATAATCTAAGTTTTAAGGAAATCAAAAGATTAATCATTACTAAGGATTTTTCGTAATTACGAATAGTTTTAGAAATTTGAATTGAGAGATGAGTACTTTGTTTTTAGCTTTGTAATTTAGTATTTTACATGTATATATTTTAATTAATGTATTTTTAATAGTTGGTGGTATACAAGGCCCCACAAGCTTTTTAGCTTAAACTCTCATCGTGTAAAAACACAGGCGGCCTAGACGCAGTGTGTGTCAATAAAATGACAACTGATGGTATGAGTCGTCGAATCTCCCATCTGACACTCGTACGAACCGCTACATTTAAAAACCCTATTATCAAACTAAAATAGACCTGGGCTGAGTTGCTCAAAGCATGGTTAGCTTTAAGCATTGGTTAAGCAGTATCAAAACCAATACGTTGTCAAGGTATTAAACGCTGGTTAACGCTAACCATGCTTGGAGCAACTGGGCCCAGAAGTCAAAATATAACAAAACAAAGCTACCATACCTTTAACTGAACGTCTACTTGTCGGTCCTGGCCTGGCCGGTCAAAGTGGCATTTTGTCGAGTTTTGCACTCGTAGGTACTATCCACTAAAGATCAAGAAGAATTAAAGGCTGGCTACAAAAAAACGGACCATCTCCGTGCGAAGCGCTATAAATTTGGATGAGCGAGCGACTACCGCACAGTTGCGATGGGTTTGAGGAGCAGCGTGCAAGAAGCCGGAGAACACGTTACCTGCAGATTAGCCGATAGCAATTTGGAGCGGATTTGTCGATTATTCTCATATTTATAGCAGCTTCGTGTGGAGGCGCGTGGAGATGGTTCGTTTTTTCAGTAGCCAGCCTTTAATTCTTTTTTAGTGGATAGTACCTACGATTTCAAAACTCAACAAAATGCCACTTTAACCGACCAGGAAAGACAAGGAGACGTTCAGTTAAAGGTATGTTAGCTTTGTTTTGTTATATTTTGACTTCTGGACTATTTTAGTTCATGGGAGATTCGACGACTCATCCCATTTTGTCCATGTTATCGACACACACTACGTCTGGGCCGCCAGTGGTAAAAATAGAGGTTTATTTTATGTATGTATTACCTCCCCCTTAAGTAGAAGGATTAAAGTAAATGTTGTCAGCCATTTTGTTCATTTCAGGCGCAGTTTGTCCCAGTGCTACTCGGATTATTTCTCTTGGCGTCAATGATTAAGGTTAATACTGCCCAGACTACCTGCCACAACAATTGCCTCGGTGAATTCTCCGCGTGCTTTTCACAATGTGACGTGACATCATGTGAGGATTGTGTCAATAGTAAGGAAAGTTGCCTGAATGGCTGTGGAAAAAAGAGAGAGTTTGGGTCAAACTGGAGACGTGGCTACCATACTGAGCGCAAAAACGGCAAGCAACGAAGTTTCAGTTCCAGCAAATGAGGCAAATGGAATGCTAATGGCAGTTTATCATTTAACGCATTATTTTAAAATGGCGCTGTAAACTATTAATTTAACCCTCTGGCTGCCAAAGTTGACCAAAGATAAAATTCAACAAAATTTCCAAATTTAATTTAATTAAAGTGCTGAGAAACAAATAGTACCATGTGAAGAAAGTAGTTCTTTCATTTGAATGATCACGACACAGGATTTTTTCCACACACTTCAAGGAGAGAAGCACCTCACGAAACCACATCATTCACTCTGACAGTGAAAGGGTTAAGAATTATCGATTGTATTGGACTGCGAGCAATCTCTTATTTTCTTCAAAGTTACTGGGGTAGCGCTAAAAGTCTTTTTTTTTTGTCCGCTAAGGCCTCGACGGATCTAAGAGAAAGGGCGGACAGCAAGCAGTCTACAGATTGTATAGATTTCTGTCGCTAAAATTACGTGTTAAATTTAGATATAGACAAAAATGTTTCTTTGGAAATTGCTCTTGTCTATAAAACAGAGTGTAAAGCAAATTGTGTTGAGAAATAAATCATTCTTGAAACTATTACTACATCAGTGTACTACGTCTAGGTATAGGTCAGTGGTTATTTTGGGGTGCCTCTGGTGGCTATTCTCACTACATACATAATTGGCCTGAACGAGGGAAATAAGAAACTCCTTTAGTTCTGTCTTGTCGAGCCTGTGCGCAAGTGACATAATGCATTGCGGCCCTTTTGCCCGCCTCTTTGCCAGTTCAACGGAGTTCAGTGGAAGTGACTGAGAAGGTTCGTCCCTCCCACCTCCCCTGGTGGCGACTGACGTCTCATACCCTCGTTATTCTTGATGCCTATTGTCCCGTTAGTCGCGGATTCCTCCCATAACTTAAATTTAACTTAAGTTCCCCCTGACGGGAAAATAGGTATGTAGTGCGAATATTATACTTAGTTACCATGACTTGGTCAATATAAAAAAATGTGGATGTCATTTGAGTAAGATTTTTCGTTTCCAATTGCTTCCCGATATCTTGACTTAAGTCTAGTCAGACTTTAAGAGAAGATTGTTGACTTTTTTAAAAATAACAAAGTGATCCCTGCTAAGCTATAATAACAAACAGCAGTTAAAAAAGGGACTTGAGTTTCCCTATCTGATACCCCTCTGATTCCTTTCTAAACGGCATTTTAAGAGGTATATGGGCTACTGCAAACATGCGTAGCGACAGCGAGTCCTCAGAAAAACGTTTCGTCTGATCACAGTAAAGTTATTGTCTTAAAATTTAATGCATGTGTTTCCTGGGACGCGCAATTGCCAGAATTGGCCCCTTTCAGCTGGTGTCACGTGATCTACACATTTTTAAAGTCGGAACAATTAAATTGGACAGAGCTAGAATGGGAACAGTCCCCACGTAAAAAACCAAAGTAAGGTTAATAAATGAATAAACAAAAAATCGAAGCAAATAGAAAAACGTATCCCGTACACACTCTTGAACATTTGTACAAGACTAAAACAACGATAAAACTCCGTCCTAGATGTCAGAGGTCTTAATACTTTCTCGACCTTGGTCTTCTCATTTCAGGCTGATATTTTAGTTATAGTCCATGATATAAAAAGGTTCGTTTTGCAAATTAATCAAAGTCTACTCAGCCTTTCGTTCTACTGCTTTTAAAATCGAAGATGGCGGTTCTCTCGCCAGAAAAATAAGTGACAGAACTTCAGGCTGCAATTAATGTTAGACTACGAGTAGTCCCCCATTTTTCCTCAGGGATAGTAGAGTGAGCGAAACGCGAGCGCGCGTGAAAATCACCCCACGCGAGAAAAGGCGACGTGTCGCCTTTTCTCGCGTGGGTTGATTTTCACGCGCGCTCGCGTTTTGCTCGCTCTACTATCCCTGAGGAAAAATGGGGGACTACTCGTAGTCTAATTAATGTTGACGCGAGCTATATGTGAAATGTGAGTCCCTATTCATTTCGATGCAAAAGTAATACTGAATGATAAAGCTGAATTCATCAAAGCTTAAGGCCAGTGGCGGATCCAGACCCTTAGATAAAGTGGGGGGGGGGGGGGGGTGGGGCGGTCACTCAGACCCTCAGATAAGGACGAACCCGGTCTCCCAAAAAAATTTTTTGGCCCAGTTTAGTCTTAAAATATTGGGGAAATCGGATCCAGGGGAGGGGCCCGGGCCCCTCCCCTGGATCCGCCGCTGGACGCAATAGCTTCGAGTTATTAGGGAGCTTAAGCAACAACGTTTTTGAGCGACGCACGTCAACCGGAAGTGGCCTTTTTTCATTTTTTGACGGTGGTTTCGCGCAAATTTTCAGTCAAATCGCCTCTATAACAGTAAAGAAGCTAAGGAATATAAATTTTATATCATCAAGGCATGTTAAGAGGGAAAATACCTCACTTCCGGTTGACGTGCGTCGCTCAAAAACGTTGCTGCTTAAGCTCCCTATTATGACCTGAACACCTTACCTTTGTTTAATGCTTTAGAGCCTCTTCTTAGTGGCTTTAAAAAACATAAAGAAAACTTAAGATGACTTTTTAAAACAAAACTTATAGTAATGATTGGGCCTAAGAATTTTTCAACATAAGCATCAACTTCACCTTATAACTTTTGGTTTTTTTTTGGTAAAGGACGAAGTTTTCCTTAGGGCCTGTTCTCACTATACCAGATAGCTCTGGCGCCGGCACGTCTCTTGAAATCAAACCGGACAAGAATTCTGTTGACACATAGGAACGGTAAAAGTTTTTCGGCGCGATTTCTGTAACGGAGCAAAGCTACGCGGCGCCGCTGGAAAGTGGAGCGTCATATATCGGATAGGTTCTGTGCCACACTTTGTTGAAGCGTTATCAGGCATTCGGTCCGGTAGCGGAAGTGAATAAGTAGAAAAGAGGACTGGAACCCACTGACACGGAAGTAGATTTTCAGGAGTGAGGATTGGGATTGAGACTGAGACTGAAACAAACCCCTCTCGGCCAACTGCTCCGGCACGATGTTAGAAGTATATGTGTGGGAAGGACTTCTTCCAGTTCTGTGGCGTAGCTGTTCATACTCAGTACCGGCCGGATAGCACTAATAGCTATCCGGTATAGGGGAATCAAGGGCGGATTTAGGGGTGGGCCCAGGGGCACCGTCTCATCCCTCTTTTTGTCAGGGAATTTTTGTCTTTTGTTAACGTGTGTCGGATATTACTTCGAGATTTGCTACTTAATTATATTTTCTTCAAACAAACATTGTTAATAAGGAAGGAATCTGCTTTCGAAGCCTACATTTTTAGTCGCCAATGATCAAAGCTCCCAGAATACATGCAGTAACTAAATATCCGTCTCAAAGAAACTGGATTTGACAATTTTTCAGGGAGACAATGTTGCCGCCTTTGCCGGGAGGTTGTGCTCTCGCAGCAATCGCTTCGGTGCCTGCTAGCATCATAAAGTGTTAATTACTTCTTTGACCACATCCACACCTGTAATTTATTAAATATTTCAGCATTACATGTTCAATATGGAATCCAGGCATTTGCTAAATTTAAGCGTCCAGAATGCACTAGATCACACTGCAGAGAACTTCAAACTCAAAAATTTTCTCGGAGTAGCATGCGCCCGAAACTCCCTAGAAAAGTGCACCGTTCGCAGTCCTGATGAGCGCTATCGCGCGCATATTGCCACTTTATACTACATCTCTCTTGTTTACCCTTTTTTGCCAGTCCGGGACATATCCATTTCTGGATATAGGTATCGTGCGTTGTGATTGGTTAAGATCAAAACCGAAACAAAGCAAATTTGACCAAGAGCTACTGGAGATGAGTCAAACTCATATGCTAATAAGCAAAAATGTAAACAATGACGTCACGATGAATTATTGCTGGTTTTCAGTGTCACGCCATTCAAAATAGATCAAAATAAAAATCAAAACCATTCGATAGGTAAAGTCCAGAATCTGGCAAATAAAAGGGGGTAAATATACAAAGACCCTCGCCAAGATTTGAGTCGAAGGAATAATTCGTATACGAGATATCGTACGAAAATGGTTTACCCAAATTTATAGAGCTTTGTATGGAGAGGCCATGCTGGAGCTCATCCGGATGAGCTCCAACATGGCGGACGGAAACCAACTGAAACATCTGTTACCGAGTTTTGCTACAAAAGCGTGAATTTACTCCTAGAGGAACTGACAAACATTAAAGTAATACTTTTTCTAACACTTGAACTGTTTAGATAGCAAAATGCCTCGAAAAAAGTCACTTTTTTAACCTAAATGACAGCTCTCTCGGTCGTCATGTAAATGCTGCGTCACGCAAAAGCTTAGAAATTCAAGCGTACTCTATTACAAAACCAAGAACCCTTTTGAAGAACAAATTTGTTTGAAAATTAGTTTTGAGCTGCTCTAATATACCATGAAAGTAAAATCTCAGTAGGATCGAAAGTTTTGTAGTTTGAATTTCAGTGAAGTCATGTGAAAATCGGTCCTATTATGATCTCTTGTGTGAACATATTCTTAGTCGTATGTATGGATTTCTATCGATCGGCATAAATAAATTCTCTCTGATTTTCGCCTCAGGAGTTTCCATGCGTTGTAACTGACTTTTAAACTCGTGGGCTCCTGGGTGCATTCTCTTCCCCGCCGAGCTACTCTCTCACGGTGACGTCAGAGCTCACGATAGACTCCAGGGCCGGGTTGTTCGAAGCTGGGTTAAGGTACCCACGGTTAGACTAGTGTGAAATTTGAACTCGGATATGAGAGCTTAAAAGGCAAATTCAGTTTAATTCTCTGTGTCTACAATTTGATGATTGGATACTCTAAAAAGAATAGAGAAAATTATCCGATAGTGTGCTTTTGATAAAAGGAAAAAGAAAACAGGGTTAAAATTTAACCCCGGGTTAGCGCTAACCGGCGTTCGAACAACTGGGCCAAGGACACCGAGCCGAGAACGCCTAGGGACTAGGCTGACTCAGCTTCATTTGTAACCAAGACCACGTGATCAAAAGAAACGAGGGGACGAGAATGGAGAGTGAACAAAAAAAAAAAAAACACTTCATCTACTTTCGTAGCAAATATGCCTTATAATTTATATCGCCAGTATAGACGGTGACTTGGTTTAACCAAGTCACACTAAAAGCTTTCATTAGATAATCACGTACGTTTGAACTTGCGGGTGGTCAGTTATAATTATAATTATAATTTTAAATTTTTGATCAGAAAATTCGAATTATCTCTTCTATACACTGCGGTAATTTCTGTCTTTCAACTTGTATTTTTTTAAATTAACGACTTACAGTCAATTTAGAACATGAGCATAATCATAACGACATTGGTACCGAATAAACACCTGATTAAATACAGCTGTGTGAATCGGCTCTAATCATACTAAGAAGTAGTTTTCATTTATCGTTTGGGGTCATTTGCAGTTGAAGAAGAAGAAAACATGAAAATGTTGACCTCTTTTCGCATCTTAAGCCTTGCTTGGTTTGCTGTTAGTGTTCTCGGCCAAGAATGCGTAGATGTGACTCTTGATTGTAATCAGCCTGCACCTACAATTTATAAACTGGGCGATGCCTCATGCGCCTGTAATAGGCCAGAGCATGCTGGAGCATTGAAGTACGACAGCGGTAAAGTTCATGTGTGTTTGGGCAGCGAATGGAAAGCTTTACAGTTTGAGGAAAGCTACGGCTCAGAAACTAACCCTGGATATTCTTGCAAGGATATTTTGAACAAAGCCGGAGCACAGCTTAATGACGGCGTCTACTGGATTCGTCTACCAGGTACGAATGAAAATAGTGTCGACTTTATCAAAGAGGCGGTGTCACGAAATTACTCAAAATTCAAACGTTGGGAGCTGCAACCAAACTGAGTAAAAGATAAAAAAAATTGTCACTTAAAACGCAATAAGGTGTGAAAAACACAGCTAATACAATTGCAAAAGGAAGCGCGGATGGTCAAACGTGAAGACAGCTGAAACGGAGTGCAATTGTGGGTTTTGAAAACTTGTTAGCCTAACAGTTTTTTAAAATTCGTTTTTGTTATTTGTAACGTTTAAAATCATGCTTGGGAGGCATATTTGTACAGAGAGGAAGCTGTGACTTTGTACTGTCCAAGCCGTATCATTTCTCGATCTTCATAGCGAAAAAGGGCGTGTAATTGCTCGTATCAAAAGGAACAAGCCTGCCGTTACACAGCCCTGCCTTTTAACATTCTGTCATATCAAAAGAGTTTATAAAATGAAGCTTTGTGTTTCTGCGTTATGATAATTAAAAGGAATTTTTCTTTTTTCTTTTATCAGGAGTAAGTTTGCGGGAAGCCTTTCCAGTTTATTGCGACATGGTTGCGGGAGGTTTGTGAAAATCTTTGTGTCATCACTAGAAGCCTATATTTTTTGAGAATTCTTGAAATATCTTATTTAACGGGTTGGACGAATTACACCATTTTATAGTTTGGTATTCAATTTATTGTTAGCTCTTAAATTCATTTATTTACATCGAGTCAAGTTAAATTTGTAATTTATATTTAAGATATATTTACTATTCAGTTTACTGAGTATGTATTTTTTAATTTAATGTTCACTTACACTTTGCATATAAAGCATGCATCTTAGTTTTGTTGTAAATTTAAATAGAGGGTCATCGACAAATTGAATAGTTTTTGTCAGTTTTTGTAGCTTTTTCATGCAATCCTCTTTAAATGAAGTGTATTATTATTATTGTTATTGTTATTATTACTATTATTTATTAATTAAACTCAATTTTGCCTGTCAACCGGAAAAATTCCCTTGGAGTGGGTTACAGCTACTAACAAGAGCCATTCACCAAGGGTAACAAGGGTCTGGTCACCTCTCAACTCTCAAGAACTCTTCGTTGTATTCTTGCAGTTCGTAATAACGGAATGCGGTCGTCTGCACCTGCCCTGGTCTTACCCTTTTACTAATGTTCTGAAGCGACTTATTCAGACCTCGAGGGATTACTCCCAAACCTCCTACAGCATCCGGTATACGGTGCACCTCCACTTTTCGCATAGCCCACATCGGAGATCGTGAGATTTGATTAAAAAGAGTGGTCAGAAAACAAAAAAAAAAATTCAGTAAGTGCGTGACTCCCTTTGCAAACGATCATATGGGACCTAAAAAAAATTCTCAATAGTTTCTACACAAATATATCAAAAACTTTATATCACCCCACGTAATGCATAATTCCGATTCTGGAATCCGGGAAATATTTGCTTGTGGAATCCGAAATCCTGGGATGCGGAATACAGCTCAAAGAATCCGGACTCCATGGCGTGGAATCCAGAATCCAAGACTGTCTTTGGGGCGACTTAGTATAAACGGCAACGGTACTCTTGCGCCATTTGTAATTAAATTCACGGTTTGTGTGATGTAATCATTTATCAGGTTGGACCTTGGTATTCAAAATTGTCAGCGGTGTTAACAAGAAAGTATGGGACCTGTACAACTCGGACTTAACGTCTGCTGAATTCGTAACCGCAGCACTTGACGTTACAAAACAGTACCCGGATCACTACAAGAACCGCGTGATAATGAACTGGAGTAGTTTCAATGCATCGCAGGTTAGTAGAGAAAGTTTTAGAGAACACAGAGGCCCATTAGTTTAATTGCAATAAAATACCACAGCAGAAGCATAGAGTAGCCAGGTACTATGCAATGAAGACACTATACAGGGGCGTAGCCAGCCTTTTTTTGCTTTTAAGTCCTAGTCATATTGAAGTCCTTGTTGGCTGTTCCCCTCATTCAGTGTATTTTAAACCAAAGGAAAAAAACTAGAGCAAAAACAAAGAGGAGATAACAGTTTGCTAAACAGTATTTAAGAGCTGAGATAGCTTGAGACCGTCCAAAAGTACGAATTTTTAACTTAAATGATTGGAGTGAACATAGGGGATCTCTACAACGAATCTACTTGAAAACCAAGATGGCTCTCACCGACAGATTTTCCTAGTGAAATATATGCCAGTTTTGCATGCCCATCGCGGCGACAGACATTGAGTTGCAGTTTCACGACTTTCACGACCTTTTATCTCGTGATTTTAACCAAAATTCCTGTTAATCCCTGGCTTAATGGCCGCTACGCCACTGGTATAGGATATATTTCGTTCTCTTTTCACCATACTCTTTTCTCTGTTCACACCATCGTGCCCGTGCCCGAATGATGGCACCTTGAAGTTTTTCATAAAAAAGTTCCAATTTTTCTTTTATAGCCGTATTAAAATCGCTTGCATTTTTATCGGTAGGATCGGATTCGAATGATCAGCTTTGCATTGTTAAATTCATCTTGCAGTATTTAATATGGTAACATCACCTTTACTGCACCATTTGTTGTGGTTCCGTTCGGACGCTCATGAAATTTGTTTTCGCATGGGTATTGTAATTTTTAAAAACCTAATCAGGACGGAAATAGTAACTCAAAAGGGAATAGAAAAAGTAGAGGCTCCGTTTGGTGTGTTCAAACGAAAAGAACATTAGTGAGTACACTTTGCGATGAATGGTGCAACGAATGTTAATTTTGTATTTTTTTGACTTTAACTTCGGGTCAGAATTGATTAAAACGCAAGCCTCGGTTGGTCTTCGGACGTCTTGGATTTTCATATGTTAAGTAAATGAGAAGGAGTACAGTGTTTTAAACATTAATTAGCCTGCATGGTCTTTTTCTCCATTGCATATGTATAGGTAATAGCATGATTTGTAGTGATATGTGGCATAAATACCACGAGTGATATTTCAAAATTGTTATACCTAATTTCACGAGCCGTTAGGCGAGTGAAATTTTAGACAATTTTGAAATATCACGAGTGGTATTTGTACCAAATATCACGTACGAATCATGCTATTATTTGTTTATTCTACTACCCGCAAAAGGTTTGTAATTTTCACATGTAGGTATTTCAAATTAAGCTGAAATACCACTGCTCTAAGCCAATCAGATTGCAGAAATTTCTCATGTAGTAGTATAACGGGAATAATTTGTTCGTGATATACTACTTAGTTCCTTTGATCTCTTTTCTATTTAAAGGCGAGAGTGGCACTGTACGAAGGTGGTATAAGCAAGAAAGACTTGTTATTTAACGCAGATGGGACGGATAAGCTGAATTGGTTCTCATTCAACAAAATGACCACTTCCTCTTGGTCTGACATCTCATCGGAACCCAGAAACTACTTTACAATTCAGGGTGATTGTCACACTGACGATGGGCGATGTCGTAGTTTTTTCATCAACAGAAGCTACGCTGGTTGTGGAAGTGATTCGGGATGGCTTGCAGGGTCAACCTCAAGCAAATGGTGTTCTTGGGAAAACAGTGCTGCTCACAAATTTAACGTCCTGTACAGCAAGCTGTCCACTTACACCAACTGGAACACAGCTGGTGAGTTTTTTTCTTGTATAAAAAGACGACAGTGAACTTACGAAACAAGACGGGAGAAGAAAGAAGACGGAAAACCTTGTGTGACAAGCTTGACAACAATTTTGTTTGAAAACTTTAATTCCCGCCAAATTTCACCCTATAATTAAAGAGATCTTCTTCTAAAAGACTAGAAAACATTAATGTTCATTGAAGATCACGACAAATCAGGGAAGTAATAGCCCGTCAGGTTTGTCGCACACACAAGCGTTTATAGCAGCTGTCTTCTTTTTGCTGTCCTGTTGCGTAAACTCACTTATGTCCCTGACGTTGACGTCGAAAATAATTCACTGGCATAAGACTGTTATCCACTTAGAACGATAACCATTACTGACAACCACGCGCTAAATAAATCAGCTGTCTCGAGTCTACTCATAAATGTGTCCCAGTTTACGACATCACGCATTGAATTCCCCTACTCTGAGTCGTTAAAGTCGTCTCTTGAATGCATCTGAGCAACGCACCTAGGCGAGACTTGGGAAATGGCTGAAACGAAAGTGCGGGACGCCATCAAGGGGAAGCTCAACATTGAAGTTGACATAGATCGCGCTCACTGTGTTGAGCGTAGAAAGTCTGAAGGAATCAATGAACACCAAGCTGGTGCAAAGCCTAGAGTTATTGTGTGCCGACTAGTAGTTAGCGCTGTAGTAAAAAAGGCACGAAAGGAAAAACCAGAGGAATTGTTTATTTGTGAAGATCTTTCGCAAGCGACGCTTGAAAAGAGGAAACCTCATTTGGAGAAGCTTAAGACGGCCAAGCAGGCAGGAAAATCAGCATATTTTATCTTAGATCGCTTACAGCAATCACATACACGTACATAATGCATGTTGCAAGGAAAGTATCCATAAATCAAGTTTTTGCCTTACGGACACTTTATTATAGCCTTATCTTACGTAAGGGTCTGCGCATCGACCTAGCTACCCATCAAGCCTCAGAAGAATAACTACGCTTCAAAAACTAGGGTTGTAAGAACTATGTCGAGGAGCGCTTTTGAAGCTCTCACTGGCGCTTTATTTAAACATTTATAGGAATTCTGAATCAGTTGAGATTAGGTTTAAACTTCAAATAGGAAAATTTATTTATCAATACAAATCCGGCTTATTTCCTTGTAGCTTCAATAATATGTTTTTCATGACACGCCAGGTGCATTCTTTATATGGCACCAGAATTTCGGAGCTTTTCACTGTACCACATTGCAGGACTAATATAAGAAAGTTCTCCATCAGTTTCCAAAGTCCCAATTAGTTTTGAAATTCGATTGAAATGCAACAAGTAGTACCGCTTCCTTTTGCTGTAAGCTGAAAGCAGTCCTACTTAACATAAATATTCATTTATTATTTTCTTTACCTCTGCTTTTCATTTTCATTTTTTTCCTCACTTTTTTCCTTTCGCAAGCTTTTTTTAGCCTAACTATGACTTATGCGATTATTTAATATATTTTAAGATTTACTGTAGCTCTGTCATTGATTTTTGCATGGATAATTCTGCTGTTCATTTTTTGTTGTAATAATTTAACTGAGGGAGCCCATTTCTTATAAGCCCAGTAGTTTCCGACTGGAGAACGACTGGAGAACTGACAATTTGACTAACAATAGACGACTGTTTAACTGTGACAATAGACGGATCATAACGCACCAATTACTGATTACGAGTCTTCATAGCCAATAACATCACGGCTAAACTAATAGATGAGCAATAACGTCGCGACGTAATTGACCAATCAGATCAATAACCAGAGCATAATACCGTCAACTGACCTGATACAACTCACTTTGACTCTGAAGATGACTACCGCACAGGTTGTCGAAACGTCAGTCACTGTCCTATTCAGGACTATACGTTCACCCGGACGATCAAACTCAAAGTACTTTTCCAGTGGTTTCCCTTGGGCTTCCTCCCCATTAGCTTTTTAACAACCTCGTCCCCAGGGCTTTTCCCTTAAAAAATGGGTGGGGCGGGAAAAGGCCCTGGCATCGGCTGGTCACGTGCACAGCCCAAATATTCCTGAGAAGCTAATTTATATGCAACCCGCTGGTTTTGTGCTGACAGAAGTCGAACGGAGCAATGATATATATCGCGACCTGTATGTCAATATTTTCGCGTCTGTGCGATTCAAAAGCTTAAGATCCATTTAATTGCGTATTATTCAAATGCTACAAGTTTATGAAAGGGCGAACCGGCTCTACGTTGTCACGTACAAGATATGTCAAATGCTTCAGAGCTGAGACAAGCTGTTATATCGAGTGGTACCTCGACTGAAATTCATCGTGACTGTGGAATTACTGTACGATCAAGCAGAAAGTGATTTTTTCCAATGTCAAACAAAAATGCGGGTCTTTGCCTCTAGGATCTGCAGTGAATTTAAACAAATTCAACTTAATTGAAATAGAATTGTTCATCAAAATGCTTTATGGAGTCTGGCCTTTTCTACAACCCGACCATGAAACAAACAAATCTCCGCGCCGGATGCAAGTCAGCCCTCCAGCCAGGAACGATGACAGGTCGCCGATCTGAAACGTTTTAAGATCTCTTATATCTTTTCTCTTCCGAGGATAAGTACAAAGGATTTTCCTTATATCAAAGGGAAGATTGACCGATCGATTGGAATCAACTACAGCTCTGACAATTTTAAATGGACCCAAGTCTCTCTTTGTTACCAGTCGTTTGATACCCTGGGTGCCAGAAACTTTTCATGCGCGGTTTCCGGTTTCGGTCAAGTCTCGCAGAGGTCAATGAATTTTTTAAAAATACAGGTCATACTAGTTAAGTCTAAACCAACGCGTGTCGCTATGATATGGCTGACAGTCAAGGTCAATAGAACTGCTAGGTTGTGTACGGCGGTCCACTTCGCAAGAAATAAATAAAATATCAAAAGAGTCGCGAAAACGGACTTTTCCATGCCAGTACAAACTTTATGCATGTACGATAGCTTGTTTGTCATTTATATCGCTCTATAGAGGAAGTTTTACAAATGTTACCCCTCACTGTCTCCTTCATAGAAATCGGAGGAAAGCAAAAAATTACCATAGCCAGTATCTGTGACAAAAAAAGAAAACTTTTCGTTACTAGTCAAGAGATATAAAAGGCCGCCCAAGATCGCGCACTGTGAGGTCTCGCATAATTTTAGCTTTTCACATAGCGCTAATTTATTACACCCAGGATTTTAGGGTGTACGAGGGGACACGTGACCAGCCGATGCCAGGGCCTTTTCCCGCCCCATCCATTTTTTTAAGGGAAAAGCCCTGGGGACGAGGTTGGCTTTTTAAATATTTAGATTTTCTTCTTTTTGTACATCTTATGCAAAGCAATACACTGAACTGAACCAAACGAGTCTGTCTTATTTACCGTTTTTATTCTTCGCGAAGCTTCGGAGGCCGAGGTTTATAATTTTGTGGCATGGGTCAAGAATTAACGTGCGTAGATCGCACAGCGAGACAGAAACACGCGTAGGCTAAAAGGTTGGTTACATATATATATCTGGGTTGGTGTCTGCAATGACGTCATTAAGTGACAAACTTGGTGCGTTGGTTTTGAGCTTTTTTAAGGTTGCTTTGGCTTTGCTTTTTTGCTTTTGGCGATGAATTCTAAGGGCAGAATTAAGTACTTTACAGAGAACATTGAAGCATGACTTTTGTTTTTACTTTGTTTAAACAGCAAATGTTGGAGTGGCTGACGTACTTGCAGTTTTGCTGAAATAAGGTACTTTACATAACATAGAGTAGCCTTAATTGTCAACTCATTGTGGACTTTCAGCTTAGGTTAACTTTGAAGAGTACGAGCCAGTGAAGTCGTCGTAATAACGCTCGGATTTTGCTGTTGCTTTAACAAAGAAATGTTCACAAAGCAAATAACATTGATCAAATAATAAAATTAACAAGCCCGAAGGGGGTTGGGGAGGGGGGGGGGGGGGGGGGGTTACTTCCTATAAATGACTTATGGGAAGGCTTCGACCGAAAGGGGTACCTTTTGCAGGCTTCAGGTATACTATTAGTAACCGTTGGTTAGAAAGTACAGGCGAACATATGGGTTTACCTTAGAGATGTGATGGATGAAAACCAAGACACAGTTCTCTTTTGATGAAAACCGCTTTCATAATTGCGTACGCGAATCCGAGAAAGCCCTTTTAGTTCCAGGAATCGCGGATTGAACAACACAGTAAACAAGACTCATATTTAATTAAACGATTTTATTCACAGTTGCTTAGATACAATAAACGGACGAATGGTGGGCCGGGAGAAGAGACAGCTTTATTGGCTGGCAAAGACACATTGAAACAGTAATGCGTGACACAAGTAATGCGTGTATACAGTAATGACTGCACGAAGTCTTATTATTCAATCGAAGGTTCAATCCGTGTTCAATGACTAAAGACCGTTGATATGCAATAGACAATAAGGAAACAGCTAAGTTTACCACTGGAGTTTAAAGCTTATTGAAACTTTCGGGAGACAAGCGACGTAACCTGCATGGAACTTATAAAACTACGACAACCATGCACTGTAGTGAAACCTGAATAAACTTAATTTACATCGATTTCTACACTTTGCTAACACTCATATCTTACCGAAAACTTGTCCCAAACAAAGCTGAGATTCCCGGCCGGGAAGGCGAATCAAAAAGTTGCACATTTGACAGAGCTTGTGTACCCGAATTACGTTTGCTTGCGAATCGAATTATTATAAAAATGGTTGTTGCATCACAACAAACATCAGACGGACCTTAAACTCAACACCAGGTCCTTTGCAGCCACATGCCATGCATATTAGTTGGTACAACACGGACATCCCAAGAATGAGGACAGATTCGGGGAAAACCTCGTTATACAGCTCATAGAGTACCGCTGACCAAGATAAGTCTGGGGGCTCATCTTGTCCCCCGCAATGAAAGAATAGGGATTTCACTGGTTGAAGTATGTGAAAGGGTAGGGAAATCAGTCATGTCGGTCGGTAAAAAGGCCAAAAAGTGTTATCAGGTGCATTTTATTGCTGCGTGAAAGTAAAGAAGAAGTTCTAGTTTTGTGATTTATTCATATTCAAAAGACAGTGCATTTAAAGCAGTTAAAAGGGTTTAAAAGTAGGTAAGTGAAAGGGGTACCATTTTGTATACCTTCCATTGACAAATTTTGTCAATGGAAGGTATACAAAAGGGATACCTCTTTTGTCAAAAATGGTATATAAAAGGGGAAGGGGTTGGACCTCAGGGCGGAGCCTCCTCATTTAAAACTTTGTTGTGTACCCTCCCCCGCATCCCGGAGACAAGTAAGCTTAGTTAAAAAGTTTTTACTTGGCGCAGATAAGCCCCTCACAAGTGCTTCTTTTCACATCCTCGGAGACCCAGGCGCAGATAGTTGGTGAGAGGGAAAGTCTAAACGGGAGGGAAAATATGGCACGAAGAAAAGTAAAGAACGGCGAGTAGAGCCCCTGGGGACAATGTCTTACCAGACCAGTTCCAAACGGTCGCCGCCATCCTGGCTTCTGATTGGTGCCAGAAAACTTTTGTGTTTTTTCCGCCCAATCAGAAGCCAGAACGGCGGCGACCGTTTGGAACTGGTCTGGTAAGACATTGTCCCCAGGGGCTTTTCTCGCCGTTCTTTACTTTTCTTCGTGCCATATTTTTCATCCCGTTTAGACTTTCCCTCGCCCCCACTATCTGCCCCTGGGTCTCCGAGGATGTTCTTTTCAATGCTTGCATTCATTCTTTGATTTCCCCTAACTTTAATTTTTTTCATCTCTTCAGGCAAAGAACATAAGCTCACAGGAGGATTTTACAAAGGAATGAAGAGTTGCAGCAAGTTTATGTTGATATTCTTTTGATATCTATATGGTCCTTAATAGTTGTAACAAGAAGATAAAAGGGAGAGATAAAAAGAATAGAGGATAGAATAAAAGTAGCAATAAAGATAGATCAAATGTTGAAATGAATTACAAATCAGTGTTTGCATGCTTTCAGAGGTAAAATTGAAAACAAGGTATATCTTGGTATTAAAGTGACAACCCCCAAAGTATAGTGAAGTAACTCATGGCCCCAAATAAACCCCAAAAGTAGCAACTCCCCAGAGTGAAGTATGGAGCCCACTCCCAACGCCCTGAAAATAGCGTCGGCTCTCTCACCCGAACTGAAATACGTGACAGTACTACAGGCTGCAGTACAAGTTGACAACTATTTTAGAAAATTATTCTTGGTTTCCTATTCAATTCGATGGAAAAGCAATCCTTGATATAGCTGATTCATCAAAGCTTGAGGCAATAGTTTTAAGTTTCTTAAGCGGTTTAAATTATTGTTAATCGTCTTACTTGGCTTTGGGGGCTCTTGTAGTGGCTATAAAAAAAATAAACAAAACTTAAAATGGCATTTAAAACAAAAGTTAAAGCAATGATTCGGCCTTTTTTAACATCAGAATCAACGCCTTACAGCTGTTGGTTATGTTTAGTAAGTAAAGGATTAAGTTTTGCTAAAGGTATGTTCACACATAGCTTTTGCGGCGGCACGAAAATCATATTGGATAGGATACAAGTGATCTCCATCCCCAAACCAGGGGAGGAGGCGTCTACAGAGTGACTTGGCGCGTTTATCGCAATAATTAACACCTTCGGAAGCCTATTTAAGGCTTCTGACACCTTTGACGATTTCCAAGTTTTGACAAAGATGGCTGACAGTCATCGAAACTGTCAGCAGTATTAAGACTTTAAGATTTTGGCTATGTTTTGAGAACATTTAAAGAGATATTAACTGTACTAGCCTGATGAATTTCTTCAAGAACATACTGGGTAGGGCTTCTCTTCACGCACACAAGAACGGTGAAAGTTTTGGGGCGATTTCTGTAACGTTTTGTGACCAGAAAACGGCTCGGCGACTAGGTCAGGCAAAAGGTCCATGCGTTTGAGCGTTTTTACAGCAGGTTACAATGGCTTAGGTAACATTCAATGGCACCTAATTTGTGACGTAAGGCCACGAAAAAAGGGACTTGGGGACAAAAATGGAGGCACTTTACAGTGGCGAATTTAGTCAGATCTTAGAAGTATTAAAGTGAGGGCCCCTCTTATTCCTCGGCGGTCCCTTATAGGAAGACCCGGCCTTGAAAATTGTTTTTCTTGGCCCTGCGGACCTCAGTTCGGCCTATGAATACAAGGGAAGCCGAACCCTCCAGGCTATGGATAGAATAAACGATAAGAAGAAGTTAGTTTGAAAAAAAACACGTAATCGTCTTTCCTGGCAGAAATGCCTTTAAAAATTTATTTTACTTTGCTAGTGGAGACGGGGACTTGACATAACCAAGCTACACTCAAAGAAGGCATTTGATCAGTTATCGCACATCAGTAAATCCAACTAGTGGTCTATTATCAATGCAGCGTTCTGATTGGTTGAGCTACTACTAGGCTGTATGTTATAGCCCTCGAGAAGCGAAAAGCGCTGGCTTTGAAAACCAAAACAACGGCGGCTGAATCGCGTTTTGCTAGCTAAAGTTGTTTTGTCTCGATATTTTTGACCGACTAGTTGGATTTTACTAATTAAAACAATTATTCCTCTCGCCATCGTGGAGTTTTGACTCAGAGGCCATTCGGGCTCGAGGAATAATTGTTAATTATAGCACTCACGGGTGATCATACAATAATTTACTTATCAAATTAGAAAACTTATAGTCGGTCTTCCGTGCGTAGCGCTAATATTTTTGTCTTTCAACTTGTAAATAATCCTTTCTTTCTTTTTAATTAACGCCTTACTGTTAATTTGAAATGAGCATCGTATCAGTAACGTTGGCACTGACTAAACACCTGATTAAATACAGCTGAATAAATCGGCTTTAATCATTCTAAGAAATAGTTTTTATTATTTGCGGTCATTTGCAGTTGAGAAGAGGAACTGAAAACATGAAAATGTTGACCTCTTATCGCATCTTAAGCCTCGCTTGGTTTGCTGTAACTGTTCTCGGCCAAGACTGCATACATGGGACTCTTGATTGTGACCAGCCTGTACCTACAATTTTCAAACTGGGCGACCCCTCATGCGCCTGTAATAGGCCAGAGCATGCTGGAGCATTGAAGTACGACAGCGGTAAAGTTCATGTGTGTTTGGGCAACGAATGGAAAGTTATACGGTTTGAGGAAAGCTACGGCTCAGTAACTAACCCTTGATAAAACTTTGTTGTGTACCCTCCCCCACATCCCGGAGACAAGTAAGCTTAGTTAAAAAGTTTTTACTTGGCGCAGATAAGCCCCTCAAAAGTGTTTCTTTTCATTGTTTGCATTCATTCTTTGATTTCCCTTAACTTTAATTTTTTTCATCTTTTCAGGCAAAGAACATAAGCTCACAGGAGGATTTTACAAAGGATTGAAGAGTTGCAGCAAGTTTATGTTGCAATTCTATTGATATCTACATGGTCCTTAATAGCTGTAACCAGAACATGAAAGGGAGAGATAAAAGGAATAGAGGATAGAATAAAAGTAGCAATAAAGATAGATCGAATGTTGAAATGAATTACAAATCAGTGTTTGCATGCTTTCAGAGGTAAAATTGAAAACGAGGTACATCTTGGTATTAAAGTGACAACCCCCAAAGTAAGGTGAAGAAGCTCATGGCCCCAAATAAACCCCAAAAGTAGCACCTCCCCAGAGTGAAGTATAGAGCCCACTCCCAATGCCCTGAAAATAGCAAGACTATCAGTACTGGTTTTGTATTATTTTGCCAATCAATAGTCAGGTGAAAGTGAGATACTGTAATCATGATAAGGCACTTTAGGCCATCCCAATAAAATGTTGCATTTCCCATTGCCTGACTGACCCATTTTTTTCAAAAAGTAAAAAAAAAAAAAAAAAAAAAAAAAATTTCAGATTCACTAGCCAAAGAAGCAAGTACTTTAATTTACAAGCACACGATCTTGTTTTATTTAACAATTGGTATGATAGGATGTCCTTGTCTTTAATTTTTTTAAAGGCTGTTATTTGATAGTCGAAAAGACCACGTTTTCGAGTTGAATTTGTAACCAGGCTTTCTTACTTAGCAGTCCGGCTTTCTCTGGAGCCCAGAACCCTTCAAGTGTTCATTCTTTTTTTTCTTTGCCCGACCGACTGACCCACCATCACAAGAGGTGGGGCGATGGGAAACGAAACATTTTATTGGGATAGCCTTACAAAGAAAAAAAAAAAGGATTACAAAAGTTCCATTCATGTGTCTGTCCAAGTCAAACTGCACCATGTTTGGCCTAAACATTAGGTGCAGAATCATTTGCGGACTACACGTTAGTGTCAGTTGTGATCTCTGTCAACAACAACTTCAGAATTCAGCGCCTCAGCTAAGGCAAACTGAGGGATTTCTGATCCTCTCACTTTTAAAGTATAACAAGCAGTTTCCACTTTCTGCATACTTGTTTTTAAAACTCTAATTTTCGAAGCAAGGTCTCTGGAAACGTTACCGAACGACGTGAATGCATCGTGGATCTCGCGAAGAAATGAACACACCTCAAAAGGGGTGTTTTTGTCCCCCTTTGCCGCACTGTTTATACAAAGGCGCATCAATTCTCCCGTCAAATCAGCTACTCCAAGGATATAGTCGAACGGGTTTAGATCCAAATCTTTTCCCCCATCACTAGAGAATTCAAAAGAAGCTTTCACCTGCTCGAACGAAATCAATGTCTTGTGTCTCAGATAATGACTGAATGACAGAGCTTCAATGTATTCTTGGACGCCTGGTGAATATGCCCGTGAGAACAAGAACGGGTCTTCGCCTTCCAACTCCGAGGCTATCGTTTTAAGGCATTCCTTGACTTCTAAAAACTTCTCATCTGCTTCTTTCAAAATCTGTTCCGGGTTTTCACAACCGGGGAACCTTTGTAAAAGGAAGATAATTCTTTTACTTGCTATGGTCACATCCCGGCTGCATTTTACTAAGCGCTCGTGTTTGTCGTGCCTTGAGTCAAGTTCTCTCTGGTGATTTTTGAATGACAAAATTAGAGGGGAGTTTTCGTCAATGTTTCTCTTCGGTGGACTCATATCGTCTGCTTTGCGTTTCTCCGCACGCCTGTTTCTCTTTTCCCTCTCGACAGCCGCCATTTTGAAAACCGACTACGCAATAGATCAAGCATTCTTATTGGCTCTTATTTCTGAACCAATCAAACGAAGTCTCAGAAGTCATTTCGTGGACCTTGCAGAAAAAAATGGCGGCAGATTTGAAGGATTGTTAAAGGGCAATTTATTTGTTAGCGACAATGTAAAAGTGCATGTGTTGCGCCAATATTTAAAGAAAAGATGAGTTCGGGCAGAGCAAGGGGTAATTTTTGGCGAGGAAGAGGCCAGAGATTTCACGGACAGACGAGAGGAAGAAGTCAGCGGGGAAGAGGTGGGCTAAATAATTAACACTTATTGGATGAAAATGTTTGTAACGGAGTAGTAGCAAGTCAGCAAGACAAGGTCGCTTTGGAGCTTGACTTTGGAGCAACTTTTGGGACGTTGTAAAGAAATGAGAAATGACGGAAAGTTTTAATAATTTGCGATATTTTCCTTAAATCAGGGTGACAAAGGGGAATAAGGGGGATTTACGCCTATCAATTCTTGGTTTGCAACCACGTGGCAAGGCGGCCATGTTGGGGGTCAATACAATAGAAATTTTGCCCGAAGAATTTACATGAATCCCAGAGGAGAGAAATGCTTTTGTTCTTGACCAGCAATATGGCCGCCGTGAGGTCACGTGCAAAGTAGCTATGGTTTGCAACAGGATGAGGTTGGGGGGGGGGGGGGGGGGGGGCAATGGGGTAGTGGGCAACCCACAGGAATTAAACTTACTGAAGTGCACATTGGTAGGAAATTGACATACTGAATGTCCCCAGGGTGGGAAATTTGACTCAGCCGCCATCTTGGAAGGTAGAGGACCAGGGAATGAGTGAAGAGGTCCAACATCTTAGAAAATACCCAGTAATCATTTGAATGAGTTTCCCACATTTTGATGCGTTCATCTCTTTGTGAAGGATGGCAGAATGAAAGTTAGAAGTATCTTGTTGCTCTTTAAGTTTTTGAAGTTTTATGACAAAAAGTATTTTATTCATCGGCATTGAGAAGCAATACTTGCACAAAGTCTCATTTGAAAATATGCTTTCTACTTAACGTGTAGCATGAAAATTTTGCGGGAGTTTTATTTTGCGGATTGGCGATTTTTTGTTGTTTGCGGGAACAAATTTTTGCGGTTTGAGATGACTGAAATTTCTGGTGGGAACTAATTTTTGTGATTCTCTGTTCAAGTAGCAGAATATTTAAGTGGAAGAAACGTTAATATGGTATTTTCAACTTTTACTTTACGGTATGTTGAGTCAAAGTTCGCTCTACTTACATATTTAATTTGAGAATAATACAGTAATCACTGTAATATCTTACTGCACAAAGGGACTGAAAAACAGTAAAGCAAAACAAAAGCCTATCCCTACCATACACAACAAGTCTATTAAAAGCAGAGTTTTTAATTTGACTGAAGGGAGTTAATTTTCGCGGCGTTTTATTTTGCGGTTTTTTTTTCTGCAGGAACTAATTTTTGCGGATCGAGGTCAATCCGCAAAATTCGCAAAAATTAGGACCCGCAAAATTTAGCCTGCGCGCAGATGAAATTAAACTCTGGTTAACTCCGTCTGCGAAACAGCGCCGAAATCCTTGCTCTGGACTTCCAGCTGTGTACCCAGATTTGAGTACGCGCCACGATTGGCCAGTTAAAAAAGGCCTTTGTTTTGTTTGTCGTGATCGCCAATCAGGTTGAACGGAAATTCGAAACGCACTTCCGGTAATTCGTTGAGTCCGTTGGGGGTTCAGAACAAGGATCTCTGCGTTGCTTCGCAGACGGTACTAATCAGAGCTTAGTTATCGTCTGTACGCAGGCTAGCAAAATTTTCATGCTACACAGTACTTGTTTTCACCAGAGGCTCCCCTGCCACAAATTTTTGTTATAATGAAAAGATCAAAAATTCATGCTGGACCACAGTTGTAACAAACACCAGCGCTTTTATTGGTCATAACTCTTCTTGATGATGACATGTCATGTTCTGGCATTGCACATTGCTGTAAATACTGTGTGAAAAAATTCAAAGATACTTAAATTGGGAGTATAAAATGTGTGTTAAATTGCCAGCTACACTAAATATCCAGCTAAAATATGTCTTCTACACTTAGGGATTGCATAAAGTTTGATATTGTGGGTACCATTATTTCGTCACCAAGAAAAAAATGCACTCTGGAGATGCTCAGTTGAGTGTTGTGAGTGTCTATATTAGTTCGCCCCAGGGGTGGGAATTTGACTCAAAATGGAGACCCAAGGGTGTGGAAATTGACATTTGAAAACCTGAAAATGACAAATTTTCGGTGGGTTGCCCCCCCCCCCCCATCCTGGGGCAAACCATTGATAGGTACATTAAGCTTATTTTATCATGCATCACCTTGACTGTTTTTTTAGGCCATCACACATCATGGGGAAAAATATTAGCCATCATGCACGTAAATGAGGTGCAAATGCAGAAGTTAACTTGGCAATATTTCAACCCATTGAATGAATCAGCTCTAATATAATTTGTTTTCAGTGTAATGCACGTCAGAAGTTAATTGATTGTACAAAAGGGTGTTCAGAAATCTGGTGTTGAAAAAAAAGATATTGACCATAGAAACCAGTATTCACTGACCTGAGAATAGAGATCATAATACTATTTTGACAGGAGATCACCTCACATGGCCATTTTGGCCTGATCATGCACATCATGCTGATAATTTGGCACCCATCACACGTCACGCAAAACCCCTTTGCCACCCTGTTAAATTAGTGGCCTTGTCTTGCATGGTTTAGCTGGGGACGTATAAAAACAGTAAAATGAGTATATTGTCAAGGCTGTCACTAGGGGACAATGATGCCTTTGACAAAGACGCTTTTGTCTGGCTGCAATATGCATGACCCCCCTGGCTACTTTTATAGAATACAAATGAAAATGGAATGTAAAGAACCTCCTAGCTGTTCAATTTCTCACTTACTACTGGAATTATATCTGGCAACTTGATATCTTAGTGATAGACCTGATTGTTCTCTTTGCCACAATCCGATCCAATAAAAACAACAATATTTTATTTGCATAGATGGTATTTCATAAAAGAAAAAAAACATAAAGGATAATAGTAGAAAAATACAGCATTTCAGGTGGTGTTGGGCGGGAAGTGGGGGGATTGGGGGGGTGGAGGAAGGCAAGGGTTGGAGGGAGAGAGAGGTGTTTGATCCCAAGTTCCTTTTTGGCCTTTTTTTTATCAGAGTATCATTAAAATATAACCTTAGTCTTGCATATAAATGTTTGTTGTAGAGTCGCAGTGATGTTACAATAAATGCGCTGTTGCTTTTTTGGGGGAAGCCATTTCTTATAAAATTACCCTGGACAGGGTCCCAGTCTTTCAATATCCTGTTTCACTTGCCTAAATACTGGTACTAAATTTCCTCTTCCCAGGGATTGCAAAAAAATGGTCAAGTGTACAGGGTGATTGTTCATGTAATTAATTGATCCATCCTTATTGTGGCACCAGCACAAGTTGTGCAAAGATTATATTACTCTAAATTCCTCATTTTGGATAAAATGATCATTGTCTTAGTGAAGCAGAGAGAAATTTACTGGCTTGGAAAAGTATGGCCAAAGGAGAATTAAAAGTACAATGTTATGTAGCTAAGATTTGTACTTTCTTGAATGCTATTCTTTAAACCTGCTTTCAGGTGAAGGGGCAAATCCTCTTCCAGGCCAAGGTAGCTCTAGGCCTCAACAACAGCATCAAAGGACCTGGCAGGTGCAGACAAGCTTAACGCCCTGCCCTTTTAAAAAATGGAGTATCTACTTCCCTGATACTGGTAAGTTAGCTGTATAGTTTAGTTTTGTTTGAAACTTTCATCATCTAAAAATCACTATGATATAAGATTAATACTTGCATACAAAATAAATTTAGGAACAAGTCATTTTAATGTTAAAACAATGTACATCACCTTCCATGAATTTAAAATTCAAAAGTACGTTATTAAGAAGTGAAACTCATGAGAGAAAAAGAGCTCTCTCTGTAGATAGAGCACATGTTTACAGTTTTTGTTATGTCTGTTACATACACTTGTGATTTTATCAGCTTGCTAAGACATATCGGTATGAAACTTGACCTGCATTATCGAAGTAATAGAGTGTAAATTCCTGCATGGAAGGAAAACTTTTTGATGCACAAGGCGATGCTTTTTTATCTGACTGATTACATGTAAGTTATGCTTCACCTTCATGTCATATAGCGTGCCGATGTCTTAAGCGTTGAAGAGAAAATGAAGCATGACTTTTTGCATCAACAAAAATAATTTTTGCGATACAACAGATCACACTTCACCTTTATGTTATGTAGCACGCTGATGACCACAGTGACCCTTTTTTTGCAAAATTTCATCGCTTTTCTTACTTACGGACAGACAGTCTGGACATTAACGACAATAATTGTCAATAATTATTATTGTATGACATGACTGCATAGTGTTACAGTTTCTATGGAAACGTCAAACACAAAAACTGTCCATTTAATTTGCTAGCTTACATCTAGTTTATTGTTTTGTGGCATTCCTAAACAGTACAGAATTTATGCAATGTAATTTGTTAGAAAATAATGGTCATTAAAGGTTTTTTGTGCTACTCATAAACATGCATAAGTATCCAATTTACAGTTTATAACCCAGAGTCTTCTCTTGGAACTAAAACTGAGGCTATTATGAAGTTTGTGGAAAAACATGCTGCTCAACTTAGCAAGGTACTGTAAAATGTTAACTAAATACACATTATAGCAATGTTGACATTAATCGTGACGTCTAGCCTCTAGTTTTTTGAAAAGTACATCTTATGTTTGTTTGCTAACAAATCAAAAGACAGCCACTTTTATCAGCAAGTCTAACTTGGGGTCTAGCAAAAATTATAGCTGATTTATTTTGCTAGAACTTAACATAGAAATTTTTGACTTCTTCATGTATGAAGTAGTCAGACTGAAATCTGTTATAGGTATGTCATTGTTGTGGTGATCGTATTTTGTTCTTGGGTCCATGATTATTGATTACATATTGCTATGGAGGAAACTGACCATACATGTACATGTAAGACGTTAATTGTAACTGTCTTTTGCAAATTTCTAAATGGAGCAGTAAATAATATTGTTCATGGTGGGATGCCTAAAATGCAATTTGTCTGCAATAAATTTTTATTCATATTAGATTGACAATTAATTTTCAGGATGAGATTGAAAGCAGAGGTGCTGTGGTATTTGACTATACAGACCTCTTATCTGATCCAGGTAAACTGCTTTTATCTTGCATTTATCCTGCATATCCAGTAGGATGATTGTAACTGTGGCCACTCTTAGACAAATATATCAGTTACATGTATATTACAGGAAATTACAACTGCACAATACATTCTGAGGAATTATTATTTTTGCTTATGAAAAAAATAAATACTCTGATACGGAATACTGATTGCAAGAATTTCTTAGAAAGCAAAATTTATTGTTAGACAAGTTTTTCAATGAGATTTAAAAAAAATGAAATCTTAAGTCAAAAATTTAACCAATAGGACCACTCTGGAAACATACACTGTAGGTTTTGTTCAGCAGGTTCAAAAAGTCATGTCTGTAGTTGTAATTGGTAGATTTTGATCCCCTTTGTTTGTTTTGTTTTTATAATGATGATTATATTATTGGCAGTCAACTTTCTCGCGTTTGTTTGTTAGCTTTCTGTGATTCAAGTAGTTAATTTCATCTAGAACTCTATTTAATGGCCCCAGTCATATTAGTTGCCCTGTAAGTGTGAAAAAAGAAAGTTAAAAACACAAAAATTTGGTGGGTGACACATGCATTAAATATAGTGGGGTTACCAAAATCATTTGGAGGAGTAGTATTTTTTCCAAGGCAAGCCTATGTGGGTACCTGTTTGTTATTAAAATTCAAGACATTTCTCAAACAACAGCAGCCGCAAGCCTTTCAAAATCTTTGTAATATTTTTTTGATAGAGCTCATGGAGGACTTTCCATCCCTGGCAGTGGACCTCAGAGATGAGCCTACAACAGTGCTGCAGACTCTTGGTCTGGCTGTCTCTCAGGTACTGTAGAAACATGTTTTTTATTATTTTTATTTACACATTCTACAAGTTATCTCGGTCTACGGAAAAGCTGGGTCGAGGGGTGAGTGATCAGCTCATGCATGCATGTATAAAGTATTTTAATTTGTACAATGCAGTCTGAAATCCTGAGCCTTTCACATGTATGATAAATTGAAACAGTATTTTCTGCTTCTCTTTAATACACGTACTTTGTTCATGCATTTTTAGTGGCCTGTCGTTTATTGTTTCATTGTTGATGAAAATATTCATTATATTAATATTAGTGGCATGTATGTCTGTAAAAAATCAAAAATGTACAAATAGTCGATAAATAATGATGATAAAAATAATGATGATGATGATGATGATGATGATCACAATATTTTATTATTTGTAGGACTCAAATTATCTTTAAAATACATTGTTATTGTACCTACAGTGTACAACTGTATTTAGTGCAGTGTGACAGAGGCCACATACATGTTGTGCTAAGTGTGTTACTATGTATTGATTAACAATATGATCTTAACAATGATTATGCCACCCTTGTGATCAATGGTAGATTCTACTCACTGCGGAGACAGGAGAAAGTCAGCAAGTTGCATGTCTGGTTGACTTGCCATACATACAAGCCAGGTATTTGTAGAGGTCTACATGTACATGTTAGTCTTTTGTACGATGGTGTCATTTTACTATAGTTAACTACCAGAATGCACTTCTTTGTTCTTTCGTATTTAAACTTGGTTATCCCAAGGTTTGAATAACAAAAGCCACAATTTGTACAAGAAGCAAAAAAAGAACTCTGACTGGTACTGGTCAAGTAAAATGGTGTAATCCTGCGATTGGCCTATGAACATTTTTATTGCATATTTTAGTACAGCAGTATAATATGGAGTATCAGTTGTGTTCGTGAACAGAGGCAGGGGTTAATTAACATGCCCTACTTTGTATTAGAGCAGCGTGTAGACTCGCTTTGTCAATGTTTTTTGTCTCATCTATTTTAACAAATACCATTCTCCAAACTCAGTCCTTGATTGTCTAAAACTTTGACAAAAACACTGTGGATAGCAGAGAAGTGTCTTGTAACCTGAGTCAAAACCAGATCTTACATGTAAGTTTGTTTTGTTGCAAATAATGTATTAAACTAAAGGTAAATTATCTGCTGTGATACTATTGAACTTTCTTTTGTTTTTCTTTATCAGGATAACTAACTTTGAACCAGTCACCCAACTCAAAAGCCTTAAATCTAACTATTTTGGTAGGTAAAACATACTGATGATGAAAATGTAGTCGTTATTACTCTAAGTAATATATGAAAAATAAATATTGAAAAATTTTTTATTTTTCATTCTTTTACCTTATTTTTTTCATTTTTATTTTTCATTCTTTTTCATTCTTTTTCATTTCATTTATTTCTTATTATATAAAGAAATAATTATAAATGAAATGAAAACCATAGATGCAATGTACTCTCGCTCACTGTTATAGATAACTTTAATTTTTGAATCAACAACTCTATTACTTGTTTGTTTTATTATTAAAATCCACTTATGTAAATTTGTCCAGTTGGCAGAAATTGATATTTTCCTATTTATATATTAGCATATTTTAGTTCCTTTGCTGATAGAATTGATGGACTCAGTTGGGTTCAAACCGAGGGAGGCTGGGATGAACCCCTTTATAATTGAGTATCAACTCAAGACTCACAAGTTACAAGGAGCTCATAAAGCTTTAGGATATCCCCATTTTAGGTGATTGCCAGGCCAATATTGAACAAGATACAGCCAATAAAAATCTCCAAAATTTGATAAAAATTATAGATGTCCAGGCAGTTTTCTTGGTAAGTTTTCAAAGTGTTGAATGGCTATAGATATCTTGTTCAATATTAGCCTGATTAACACCAAAGCTGCAAATTTGTAAAGCTTGATGTTCTAACGATTTCTTGTTTTGAGTCTTGAGGAATGTTCATTTATTAGATAATCCCATTAATTATCATACATGAACTTTTGCTCCGAGTGCCCTCACTTTGAAAGCAGGCAATAGGCTGTTTGCACGATGGCATCATTTTACTACATTTTGTTCTATGACCGGAATCCTTTTCATTTTTCTTTTCATATCTAAATTTGGAAGAAAAGATCTCAGTGACGTTTAAATAACAAAAGCTGCCCTAATTTGCACAAGAAAGTGCCAAAACACTAAAGGATTCAGGTTAATGTAGTAAAATGACGTCGTCATGCAAATGGCCTATTTTCACACAATTTACTAAGTACAGTCGACTGTCTCTTATAATTTTTGTGACCATTCTAGGTAAATTTGTGGCAATTCGAGGGACAGTGGTTAGAGTGAGTAATGTTAAACCACTAGTCACTAATATGGCATTCAGCTGTAACCTTTGTGGAGAGATGCAGGTACAGTGTAGTAATGTAATACATTTTCAGTGAAATTTCATTTACTGGACTTTAAGAGAATGGTCATACCATGGCTTGAAAAAGGTAGATTTTCGTGGTGGGCAATTCAAGTAACTTTTAAAGCGTCAGTAAGGTTCCAGAAGTGTAATCTTCTAACAAAGTCATTAACCAAGACCAGCATGACATGGCCCCAGTCTGGTAAAATTTTAAAGCTGCTTGCCCTAATTTAAAATTAGGGCAAGCTGGAATTCAATTTTTTTTTTTTTTAGCTCGGAATACACATGCATATCTTTATTATTTACTATACCAAAAGTGCATCTCCTCGACCCTATCCAACCTGTTGTGTTATACTGTTATAGTACACCAAATGTACATGTATCTTGTATTTATATGTTAATAGAAGTTTTTCCCTGCAAATAGTTTGGATATGCAGAGCCGTTGGCAATATCACAGGTGACCTTTTCCCGTATTAATTTTATAGTTTGTATCTGAAGGTTTTTTTTCTCGTTACTCAGGCAATTTCTCTCACAGATGGAAAATATGCTGTACCAACGAAGGTAATTTTTTTTTTGGCATACACCTGAATGGAAGCATTCACCTGCAAACCCAAGGGGGTGGTTTTGGAAGTTGGTACTGGGACTCTGAAATCTTAATGTAATTTACTTATTCTACCAAGGTTTTCTTGCATTCAGGAGACTTGCATTCTTTGCTTAAACTCACAGTCTATATAGTCTATATAGCTTTTTTCCTTTTTCACATTTTGCCAGCTTGTTCACAGGTTAGGTTAATCTTCTGCACCACTTTTTATTACAAGGTCAGAGTCAGTAGAGATGACTCACATGTAAATCTTATAAGGAATGCAGGTTACTTTTTACTGTTATAATGTAGCATTGTACAGTTTAGAGAAAGAGAAAGGTCAGAGTTTTTTTGATAGTATTAGTAAGAAAAACAATCATTATTGATGTCATTTGCAAATGATTGTTAATATTTTTTCTTATTAAAATCTGTATTTCAACGTAGTCTGAGACCTAACTATCCTCTTTTATTGGTTAAACAGTGTTCATCTGTGGATTGCCGTGGGAGATCCTTTACTCCTGAAAGAAGTTCTCCATTGACAAAAACTATTGACTGGCAAACTGTCAGGTAAAACATTTGACAAAAAGATGTTTAAAAACTACATGAACTGGTAAAAAATGATAGTCTGTGTATTAGGCATGCACCCAACTTTTGCTCTTGGGTGACTAGAAAATCTTAGTTTGTTTCATACAAATCATAGAGCACTGGGATCCCTTCAATTTTCCTTAGAGCACAGCCTTGATTAGGTCGGTGAAATAGTCTTTTTGGGTGAGGTATCTATTGTCATAGTTTTTCTGAGGGAGGGGGGTCGTCTGTACACAGGCTACTATTGTCACTGGTCTCTATAAATTATGATGATGATGTTATTACGGTTACATGTAGGTTTCACTGGTTAAGTCCTTTAACCGATATTAGTTCAGGAAGCGTAATGAGAGCCCTTATTTAAAATGGTGCATTCATCTCCATCTTTTGGTGAATTTCATTGACTGTTAAGACTGTGATCTCCCTCCTTCCTGCCCTGGTTCAAAACTTGTTTTTCCTTCTTCTGAAATCTGGGTCCAGGACTTCCATTGTTTGGGAATTCATAGTATCCAAATTTCTGTTGAAACTTACTTGTAACTGAAAGGGTTCAGTTTGTCTGGGAAAGTCTGCTTGGAATTTGCTTGGTTTTGAATCGGACCTAGAGTTACAATGGAAAGCATCCAAAGAATGTTTTTGCCAGTGGATTTCATCCAATAAGTTAGAATCTTGAGATGTTATATGTCTCACTACTAAACCCACAGATGAGAGTACAAAAGTTGGTGCATTTTTTCTGTAGTTGCCGAATCTAGGGTACCTGTAAGTTTCAGTTTGACATTAAAGAAGTAAGTACATGCATGATAAAGAGTTGCAAAATGATCTTGTTATTCTTTCATTAATAACATTTACAATCTGTTTCGTCCTTTCACAGAGTTCAGGAGATCATGGATGATGATCAGAGGGAATCTGGAAGAATTCCAAGAACTGTGGAGTGTGAGCTGACAGCTGATTTAGGTAGGGTTATGGCTTAAAAACGTAAAAATTCAACGTAAAAATCCTGCATGAGCTAGTTACAAAGTAGCCTGAGATCATGCCCTCTCCTTATTATCCCCATAGTTATGTCCCTTACATTATTTTTCCCTCTCTCTCCCCAAACTCCTGGGATCCCTTGTTAGTTATTAAAAAGACTAGTAATAACCAAAGGTTACGGAGTAGGGGCGTCAATAATGGAAGGTCAAAACGCTTTTGCTCCAACGCTGTGCGCAAGTTTCACGTGATGGATGGTCAAAACACGACTAATCAGATTACGAATGACAGAAATTCCAAACTTGAGTGATCAAATTGCGTTCTGTGCATTCCATTCATTCTTAGAGGGAGTCCAAATGAATGCTGGCTATATACGTGCGACGTATGCGTAACAACACCCGGAGATTAGGATTGCAGGCTCTTCTTGTCGCCCGCAGTAAGAACTCCTGTTGATAGTGGAGTGTTTGTGACTGGTTATTTCCACACCATCTTTTCACATTTGAAGTGACAAACATATTCTAAGATTTACAGGACAGCAATGTAAATTGTGCCCTACAGTACCGTTCAAAAGGAAGTTGACACTCGATTCTCGATCCTCGATCCTCGATCCTAGCGAGAATCGATTCTCGATTGTTGCGTCTCGATTCTCGATTCTCACATGCTTTTAAAGGGTAAGCCAACTGTTTTGCCTTTTGCCATTCAGGGCCAGGTTGTTCAAAGATGGGTTAAGATAACCCAGGTTTAGTCTGAAATTTGAATTTACATATGAAAGCTTAAAAGCAAATTCAGTTACCTTCTCTCTTGTCGAAATAGAATAAAGAAAATCAGTGGAGAAAATGCTTTTGAACAAAAGAAAGAGAAACCCAGATTAAAATCTCCCCCCCGGCTTTCGAACAACTGGGCCCTCAGGATTCTAAACCATGTTTTGTGCTTTTAAGAATTTAAATTTGCTATCAGGTTTTATGCTGATATGCTGCTGAGGGTAACCAGCGCTTTTTTTGTTTTTGATCATTTTGTTTTATTTCTTTTAGTGGATAGCTGTGTGCCAGGTGATATGGTCACCATTACCGGTGTTGCCAAGGTTACAACCTCAGAAGAAAGTAAGAAAATTAATGTGTAGTTCCAGAAAATATCCATACCCCCCCCCTCAACGCAGGGCACTTTTATCGTAGACCCCCACCCCCTTAGAATTTCCATTCCAGAGGCTGCTTGTCATACCCCCGTACCCCCTGGAATTTCCGTGATTTTCCATCTTGGTTGAGGACCCCCTGGGAAGAATATTTCTGCCAAAAAGCTGTTGCACTAATGTAATTGTTGCTGAGATAAAGTGAGAAAAAATTGTCAATTTTGCCCCGTAGAGTTCTTTCTTGTGTGTTGTGTGGGATTAAAAAATAGTCAATGATCTAAACCAGTGAAATCCAGGGTGCCCTGCATATGATTGCAAAAAGTAAGACTTTCTTGTCTGTTTAGGGCAAAAGTAAGGCACCAGGAGCTCGTTTCTCGAAAGTCCCGATAATTAACGGGCCCGTAAAGCTGTTCTGGTTTACATGCCAGACAGAGGTTTCAATAGTTTTGCATCTTACATGATAAAACTATCAGTTAATGAAACAAAATGGAGTGGTTTGCTGGCCAGGACACTCGCTCTTATTCTTTATATTTCGATTTGAATATTTGATTTCGGGCCCGAAAAGTTACCGGGACTTTCGAGAAACGGGCCCCAGGGCCCACCATGTGCCACCAGAGCAAAACCCTAACCTTGAGGGGACTACTGAGGTCCTCTGTCCCATCCTTTCTTTACCACAATTGGGATATGTGTGTACATTCTAACCTCTCCTTACGGACACCTCTATAATATGGACACCTCTCTATTACGAACAGTTCGTTTGGTCCCAGAAATGCCAAAAATCATACATTCCTTATCTCTATAATACGGACACCTCTGTAAAGTGGACACTTGGTTCTGTCCCTTTGGTGTCCGTATTAAAGAGGTTTGACTGCATATGTGTGGCCCCGGTTGTTCAAACGTTGAATAGCACTATCTAGCGGATAAGTATCAGGAATATCATAGAGATTAATTTTATCCGGTGTACAGTGTAGATCCACGTTTTCAACTACTGGAGCGTGAGGGTTAAAGATTTCACTGACAATTCTTGACAAAACTCTCCACTTGTTTAGATCGCAACAGAAACAACAAAGACAAGTGTATGTTTCTCTTATACATCCATGCTAACGCCGTGAATAACAACAAAGGGAATACCAGTAGTGGAGAGCAGACTAGTGGACTGTCCATGGAATTCTCTATCAAGGTACATGTTCTGTGTGGTTCGCAACGAACATTTTCTGCTGCCTCGTACCCAGACGTCTCTCTCTTGATGAAAATGTGCGCGCAAAGGAAGGCGGGAAGGAGACGTCTGCACCCTTCCCATGGTTCTTTGCGGCTCATCACCAGTCACTCGCCTCTACCATTAACCGCCTCGAAAAACGAAGCGTCTGAGGAGGAGGCTGCATATTCTGCGTCCTTCAGATCCTACATTTGGGAGCTTTTAAACAACCCTCGCTTATTGGAAGTGGACGTTTTGTCTTATCTGACAGTGGTTTTGCCCTAACTTTCGGGCAAATTGTGTCTATAAGTGTAAAGCAACTTGACAATTCAAATTTAGTAGTGTCAAGGCATATCAAAAGGGAAAGAGCTTCACTTCCGGTGTTGATGTGTGTCGCTCAAAAACGTGTTTCCTTTAAGCTCCGTAATGAGGAAAAGACAAAACTTTCGTGTCTTTTCAGTTGTTACTACAATAATGGTACGAACCAACGTACAGTCATTAGTGGACCAAATTATGGCCTTTTTTCATGATAAAAGAGCTTTCTGTACCAACACTATAAACTGCTTTCTGGGCACAAACTTGGTCATTATACCGGTCATAATGTACCAACATTTCCAGTGATGGTAACCAAGATTCAAAGATCACTTCGCAGTGCAAGGATTAATTAGTCAGTTAGTGCGCGGCCTTGTGTGCGGGCGGTTCCGAGTTCGATTCCCAAGTGCCACCACAAATCCATCTTTCGACTTCTTTCCTTTCCGTGTAGCTTTAAGTAGCTTTAAGCACCCGCACAACGTAGCACTGAATCTGACGAAGAGGGGGATGGGGGGTTGTAAAATGAGCGCTCCGTCGGCCTCTGGTTTTGTCAATTTAAGTAGTTACGAGAAACCAACCTAACATAAGGATCTTGATGCCTTTTTTATTTTACCTGAGAGTAGAGTTACATGTAAAGTGGCAATAATCATTCTGTGTAATTTCCGTGGGTAGGAACTGTATGCCATTCAAGAAATTCAGGCTCAGGACCACTTGTTTCGTCTTATTGTTGGGTGAGTGATACTAATATCAAATTATAGTGGTTTTGTCACCCTTCGTGCAAGATTCATTTTATAATCTCTCAAACCCTTCCTATCCAATTGCTTTGCAGATCACTTTGTCCTTCCATTTATGGACACGAGGTAACCCTACCTTTTTGAATTTTATTCCTGCAATCGAAAATGTTTTAAAATGTTTTAAATACTAATAAGCACAATGACTATTGATTTTGCTTCCTGTTAGCTGGTGAAAGCAGGATTGGTGTTAGGTCTCTTTGGGGGAACTCAGCGATACTTGAATGATAAGGTAACTATAAGCGATATTCCAATATTGCAGACATCATCAACAACAGTCTTACTTTATATGCCTAAAGACAATTTTTTTTACAACGATCAACGCCAGGGAGAGTGAAAATTATCATGTAGCCAGAATTGCAACTTACTATATTCTTATAAAACAGATGCTGGGCAGTGAAACATCATCTGTGGAACTATGACTTGACATACACATGTTGCTAATTACAGTCCCTTTAATTTCTATTGGGTCAATCAATAGTTGTGGGATAAAGGACTACAACAGAGTTTTACACAATCACGAGTTCTTTGTGATTTGGGTCTTTACTGGCCAGTTTACGGTCTTAAGAAAATAATTTGAAACTGTTTGAGCGCGCCACAACGGCCAAAAAATCAGCGCAATTGGAATTATCCAATAAGTGTGTAACGATTTGAAAGTAAGATATGATGACACTGCTGGGTATACTTGCTGAAAATCATCCTGACAAACAGAAATCCAGATTGCGCCAAAATAGTGACAGGACACCCAAGGAACCACAGGAGGCCCTGGGGAGTCTAAACAAAAGGAAGTAGAACCTGCTGTTAGCGATGTGGTAATTACGTTATTCCCTTAAGGGAGAAATCCTAACTATAGGGCTTTGGGTGGGAAAAATATTGGGTTTTTGCAAGGTGGTTGGTTTTGAGAGTTGGTCACACATTGAGGTTTGACTGGTTTTACATGCGCCTCCTAACTCTTGCCTGCCGCGTCTTCCGTTCCACAGAATCGCATTCCAGTCAGAGGGAATCCACACATTCTGGTTGTTGGTGACCCAGGTCTTGGAAAAAGCCAGGTAAACTCATTTGTAAAACATTCTTTTTGTGCATTGTTACTGGTAACTGTTGTGTAATGGACTTACTTTTGAACGCCTTTGTTTTGTAGATGCTACAAGCGGTATCTAATGTTGCTCCTAGAGGTGTCTACGTTTGTGGAAATGCGACTTCAACTTCTGGCCTCACGGTAAATCAATAGAGAGGAGAAGTCGTTACGTCACGTTGCCATGGTAGCAAAATTTCTGGATGACAACAAACCGAAAACATCACTTATAAAGTGAATTTGCAATGTTTCAAACTTCATCGATCTTATTCATTTTCATTTAATTTGTCAATTGTTGGCGAAATTTTCTGGGGTTAAATCCGAAAGGACCGTATCTAAGTTTAGAAAAAGAAAAAGAAATTTTGCGTTGTGCTCACCTACTTCGTAAAGCGGGTGGGTGAAATTAGGAAGTTTTACGTCGCAGTCATGCAACGACAACTAAGAAACGTACAAAAAAACGCGATGCACGTGCAGAGTTGTTGTCCTGCGGATATAAACCTGTTGCTTTTTTTCCAGTTCTCTTTGCTGTCGTCGGCGTCGTTGCTTAAAAACCCTATTGCTGTGATCCAGAAATTTTGCTACCATGGTAACGAGACGTCACACTTAAAGGAACTGTCAAATCTCTTATAGCGACCACTTCTCGTAAGCGACAAAGCTGTAATTATATGTTTCGTTTCTCAGTCAAATACTAAGTGTTTAAAAAAATCGCTCGTAATCGATCACTACTTCCTTGGCTAGATATTTGACGCGTTTTGTTTTCTTTTTCCGGGTCAGTGACCACCAGGCATGATCTAAAGAAAATCATTACTCCAATGTCGCAAAAAGTTCCATTTTTAATACGTCTGATCCGGCTTGCTTACAGATAATAATTGAATTTACAAAACAAAGAGGTTATAATATAATCTATAGGTAATTACACGCGGATTGTTACGCGCGGATTGTTGGTACGTAGTGTGGTCAGAAATGCAAAAGAATTCCTACTTTCAAACGAGACCAGAAAGGTCCATTTATATACATATAAAAGAATAAATAAATAGGCCGCCATTATGAAAGACGTCTATATGTCGCAGGTGACTCTTTCTAAAGAGGGTTCATCCGGGGATTACTCTTTAGAGGCAGGAGCACTTGTTTTGGGAGACCAAGGTAGGTTTATATTAACTGCTCAATTATTTCGCTCGTCCTTAAAGTTTTCATTTCCCTCCGCCTCCACCACCACCACATTTCTACTGTTTTCCCTGCACCACCACCACCGTTATTTAACCGAGACATTTATCGACATAAAAATATATCTAAATGACCTGTCAAACCGGTTAAACAACTTAAATATAGTAAATATCCCTATCTTAATGGGAGTCCCCCGCATTTTATTCATGAGATAAAGACAAAAAGCTATGACGTCATCGGCGTTAATAGGGACTTTAAGGGCCTGTTTACATGGAGGTGGGGGACCCCATGTAGGTGAGGTAACATTCCTAGTTGGGGTAACCCGCCTGTCCGTCGTCCGTATAATCTCTCATTTTAATTTGATCACGTTCATATGATAGGTGTGGTGACCATATGAGAGATTATATGGACAGGCGGGTTACCCCACCTAAGCGGGTTTCCTCACCTACCTGAGGTCCCCCACATCCACGTAAACAGGTCCTAAGATCCGACGACGAGACTGCAACGAGAACGTCAGAAAAATCAATAGGTTTAAAAAGCAAAACAAAACCTTTGCTCGTGCATCACGCTTTTTTGTAAATTTCTTTGCCGTTTCTGCACGACTACGCCGTGAAAATGCCTAATTAAACGTTTAATTGGGGACGAAAGCAAGCAACGACGAAATTTTATTTCTCTTTGTGCACTTGGGTATGGTTCTTAGGAATTTTAACTGTAGAAGGGTTCGCCTACATTTGACAAAGTAAGTGGGTAGGAATAGTCACGATGAAGGCTAGAAGGACTCAAATTCACCTTTTAAGCGACGTTTTCTCTGCCGTCGCGTCTTCGGATCTTAAAGTCTCTGCTATATTCCTGCGCAGGTTAATGAGATTCCTGCGCAAAGAAGGGTTGGTTCGGTCCTTGTTATACTACTTAACGTTGACGGCAATCTGAAGCTAAAGGCAAACCAACGAATCTCCGTGAACGTCTTGTTGCATCTGTGTAAAGCTGGAACCCAACAGCGTAGCCAGCAGAAGGTCTACGTTGCTTTTGTGCATGCAAGAGTAGACTAAAGGTGATATTACACGGGACGATTCGCAACGACGATTTTAAGCTCAACGCAACGTTGCAACATTGTTGTTTCGAATAGCTGCAACATTGTTCCAACATTGGAACACTGTGTTCCACTAAAGATCGTCGATCGTCCTGTGTAAGATCGCTTAAGGGCTGTACTAACAGTTTTGAATGTGATGTTTGCTCGTCAATGCACTGTTACTGGCTTGAATTTCTCGCACGTTAAAGGATCTATTCACATGTGAATATTTTTGATGATACTCTGTGCATTAGCTTTCATTACAAAGTAGGCACCTATTTAACCTGAATTGATCAATATCCGACTTTATTTTGCTTTTCAGGGTGCTGTTGTATTGACGAGTTTGACAAAATGGGAAGTCAGCATCAAGCTTTGTTGGAAGCAATGGTAAGATTGGTTGAACTAAACTTCAATTTTTTTCTTTCTCTTATTACAAAGCTTTGACACTTGGACAAAATTGTGATAAGATCTTCCGTGTATTTTCGTCGTATCGGTGACCTTATCATCCCATTGCCATAGTTATCAATCGTCGCCTCTTTTCATAACATTTTCCCACCATTTATTTCTCTTCCTCAACACAAAGCACACTATAAAGATTTCAGAGGATGGTCTGCAGTTGTATATACAGCACGCCAGCAGTCTCTCCGTACTTGGCTAAATTCCTAGAGCGCTCAAAGGGTCGGGTTCGTTTTCCAACACTGATACATCCAGGGTTCGTACGGGTCATGTAAAACCTGGAAAGTCATTAATTTAAGAGTTCCATTTTCCAGGCCTGAAAGAAATGGAATTTAATTGTCGGACCTTGAACGTCATGGAAAATTAAAGTTGTGTGGTAGATTAGTTTCTGCGGATTACAAAGCAAGGTTAATGTACGATAGAGAGGGTGGACATCAGAGTTTGTGTCTGTTAAACTGTTTAGGTCCAAAAATACCCTAAAACAAGGAAAAGTTTTTAACATTTTTTTAAGTGACAACTTTACCTAGAGTCATGGAAAACTTGAAAAGGTCATGAGAAAAAGTCATGACATTTTAAGAGCTCAAAAGGATACGAACTCTGTAAAACCATTACACGACTCCTTGCTACAGCTAATCACTATGTAATATTAGGGCCATTTATACGAGGAAAAATAAGACGCGTCTTACATAAGACGCGAACTTTCCGTATAAACGGCACATTTCGTCTAAAATAAGACGCGGCTTAGCTAAGACGCGTCTTGTTAGATAAGACATGCTCGTATAAATGGTACAGTTCGCGTCTTATTTAAGACGTGTCTCATTTTTCCTCCTATAAATGGCCCTATTGTCTTCGACATGCGACGTTGTGTTTTCCATGCACTTGCAACTGTCCTTTTTAGTGCTCAGGCATCAGGATCTCTTGTTTGCTTTCTTGACGCTGCGGCGGGAAAGAAGTTTGTATTTATTATGCGCTTCTTGTTTGATTTAGGAACAGCAAAGTATAAGTATTGCAAAAGCTGGCATTGTTTGTAGGTGAGTAAAAAAAATTCCGTGAGTTGGCAAATAATTTTGAGGTCTCTTAATGCTTTGTACCTCCCGAATACTAGAAAAGCGTTGTTTATTTCACGTCCGCCAGTTACAATGGAGAGGTCAAAATGGAAATATGTTTGCACTTATGTAGTATTACGGTGGAAAATGTAACAACATTTTCGTTTGTAGATCAAGAAAGGAGGGCGTTTGTCGACAGTTTTCTCTTCTTTATATACTTCTCGTAATAGAAATTAGATCCAGACAACGGAATTCCGTCTAGTGGCTACTGGCTTTGTGTTTGAGGCGTATGTACTCCAATTGTCTCCTTCAGTGTCCTGTTTTTAATGAAAGTAACTGGAAAACAGTCTGAAGTAGTCCTTTATTTGGTGACGCAAACGCTATTTTTCACACAACCTGTTATAGCAAGTGATGCCATCTTGAAAGAGGATGTGGTTATTCATCGTGATAGGCCCAAGTTAAATAAAGTTATCATGCGTCTCACGATATAGCACTTGGGTGTAGCGATGCAGTGAACCTGGAAATGCACCAATGTGTATGTTGATCATTGTGATGCAAAAGGTAAAACTGCGTATAATCACACGACCTTAAGCGACGTGAACTACATCTTAAGTGATCACAAATGACTTTATCGTATGACAAACTATAACTTTGTTGTTATTGTGTCATCTTGCCAAGACGAGTTTGGAAACGTAACGTTCTGAATATATCATTTCAGCTTACCAGCAAGGACGTCCATACTTGCAGCCGCTAACCCAGTGGGTGGCCACTACAACAAAGCAAAGACTGTGTCGGAGAACCTCAAGTGAGTCAGTCTACTCTCACAAGCGTGAAGTTAAATAAATTGTGGACTGCGTTATAACCGTTGTTACCTAATCAAATTGTACATATACGTTGTTAAAAGCTAGAAATTTCTGTAGGGTATTGTACACGTATAACAATCACGTTTCTTTTGAAGTTACTTTATTGGTTCATTGTTTTGGAAAGTCTGACAGTGTAAATACCTCCCTCTTCCAAGAAAGATCCGTTTACCCGATCTTCCTTATTTAAAAGATTCTTTTGGTAAGAATTATGAAAATTTATTTTTGTATTGTTTGGCACAGTTGCAAGAGATCATCCGAGCATACTGCCCCGCCCACTTCCACGGTTCTGTCCCAATAAAGTAGCCTGCAAATACAGCCGTCTTTCCTCGCTCCTTGCTTTTAGGGACGTTTTGCGGGAAAAAAACGTCAAACGCAAACCGTCCCTCGCGGCAAGGATTGAGGAAATACGACTGTTAGGATACCAGTAAAGTAGCTTGTAACTTATTCAGTAGACTACGAGCAGTCTCTTTTTTCTTGGTCCATCGAGCAAAACGCGCGAGACCCGCAAATGATCGCGTCTCGCGGCTTCACACGCTCGCGCGTGCGTGCATTCCCCTCATTAAATCGGAAGAAAAGGAGGGACTGCTCGCAGTCTACTTATTTAGTTTTGTATCTTTTACTTCCTTTTGTCCAGGATGGGGAGCGCTCTTTTGTCTCGTTTTGATCTTGTAAGTTTAAAACATCAAGATTATATCTTGTCGTTTTTGAGAAGTTGAGCAGTGCTCATAATACTACTGTATGCTGTGCAAGTTCATTCTTACTTGAGTCAGTGGATCAAATCGTTAAGTGATTACTTGTGAAAACTGCCAAATGCTTCTCAGGGCGGCTTTTGATCATGCTGCGCTAAGTAGGAATAATTCTCTTATTTACAATCAACTCTCGCCTTGCGGACGTGACCCCATTGATACGGACACCCTAATATTAAGGACAGCGGCTAGAAATACAGACGTTTGACTGAAATAAACTCCCGCCATTACAGACACCAACTCCCGCACTGTACTGTACTTCATGTTAGACACAATTAGAATTGCTTTCATTTAACTGAAGGGGACACTTTGTGTTGTCTATCATATCAAGCATGAATCTCATTAACATGTTACCCTGGTCATATTTTAATGTTGAAATAGGCGGTTCCCGAGTTGGTTTGCAATAACGGGGGTTGACTGTTTTGGTTATTTAACAAGGACTGACAATTTTAAAAAACGCGTTTCATTACAGGTGTTTATTTTGCTGGATAAGCCGGATGAGGTAAGATTTATTTTGAGGGAGATAGTTTGGTGTGTTCTTTTCTGACGATTTGAAAAAGAAGTTTAGATTGACGAAATACGTAAAACTTACAAGGACATTTTCTCTTTTCGTTTTAAAACAGGAAATGGATTCCATGTTGTCGGAACATGTCATGGCGTTACATGCTGGAAAAAAGAGGTGAGCTATAGGTTAATCTCCGACGGCAGAGCAACGTATGTCACCGGGTGATAAATCGTCTTATAATTTTTAAGAAAATTGTTTGCTTTTTTCCAGTGCGTTTGGAGTAGCCACTGCCAGGCGTCGCTCTAGAGAGGTACAGTTATTTATCGCTCAGTTAACGCCTTATAAGTGTTGAATATTTTTAAATGGTAGTAGTGATAGGTTTTAACTCTTTGTAAAAGAGTCAGTAGAATCTGTCACTGGTCAGTGGACGTATAACAACTGATACTACATGAGGATTATCTGCCGAGTACAGCCTGTTATTTTATGTATTCTTGAGGCATTAGTTTGGTTATTTCGTATTCGTATAATGAGTAAAATGTTGCACCATATGTTAAAGCTCTGCACTGCCAAAACAGTTTAGCCACCGCGCTGGTTCTTTGAGAGACGCCTTTGGGGCGTTCCTTTTACAGTCGATAAATTAACGATTTAAGTCAGTTGCTAAATGGCAAACGTCTTTCATATTTAGTCAACGTTATTGGGTGCCAGGGACGTAGACCAACCTAAGCCAATAGAAGCGCAGGAAAATATATATAGCAGAAACCATTGGAAAGTGCCAAGCGTGAAAAAATATGTAACCCATACCATGGCAAGTCTAAAGCCATCGAGAAGCGCAGGAAGTTAAAACTGGTGGTTAGTGCCAAGCGTGATTTATCCTTCTTCGTCACCGCCCATGAAGAGTAACTGAACAGGGTCCGTACAGGTGATGGAAAACCTTGAAAGACGTCTAATTTAAGAATTTCATTTTCAAGACCTGAAAAGTCATGGAATTTAATTTTCGATCCTTGAAAGTCATGGAAAACAGAAGTTTTGTTTGGTAGATTAGTTACTACACATGATAAAGTCAGATAAAGAGGAGTAATTAAACAGCGCGAACGACACGCATTGTGGTGGATACCAGAGTTTTTTTCTGTTGAACTGTTTAAGGTCAAAAAATAAGCTAAAATAAAGAAAGTTTTGAAAATTTTCGAAAGTGACAGCTAAACCTAAGGTCATGGAAAACTAGAAAAGGTCATGGGAAAAGTTATGGAAAGTCATGGAATTTGAAGAAGTCAAAAGAGTACGACCCTGCTGAAGTCTGTTAACTTTTAATTGGGCTGTTAAAAAATTGTTACTAAGGTGAGGTAGTGTTAGGTTGTGTTCAGCCTACGTAGTGTGAATAACCGCGTGTTTTTCCTCACTCAACACAGGACAGTGGCAGTGATGAGGACGAGACCAAGAAGCAGTGGGAGGCTGGGAAACCACTCTCTGAACGTCTAAAGGTGAAATAAACTCTTTTTCTTTTTCAATTATATTTTACCTGGCTATCAGGAATTTTCTCATGGGGCTTATATGATCGGGTATAACTATAGTGAATTCTTGCTATTTAGTTCTTCTAAGAAAAGTTTTGATTTTCTTGTACTGGTCAATGGAAATTTTCAGTCGTTTTAGTTGGCTGACTTTTAACCATCGTGTGCTCGTTTGAATTTAAAATTCCTTGTTCATGGACTTTTCTCGGTTTTTTTCTCATGCACAGATTGGCCGAAATGAAGAGTTTGACGCAATCCCCGCTCAACTTTTGCGAAAGGTATGCGTCGAGATACTTCTACTCAACGCTAGTTGAACTTTCTTTGGTTTCACGACTTCGCCTGGCCGGGTCACCCTTTTGTGATGGTAAGATCACCCTCCCAGACGGGCCAACCTTGATCCATATAAACACTTTGGCTCACCCACCCGGGTCATCCCGAAAAATATCTGAAAATACGCTAGCGCTGTTTTAGACAATCAGATTATGCGCGACCGCTATTGGCTCTGGGAAAGGGGTCATTTTTCTTTCTCAGACAATCCGCTAAATTTGACTCTTTTACCTGGGACAGGTTTTCTCCTTATAAACAGGGCCTAAATCTGTCAACACCGCTGGACAGAGCCCGTGACCATGATTAAAACTTTAACATCTACCAGGCACCAAGAATATCGTAGATCCATTTTAAGCGTTCATTTTACGTTAAATGTAGCAATAACCCACGTTCGATATAATAGGTTAAGGACAAAATTGCAAGTTTTTCTTGACTCCATTGTCTTGCATCCCCAGAAAAGATTTGAGCACAAAGAAAACCAAACCACATGTAGAAAAATGACCACAAAGCCTCGAAGTCATGTCAGAATTTTAATGCATGGCACGTGGGCTATTTTCGCTGGGTAGGTGTTTCGCGAAACGTTGTTAATTGTGTTGTTCCATTGTGTCTACTTTACAGTATGTTGGTTACGCAAGGACTTACGTCCACCCTAAACTGACACCGGCAGCGGCAGAGGTCTTGCAGGTGAGACGCGTTAAACAGATTTTAGTTTTTTTAACAGATAGGAAAGGATTTAGAAAAGGAAATCACCAATTGTCATGCGAGGATGAACTAATCTGAGGAGTAAGAGAAAATGCAATTGTGTTGATCAGACTTTAAATAAATTAATATTCTGCTTTGCCGCCACGAAAAAGGGGACTGGGTTCGAGTTTTGCGCGCGAGGTATCGCGAATTGATGGTTTGCAATAGTTAACGTTTTGGTCTTCGTGACATTCTACGGTCAGCCTTGCCGCGTCAACTTGTTTCGTGAAATTAAGTTTTCATTTTGTTCTATTTTTGGCTTAGCTTCATTTTCCAGCAGTGCTATAGCTTATACCTCTTAGCTGCTTTTATTATCGTTTTGCTTTCATATTTCGTTTGCTATGCACGTTATTATGGCTTTATTTCACTGATTGGCGTTATAACCCCAAAGGTGACAGCATAGCAACGGCTGGGGCTACACGGTCCTTTTTTCTGCAATAGTTGTTTTTTTTTCAGGTTTATTTGTCCGGCTGTGGGGTATTCATGTAGATCTTTTTCACTCACGGGGCCATCAGCTGTGCAAATTTCTTGGAAAAAAAGACTGAAATGTTTTACATTAGGAAAGAGTTCAATCCCCTTTGGATTTTTTCTGCACACCAACATGGCCGCCGTGACGTCATGTGAAGACGATTTGATATAAAGTGTATCATGGATATGGCTGACCGACGCTCCCATGCCTCATAGCGTTGTTTGTGTGTTCGGTTGTGTAGTGGAATTTTTGAAGGCAAAATATTTTTTCTTCATTGACTTGTTTATTAATTCAAATTTGTTTGATTACTTTTTTGGGCAGAATTTTTACCTTGACCTTAGAAGGCAGCACCACAGTGCTGACAGCACCCCCATCACTACCAGGCAACTGGAATCACTCATAAGACTTACTCAGGTACACCTAACTAAAATTTGTTTAAAAAATGGCGTTGTAGGGGTAGCACCGTTACACTCACTGGTAACTTAGTAGTTTACATTGTGGTTCACAAATAAGGATAAAAACAATTAATTAAAATAAACGTGATCTCAACTGACTGAAGTTAAACCAGATGGGAAGCATGGCTGATTAGCTGAATTCGGTATCTATCGAGAACAAATTCTGTAACGATTCAAAAGCAAATGACTGAAGGACAGCAAGGATCAACTCTCAGGTGTTTATGTAAAGGAGGTGTCTGTCTTATCATCTTATAGAGATGAATCAAACCTCTCTTGCAACAAATCACCGGGTTGTTGTAGGTTGTAAAAAGTTGTTGCAGAAAGTAGAGAGTAGTTCTACTCTTTGCAACAAAATCTGTTCATGTTGCGCGTTTTACCGGCCTTAGCAAATGCTTTACAACAAGGGACCTATTTCCTGTGCATCGCGTAACTCCCACGTAATTTTATCCAATCAGAACTCAGTATTCACGCAAGGTGCAACAACTTGATTTGTTGCAAGACAGGTAGGCTTGGCTTATTCTGCCTGCCGGAGTGCTCGGAAAAATCGCTTATTCTGCTCAAAATTCTGCTCAGACATCCTTATTCTGCTTGAATTCTGCTCGTTATCCGAAAAGAATTTTGGTCCTTCGGGCCGTATTTATTTTTGTAAATATAGAAGGGAGCCTGGTCCTAACCCTAAAAAAAAAAAAAAAAAAAGGTGTTCATTATGCGTAGCAAAGTTGTAATTCATCTTACTTTTAATGTGAGTGCCTTATAGCTATTAAATAATCAAATTAATCACAAAGTATTTTCCATTTGTTTATTATTTAGTTTTAAATTTTGCTTACAACCGTTATGCACATCAATTGTGCCGCTGAATTTCCCTTATTCTGCTCAAATTCTGCTCGAAAATGCCTTATTCTGCCGGCAGAATGCTCGCCTCAAGAATCGCTTATTCTGGCAGAATTTATCCAAGCTAAAGACAGGTTTGAAGGTGGTTGCCAAAACACTCAAGAAAGGTTTTCAACTCGTTTTTCAGAATTAGTTGCACCATTTTGTTGCCCGTTTTTCCGCAACTTTATACGAGACGTAGCCCTCAACAGGGCTTTTTTACTAAAGTGATTTGACTGAAAATTTTATTGTACCTTGTTTTTTAAGGCTCGCGCACGCCTGGAGATGCGTGAAAAGGCTAGTCAACAGGACGCCCAGGATGTGGTGGAGATCATGAAATACAGTCTACTTGATACGTTCAGTGATGACTTTGGAAACCTGGATTTTCAGCGCTCTCAACATGGATCGGGAATGAGTTCAAGAGCTCAGGTAGGGCTGTGTATGATTCGTTTATTAAGTGGTGCCGTGAAGGCTTGGAAGTGGGAGGGGGATTTTTAGGTCCTGGTTCTCCAGAAAAAAAAATTGAAGCTGACTTTATAAGGCTAACACAATACTGGTAAACTAGCAGTTTTCATTGCGGCCCACAAGGTTAAGAATCCCAACTGGCCGTAAACAAACCGGTTGGCTATTTACATAGGGGACCGAGGAGTTCAACTTGGAACTGCCGAGAACAAATCCAGCTAGCGGTTAATGTGGGGATTTAATATGGGGCCTCCGGATTACAATTCCAGCACTCTAACCTCTTGGCCACCCTGCAACCTAAAGGTCGTTCAAGCAGACAATTAAGTTACCCAAAGAATTGAAATCAAACTTAGCGGGGATAAAACCCCCAACTGGTAGGAGCGTGACGGAGGATTTGAACTCGGGACTACCGTGAACAAATCCAGCTCGAGGTCAGAGTGGGGCGACGGATTGCAAGTCCAGCTCTCTGACTACTCTGCACGCTGTCTACCTTATACACTACTGTCTCTCTTCACACAGGGCCTGGTTGCGCAGACGTTCAGGGTTCTATCTGGGATATTTGAGAGGTAGAAGCTCCCCCCACCCCCCCCACCCCCCCAAAAAATATTGTTATCATTACAGTATACAAGTAACTATATCGGAAAAATCATCAGATGCGACGAGGTCAGTGCACGTGAAGAGTATTCCTCGTCTGACGACACAATCGTGTCTCAATATGCACCAGATTGCCTCTCATATTAATTTCAAAAAATTTCCGGGGACAGGCCCCCGGATCCCCCTAGGAAGCTCGTGGCCGCTTGGACTTTCCCCTAACGATAAATCCTAGATAGAACCCTGACACTGGATAGCACCATCCACCGGATTAATATTTATTCATCGTATAAGTATTAGGAAAACCAATTGCATTATCCTACCCAAGGATTTGAACAACCAGTTGTTCGAAGGCCGATAAGCGCTAACCCGGGTTTAAATTTTTATCCGGCGGGTTTCCTTTTTCTTTTGATCAAAAGCACCAAATTGGAGGCAAGAAGAACTACACTGAATTGCCTTTAAAGCTTTCGCATCTGAATTCAAATTTCGCACTTGTTTATACAGGTCAAAATTAAATTCAGGTTACATTTTTTTAACCTAGGGTTATCATCAATTTCCTTTGTTCTTAGCCTTAATTGATGAATAATGAGGGCTAGGAGTCAAAGCGAATCACATTAACACACCCTGGGTTATCTTAACCCAGCTTTGAAGAACCCGGGTCTGGTGTACAATTAATTGGTACTGGCCACATACTCCTGTCGATAGAAACCTTGGATGAGCTAATATCCCGTCCCGTCCGGGGTCTATAAAACCCCGGGACAACCTCCGGCCGTGTGAGCCACCTTGGCTCGCATGCGTCTTTGCCTTATACCTTATAGGCTAAGTACCAAAATCAAGAAGACATTCTTAACCTCTTTCTTCGCTCCTTTTTAATATTCATCTTTTCTGCAGTCCAAGCGCTTTATTGCTGAGCTGAGTCGTGTATCCGAAAGGGAATACAATTCTCTTTTCACGATTGAGCAAATGAGACGAATTGCAAAGGTAAATGAATCTTTTTACTGTCCTAACCAGCGGCCATTCTGTATCCTATTTTCTCTTCCTTTTAATACGTACAGCGTAGAAACCGATGATAAACAATTATTAATTGGACTATCAGATAATTGATCACCAACAAATCGCTCTATTCTGCGAAACACCTTAATAGTTGTTTTATCACTCAATCGGTATGGAGAAATGCAAAGCAGCTAATTGACCATCAAAGACAGATACCACATGCTGCACGTTAGCAGAGCATTGTCAGGGGGAAGAAAAGTTTCCTCTGCCCTAAAGCAGATGATTTTCGTCAGGTAATTACCCAGAGTGACGTTATACCTCTAGACCAATCAAGACTTGGAAAATCAAAACAATTTGAATGATAATATAATGCGCATTCTAAAGAATCTTCTCCACAGCCGTTCTTCTCTTGTCACCCAACGCTCCTTGGGAAGAAGCGTTGCGTGACGAGACAAAAAGGCTGCGTGGGAGACTAAATTTTGAACTACCCCTATTAGTATCTATTGTCTACGGTTACGAGAAAACGCTCGTTTTCATAACCGACCCCTTTCGACATTCAAAAACGAAAAAATCATCTTAGTTGGTAGAACGTTTGGCAAGTCCGGAATCAATCGAAAGTAACTTAAATGCTCGATTTAGCAACCACTTCAAACAGGCACCCTTCTTGGAAACTTCGACCCCTTCAAAGGGTTATGCATGGTATATGCAAATAATTCCCGTCAATTTTGTTTCTTTCCTAACGCAGGAGTTGCGACTACAGATTCGTAGTTTCGATGACTTTGTGTACTCGTTGAATAACCAAGGATTCTTGCTGAAGAAAGGTCCGAGAGTGTACCAATTACAGACCTCAAGCTGCCTTTAAATAAAACGACCATTTTTTCTCGCAACTTTTGGACGGTACCCATTTGTAGTTGTTTCTGGTTTTGCGAGGAAACTTTTGTCTATAAATGTCAGTTAAATAATTATTATATACGTCTCTTTACAATAAAGAAAACGTATAGTTTTTGTTTTATTGAAATCGGGAAAAGGGTATCTTAATTGCAGACGAGCGAGCAATTGCGAACGGGCGGAAAGCGGCATCTTTTTAAATGCCTCAATCCGCCCACTACCGTGCCAACTTCCAAAAAACCGTTTCTCATGTCAGTCAAATCTCAAATGTCAAAACGTCGAAAGGTGCGGTGTAGGAGGGTGACCAATCATAGGGTATACCAGAAGCTTGGGAGTTCTTGCACAATACTTGTGAAAAACAGACATGAAATGATTTGGAGTAACAGAATAAGCTAGGACTTAATTGCAGAAGGTCCCCATATTTAAACGGCGTTTACAAGACCCACGACCACAAACTAGACTGCTGTTCTCAGGAGACGAATCATCAAGATCATAGCTAATTCAACTCCCTGGGTTGGGGGAGAAGAAAACCTTTCTGTTAAAATCTGTCTTCACTTTAAGACCAAAGTAGTTCAGAAATCATACACTTAAGCAGCTTAAAATTTAGGGAGTTCACTTCCGGGTTTCCACCTGTTTTTACATTGAAATCCTATTAAAAATTGGGCCTTCCTCTTTGGAACAAAAATATGGGGACGTGACAAATCCCCGGCAGTGATCGAACACCCTTACATCCTTTCTTTATGTCCTTTCCTGTTTTTATAATAACTGGCCCTTAATGTTCTACCCTTTGTCTTGGCTTGGGTGGGTAATTTGTAGGGAGAGATCTCATTTAAGAAAAAATCCCTTTGTCCTTTTATCGGAGAAGGGTTAGTGTTACTTGTTAGCATCTCAGTTCAAAATTATCCTGTTCTTGTAGTGGTGTTGGTGCTCATTGCTGACATTTTATCACACTTCCTACGAGAATAGAGAAGAAGCTCTTAAAAGAAAGTCCTCTTTATCCTGGGAGGACGCATGATCAGATTCGTAGACGTTGTAGAGATTTTTTGTCCACACCGCCTACAGTCTTAAACACCATGGTCCAACCTTGATAAAACAATGTGTTAAACATGATAACGACAATGAGAACGCTAATGATAACAATAACACAGTAAACAGACTTACATAACGTTAACTGAACTGAGTGGAGTGCAATTTGGTCTGAAATCATAGGCGTGATTTTAAAATTCTCCGAGCGCGCAGCGCGAGTTCGATTTAAAATCACAGGTATGTTTCCAGACCAAAATTGCACGACACAATTAATCAGTTATTTAGGGTGGATTCATTTGCAACATACGCGTATAGTTGTCGCAGTTGCCCGCTAGAATTTTTTTCATTGTTTTTAGGCTTAGAAACAATAAAAATTCCAACAGGCAAACGCGACAGCTATACGCGTATGTTGCAAATGAATCCACCCTTAGTCAACCAATCTTATTACCGTAAACTGCCGCTTATAGACCCGGCCATTTATCACCCGCTACTTCCCCCTCCCTGCAGTTATAGGCTCATCTACCTGCAAAACATTTATGATTACCACTACCATTTATAAGCTATAGAAAACGTTTTCTGTGTTTTCATAGCCTGATATAATAATAATAATAATAATAATAATAATAATAACAAATAAATAAATAAATATAAAACTTGTATTGCGTATATACAATAGAAATATTTTCATATGCGCATAACAGACGATAAGATAAAAATAAGTCGAATTAAAAGCTATCATAAAAATGTAAGTCGATTAAATTCTATGTTAAAATAATAATAATAATAATAATAATAATAATAAAATAATAATAATAAAATAAAATAAAAAAACAGATGAAAGCTAAAAACTTAAAAATAAATGAATAAGCTATCTTAAAAAGGGACCTTTAGAGAGCTCCCTTAAAAGATGTGAGGCTCTGAATGTTTCTGATCTCCGCCGGAAGACTGTTCCACAGTTTGGGAGCAGCCCACTGAAAGGCTCGGTCACCAAGTGTAGGTAGGCACCATGCGTTGGCTGGTACCAACAAAGTTGCATTCCTGGACGTAAGATATAAACACGAGGGAGGTTGGGAGAATTGGAGACGAAGTTGAGGGTTGGCATAACCGTAGGGAGTTCTCGCAGTCCCTCGAGTTACACAAGAATCGCCTCATGCCATACTGCTGACGTTTCATTTTAACGCTCGCTGCCGACCATATAAAAGCTGGTACATATTAGGAGAGAAATTTATACAGGGTAATGCCTGAGCCCCAAGGCCTTCTTAAAAGTAACGACCCCGTGCTGCGCGCTCGGTCATTATTTTGAGGAAAGTCGAGGGGTGAAGGCATTATCCCATTTTATGCACCTTTCTTTTGTTTTAGAAGCAGTCAGTCATTATTGTGGCCTGCACTGAAGTGGAACAGTAGGTTATTCGTAATAATGACCTTCTCTTCCACCTCAGTGACCTGTTCCTCCATTTATTGGAAAAAATGACTACCTGTTGATAACAATAGAAAGGTGCTGTAAGTGCAAACTGTGAACGATTATTATTATACACCTTTCTCACGCAGGGGCCATTTCGTCTCGGGAGAGACAAGGCTAGCCTGGCATAAACAAAGCTTTTTAAATCTCCTGAGACAAAATGGCCGCCGCGTGACAAAGGTCTATTCATTCAAAATATTTCTCCGTTTCTGATTGGCTAAAAGAACACGCACCAGCTACTGTCGAGCAAATTTGGAAGAATTTTACGATATTGAACCGACGACGTCAAAAGTGCAGCAAAGTTGCGCGTTAATGAACCGTTAACCGAGAAGACCTGAGGACTAGGTTGAGTTGTTTCTGCAGACTTGGATAGCCCTCTGTCTTTTAAACTTCCTGATACTATCGAGATGAACTGAACATCGACGCTGGTAAGCATGTTTTAGCCTGTTTTTAAAATAGGAATTATTCTGAATGAATAATAAAGCAATTATTTTTCGACTGATTTTAAAGGGATTTAACCTTTAAAAAACGCTATTGAAATTTTATGTTTCAAAATAACAATGTTTTAATAGCCTTATTATCGGTTTTAAAATTAAGTAAGGGTTTTGTAAAAACAATAGAATTACTTTAAAAATAGCATCAAAATACTACAGAAGTAGAAAAGCAAAAGCACATTATGAAAATACATCAAAAACAGAATCATGATGCAAAAATGCAAAAACAGTGTACAAATTGATAGAAAATAGCCTTAGAGTTGTCTAAGAACAGTACAAAATTCGGTCGAAAAAGGATAAAAACAGTACAAAACAGGATGGAAATACCATAAAAATTCATTAAAGCACATATGAATACAAAAATATTTAACCGTCGTAATTTACCTTGAAAAAGCAATATTCACCCAGGCGAAATTTCTCCACAAAGTACAAGGATTTAACAAGAATTTTGTCTTAGCCGATTCCTTTACGTTGATCATTCCTTAAAATTCTAGGGAAATATTCTTAAGGAATTTTTCAGATATGCTGAAATCTTCATGCATGTAACTTACGGTGGCTCGACTGGATTTTTTTAGCGGGGTACCTTTCAAGTTTGAGCCTTAACTACGTCGGCATGAGTAAAGATATGGAAAAAACGGTTACCACAACTGTATTACATAAAGATGAAAATTTCTTATGATCTGGGTTTTATTGCAATCGGAGTCGCCATGGCAACGTAATGACCCCATTACGTTTTTCATGTATCGTTGTGTTTCTCTGTACCAGGAGTTTTTTGAAGAAATCGCTTAACGGAGTATGTGCCTGCCATAATTGCCTCCAATATGGCAAAGTTTGAAGAAATTCTATGAGAGCGTTTTCGAGATATTTCGAAATGCAGTTTTAAGAATCATCAAAGCAGTGAAATAGCATGCTAGCCGCTCAATTCGCTAATATTTTAAGAAAATGATAAGCTTTGGGAACGCGGCTTCATCTTATAGTGGATTGATTCCATTGAAAACTGCATACAAAAGAAGAGGGGAATTGCTCTGGGCGATTGTGAGTAAGAAGGATTTTATTAACTTGCATTCAGATGCTTTTGATACAGTTTTTGGAGGTAATTTGTTCCATGCCTAAAAATTTCGCATTTTTCCAAAAACCGCTCGATAAATTTTTTTTTAAATTCGACAATTGCGAGATCAATCGTCAAGAAATATTCCCTGCAAGTTTTAAGAACATTGAAAACAGGGAAGGCATTTGAATAGGGCCTCAAATATAGCCAATTTTTTCCCAAAATTTTGTGTTTACAAGCGAGCGTCATCTTTATGTAATACAGTTGTGGTAACCGTTTTTTCCATATCTTTACTCATGCCGACGTAGTTAAGGCTCAAACTTGAGAGGTACCCCGCTAAAAAAATCCAGTCGAGCCACCTTAAATTGTTAATTGTATTCACTTCACTCCGAAGAACTCATGGCACATGCAGTTTGATTCCAGTATCATTAAGAAGCTTGCAGGCTAGGCCCGAACATTTAATTACTATAAAGAACTACATAAGAAAAACACCGTCAAATTTGCGCTAGAACGAAAGAGGACCGACGTGACATTAATTGTGCGAGATCAATCATACAACTGAAACAGCGAGCCTGAGCAAGGAACACTGCAAAACTAACATGCCGTGCAGCCGGGAGTATGTAAATGTTTACTGTTTACCCTTCATTTCTTTCTCATATGGCGTACACTTAAACGTTTCAGTCATATGTTAAGCAAAACGAGGGAACAAAAAGAGAGTTTAAAAAAGACAAGTCAAGTAAATTCGAATATTTTTAAACGGCTCACCAGCAACTGAAGCAAGGGAAATCCTTGAAGCAGAGTTGTACTTATATAAAGTTTCGGACAGACTCCTAAGACAATGAATGGCAGGGAAAATATATGGCAATTAAGTGTAATGTACGATGGCGTGCGATTTTTCATTGGTTGAAAACTGATCTTGGGTGTTCGTTTCAGGAGAAGAATTTGTATCGCGTTTCTCATAGTTTTCTGCTTCGCTGGTGAATCAGTCGATCAGCTTTCTCCAGTATCGGAAATAGAATTGGAAACCGGCATCTGAAGTAGGATAACGTTATCTGTTCGCGTCAACTTGATGACTAAGAAGCCAAGAGTGAAAGCAAAACGTCTTGCACAGCTTACAAGGGGTCCTACAAAAATACTTTTTTTCACAAATAAAAAACGATAAATGAGCACAGATTGTGTTAGGATGTTGGGTTGTTGCTATATTATTAGTAAAGTCACAGATGCAAAGGAAATATCCACTTTCAGACCGGCATTGAATACACTAAAAGCAAAGGACCATCGCTGCAGTCATAAAACGTGGTTGGAACGATCACAAGTTGAATACTACAAAATATGCAAAACAGGCAAATCTTTTTTAAAAATTAGAAGAAACACATACATTAAAGTATAGTATCAATCGCTCTCTCGAATCTTAAAGAACCAAGAGAGGACAAAAGGCCTCTCCCCGGATAAGAGAGCGAATACAATTCTCTATCCTCTATTGAAAGTTGTATTGTGATGCTGGTAAATAATTTTGATTGAACTTAAATTCATTCTACTTGACATGCTTAGATGCATGATTTCTGATCCGGTAACTTGCAAATCCCGCCTAAACGTCCTTAAACCCTTCGTTTCAGCCGGTTATTGTAGTTAGGGAAGTTGATTGAAATATTTACCGAGTTTCAGTGTTTTGAACTGGATTTCTATGTTCCCTTTGTCTGCTCTGTTCTGAAATATAATCAAGCGCAGATGGTTTTTAATTCCCTGGGCCACCAGTTAATTCTTAGCCAGCCCAAAGCTTTAGGGCCACAGGGATATTAAATCCTACCCACCTGAGTGGAGATTAATCGCAATTGTTTGCGACTATTTCATCAGCTACGTTATGGTAGCCTGAGATCAGGCTCTTTGGTGGGGAAAAAACGAAGGAAATGAAAGAGTATATAAAAATTAGGTAACCTGTGAATTTTCATCCGTCTGAAAAGTTTCATGAGAGCAGCGATGTTCCTTTGTTTTTAAATGTATTCCGGCAATGTCGGTGTTTCGTTAATGTATCAGTGACTTTCCTGACTTCCCCCCTGTTTTCAACGTGGAATTTGATCTTCAAATGGTAACCTGTGATCATTTATCCTTTCAGGGCAACAGACTATAAAGGGGACAGAGAGGGCATCCCCCATATACACCCTATTCCATAGGTAAGTCGTCTCGAGTTATTTTTAGAATCGGGATAAAGTTACCTCGCGCGAGGCGTGTTTCGTAGAGGTTTCGCATGACCAAACGCCGGGCAAAACATGTCGGGAGAGAGGCAATGAAAGCGTAAAAAGATCGAGAGCATTCCTGAATATTGAAGCGAAATGAGTCGGCGCTCACCTGGGAAAAAGGAATCGCTGGACTCTTTGACAACCCGTGAAATTAGTTTAACTCGAAGTTGTCGTAACCTCAGTGCTTTAATAAAATGAGAAATTTCGCCAGTCTATTGAAACCGGTCGTTTGTACAATTTAGGGAGTTTAAGATCCAACGACACGGACGACAACTAGAACGTTAAAAAAAGAATAGGTTTAATTAGCTAAACAACAACTTCGCACGTGCAACACACTTTTTTGTTCATTTCTTTCCCGTTTTTGCACGACTACGACGTGAACATGCCTAATTTCGCGTTTTATGGAGGACGTAAATAAGCAACGACGAAATTTTATTTCTCTTTCTGAGCTTGAATATGGTCCCTTGAAATTCAGCTTTAGGAGGGTTCGCCTACAATTGACAAAGTAAGTGGGTAGAAATAATCGCTATAAAGACTGAAAAAAATAAACATCAAACCAGAAATTGCTCTCTTCAAACTGTAAATTATAAATGATCCTGAGAGAATATTCAGTGTGTTAAGGATTTCCCTGCTCTACTGTTAGCTCTGTACAAGAGAGGAAGGGCGATTCTTTTTTAATTTCGGTTTCGCTGACACAGCTTTCGCAGAAATCTCGCTGTAGTCGTTTTCGTCGACAAAAGGAATAGCAAAATCGCTCTCCGCGTCTTCCCCCATTTTGTTCTGCGTCATTTCGTGAAGGACGCGTGGCTCTCAGCGTGGGTCATCAACGCGGAACACATTCGGGCTATGTGATTGGCTGTTGTCTAATCCCCCTTGAGATCTGTGGTGTTAAAAATAACTCGAGACGAATTACCTATGGAATAGGGTGTTTATGGGGGATGCCCTCTCTGTCCCCTTTATAGTCTCTTGTTTCAGGGGCACCCAACGAGAATATAGTTCAAAACCACGTAAACATAACACTGTTAAACGTATTTTAGTATTTAAACGGTAGATATAGGCATATTTTTATCCCCTAAAAATTTTTCATCTGTTCGGATTTCCTAGCTGAAAGCCTAGTGATCCGAAAATTATAGGGATCAAAACTTACCTTTTCGAAAATTTCAGCCAGAAAAAAGGCTCCCGAAAATTCTAGGTGACCTTTTTAGGGTAAAAATCCGTTAAAAATAGGCAATTATACCCTTTTTTTGGTGTTCGAAAATCATAGGAGAGGCAGGCAAGCAAGAAATTTTACAACAAATGTTCCGAAAATTCTAGATCTAAAATCGTCTTCCGATATTCTTCCGAAAATTGCCGTTGGGTGCCCCTGTTCTTTCTTATTTGTTAATTAAAGTTTTTCTCAGAAGGTCTCAGTAGGCTTTACAAGACATTTTGCCTTCATTCTTGGCAGTTAAAATAAGAAAAAATAAAATGAACTTTATGGCGTTATAAGCTATTCGGAAAATAGTATAAGTAGTAGTTCAGTAGTATCAACAAATAATAGCATGATTTGTACGTGATATTTGGCAAAAATACCGCTCGTGATATTTCAAAATTGTCACAAATTTCACTCGCCTAACGGCTTGTGAAATTACGTATAAAAAATTCGAAATATCACGCGTGGTATTTATGCCAAATATCACTACAAATCGTGCTATTACCTATACTAAGCCCTGGGCAATACTGATCAAAATACTTTTTGAATTTACTGGCTTTTTAAGCTTTAAAACATCGTAAAAGAATGACAAATTCATTTCAATACAAGATAGAAGGGGGCTTATGACCGGATGTATTTTTTTACAGGTAGATGGACCTGTAACTGGGGGACTTATAAGCGATAGGTTACGGTATTATAAATTTCACGAAAACTCGCCAGGTTACGTTCTGTCAGTAGAAATCTAACGTTACCCATCATGTATGTAGTAGCCTGCTTCTAAGACGATGGGACTAGACTCACTGGTGGGGAAAAGGGCGAATGAGCTTTTTTGGACGTGAGTGATCAACTTACTGCAAACACGAAAACGCGAAAGTCTTTGTGGAAAAGTTAATTCAGTAGGAACAGAAAGAGAATATAAAAGTTAGGTTAACTGTATATTCAGCCGTATATCTCATGGGTATTGCAACGACCGCCGAAAATTAGTGAGACTTGTATGGGAAAAACTCTTGCCGATCGCCACCAGTCACGATTAAATAGTTTTCCATACAAATCCTTGTAAAATCCTGTCCTAAAATCTTTCCCTTACGCATTACGGGGTTCTTTTGCTCATAACAGAAATTTTGAGCCTCTAATGATTAGGGAAAACTGAGATTTTACGATTTGTATGGCAAGAGAAATCCTTCTAATTTTCGGCTGGCAGTTCCCTTTGCTCAGGCGGCTTTTAAAATACCTAATTTTTATATGCTAATTCATCTCCTGCTGAAAAAAATTGTCCGAAAAGAACTGTTTTCATGTAAGCAGAAAGTTCCCCACGTGCCTGACTATATCGCAAAAATCGGCAAACAAAGCGAGCCGAGCAAAGAACTGAGGAGCGGGAATATGCTGTGGGACAGTCGCTTCCCCGACCCTTCTCGAACTCCAGCTCGTTTCGCCTTTAATTTTCCTTCGCGCTCTCCGCTTTCTTCGCTTTTTCCCCCACTAAAGAGCCTGGTCTCAGGCTATTGACCGTACCTGACGAAATAGTACAGTCACAATCAATTGCGATTAATCTCCACTCAGGTGGCTAGGATTTGATATCCTTTGTGGCCCTAAAGCAAATCTTTAGGCTGGCCAAGAATTAACTGGTGGCCCAGGGAATTAAAAACCATCTGCGCTTGATTATATTTCAGAACAGAGCAGACAAAGGAAACAGAGAAATGCATTTTAAGACATTGAGACTAGGTAAATATTTCAATCAACTGCCCTGACTACAATGACCGGCTGAAACGAAGGGTTTAGGACGTTTAGGCGGGATTTACAAGTTACCGAATCAGAAATCATACTTCTAAGCAAGTCAAGTAATATCGTCATGAATTTGAAGTTCAACCAAAATCATTTTTCAGCGTCACAATACCACTTTCCATAGAGGGTAGAGAGTGCCCTCTCTTATCCACTCTGGGTCGGCTTCAAGATGTGAGGGAGAGAGAGGGGAGAGAGAGAGAGTGATACGTGTTTCTTTTCTTTCTAAATCCGAAAGCCAAGAATTATTAAATTGTATTCAACTTGTGATCGTTTCAGCCACGTTTCATGACTGCAGCGATCGCCTTTGCTTTTAATTTATTCAATATCTAAATGTCGATATTTCCTTTGCATCAGTGACTTTGCTGTATCTTATGTCGATAATCCCTTTGGTCCCTTTGCTTCAGTGACTTCGCTGTTAATATAGCAACAACCCAATATCCTTACATAACCTGTGCTTATTTATCGTTTCTTCAGGTGCGAATAAAGGTATTTTTGAGGCTATACAAGAAGTTTCGCTTTTATTATTAGCAGTTAAAATATATTTCTTACGCATCAGGCTGACAAAACAGATAGCGTTATCCTACTTCAGGTGCCGGTTTCCAATTCTATTTGCCGATACTGGAGAAAGCTGATCCACTGATTCGCCAGCGAAGCAGAAAACTATGTGAAGCGCGATCGATACAAATTTTTTACCTGAAACGAAAGCACAAGATTAGTTTCCGACCAATAAAAACATTGCAGGCCATCGCACAGTATACTTAATTGCTATATATTCTCCCTGGCTGCCATTCACTTTTTGAGAGTCTATCCACAACTTTGTATAAGGAACAACCCTGCTTTAAAGGACGGATTACCTTGCTTCAGTTTCTGGTGAGCCGTTTAAGAATATTCTAATTCACTCGTCTTTAAACTCTCTTTACTGTTCTACGTATCATTTCATTTCTCGCCAACGAACTACATTTTTAGTTACGTATCGTATAGGAATTATCCACTTCTTAAATCATTGTACCAGCCTCTTTATGCACTTCTACTTGCCGCAGCAGGTCAGCACAGTCATGAACTCGACTTTAGGGAGGCAAAATTTCTATCGTTTGAATTCTATTTTCATCCTCTGTTTTGTACTGAATGATACCCTTCCACGGTCTGGAAAGGGCGCCATAAAATTTGGAAACTTAAGAAACAAACGTTTGTAAAATTCGGCGACTTTTTGCATTATATCTTCGTTATTTTTCTACAGATCATGTTCAAAGTTGTCATCTTTACTAATTCTCGTTATTTTTCAGATTCTTTTTAGCCGTGTTGACGGATTTTCGCTAACTGGTCCTACTCAAAAGTTGAAAAAAAAAAATAATAAAAATAAGAATCTTTATGGAGATAACGTTTTCATACAAAGTAGTTTTCAAATAGGATCTCATAAGGTTAAAAACTCTTGACAAAGTACACACAATCAACCATATTGTTGGTCTGAGAACAAAAGCGGTTCTCTTCTTTGGGAATTAAACTCCTTTTTCGTGCAAATTCTTTAAGAAATAATTCTATTGTATTGACCACCAACATGGCGGCCTAGTCACGTGGTCGCAAACTAAGATGTACTCTTTATCCCTCTTGAGTCAATGTGCGTGTTTTCACTTTTCTTGGAGGAAAATTCTGGTACAAAGTAAATTCAAAAGCAGCCGTGTTCTACTATATGACAGTCAGATTTTCATTTTTTTCCACCCCGGTTATGCTAAACGTCTTTAAAACCAGAATTATTAGTCGAGAAGTTGCGCTTTTATATATCGATGATCCCAATGACCGCTTTTGACTACTAAACGCAATGTGTCCATGAATATTTACGATAGGTCTTGAATTGCCATCACACGACTTAGTTATGTAGTTATCCTGTGTAAACTGTATTTACATAACATTTTGCCCTCTGCAGTCCGACGTTTTAAGAGTAAGAGAATCTTTGTCAATCCCACAATTGTTTTGACTGAAACAATTACTTTTTTTTTTCTTCAAGATATTTCAAGTTTGGCTTGCACACATCTTGGTACGCATCGTAGAAAGGTAAGTGGCAAATCCTTTGAATCTTGAAACGTAAATCGACGTGTATGTTTTTTTTTTCTTTTTAAAGTTCATTAAGGCCGTAACTGATCATATATATCTAGCCGATGTTTTGAAAACCAACCAAACGAAGTTTGCAGTCGTTTGAGTAAAAAAGCATCAAAAGGCACGTTTCTTGAGCCCGAGAAGCTCCAAAATCACAGTAACGAAGGAAAAAGGAATAAAAGAAAGAGCGAGGAGAAGGAAAGGAGGAGAAGAGAAAAAAAAAGCAATCGTTGCACTCTTGGTTTTATAATAGCTACTTTAGAGATAGTTTTTGGCCGAAAAAAACTGTTCGACGCAAAAGGTTCATTTGGCGATAACATTATCAAAAATCCGGCTAGATATAGTTAAAGGACGATCTCCACAAGGTGGTTAAAGTCTTCTTGCTGCCGGGCATCAGCCGGCAGCAGACCATATTCTTCATGATTCTTGAGCGATTTCAGATTTTTCGTTCGAAGGTTCCATGGTTCGATGGTTCAATCAATCTGTGACTGCAGCGCTGTGCAGTCAGCGGTTACTTAAGCAAGTGCTTAGCTGCCGCGCCTGTTTTTCTCTTAGGAGCAACCCGCCATTTTGTTTTGCTGTCATGTAAGATCTGTGCAGAAATCGTAGTTTATCGGATGTTTGCTGTCTTTTTAAACGGCCTAAACGGCAAGAACAGTTCAAGAAGTATTGCACGGAACATTTTTGCGGTTTATTTTTTTTATTCTAGGTTTCAAGATTAGTTATAGCGAGTATTCTTTTGTCACACTGATTGTTATCTCGGGAATCAGGATTGTAAGTTACATAAGTGAACGGCATGTGCTGTACATCTACCTGACCTTTGAATAAGCAAGTTTTGGCCTTTACGTTGTTCGCAACTCATCTCATCCTGTGTACGATGATTGTTCGATGAAGAAACAGCCTATCAGCACTGCTGTTGTTTTAGAATTTCGTGAATTATTAAAATGAATTACAAAATGGTATTGAAACCTTAGCGAGTTCTATGAATGTAAGCATATTTGTCATCGTGATCGGTTCATTTTTTATATTACGCTCTGAGTGTTTCATAATGCCAACAAGTCTAAGTTATTGACTTTAATAAAAAAGAATTCATATGTTCAACTGTTCTACAAACTGTCTTTGTCCTGTTCGCATAGCAACTAACGGCAGCACTTCCCTTCTCAATGAGAACTTCTAGTTTATCATTTGATTTTTTTTTCACTGATCTCGCAAATGGTAATTTTTATAAAATACTTTGACGACTCGATCTACTTCATTCCGCGGTTTTATTTTACGAAATTCATGTGTTCATTACTTCATCTTCATCTTTCCCGGGTATACTACGAAATAATTTAATGTCCAGCTCAAGATCCCAGTTGGCTTGCTACGTCACTTAGTTAGACCCCTGCGCCGGTATCACAGAGGTCAGAGTTCGAATCCCGGCAAGCGTGATTTTCTTAGGCTTTGTTTTCGCAACTGCATGAGTTGCGTCTTTAATTGTAATGATCTTCTTTGCATTTATTTCGATTTACTTCGTTTTTATTGATTTACCAGTCTTGACTCGCGACCTACTGTTTCTTAAATTTAATCGCTTGTTCTCAGCTTATCTTGATTTTAATTGGCTAACAAACTCTTTAAATTCAAACTCTACCTTGCTGTGAAGATTTTTAATTTAATTGCCACCGTAAATAAATTCCGCAGCTGTAACAAGGCTTCGCCGGATTGCTGGGTTGGGAAAACAATTAACGAACAAAGTTAACAATGGAACCTTTAGCCCTTAATAAAAAGAGCTGCGGCATACAGTGGTCAAGTGAAATAGAGTTTTTAGGGAGGTGCATGCGAGGGAATGCTGATAAATTTTAAAGCTGACGGATCAAATGCTACTGCTCCTTAGGCAAGAGCGAGTGACTCTCTTGTCATCTGGAGTGCTCGCTCTCACGAGGGGCGAGCTAGTTTGTTTAGGTTTTGACACCCCGGGAAGCTTCATTGAACTTTTCTTTTCACCACAAAGATTAGCACGGTTATGTTTATTGGAGGAAGTTAAGCCAACTCCCGATCGATTGCGAGATGATAAACTTCTTTAGGTAACCGTTGATAACATGTTTCCACTACTATGGCATTCCCGCTAAACTGACTCGTAGTAGAATGAAAACGCTTCCCCGATACGTTTTTCCACCAAAATGACGCTGGTTCACGCACGCACACTACTTGGTATTGAGAATATCTTGTTCTCGTACAGCCATCCGCCTCTTTAGAATCTAACGGTCTCTATTGACTCAATATTAACTCAGTTGTCACAGCTTGTCATAACTAACTCTTTCTGTTTTCACTTCCCCACTGAAACAGCCCAAAGTTTCTTTTGAAACCAGCTCGTTCATTATTTTATGGATAGTTTGTTTTATTTCACATGTGCAGGTCATGAGAAGTATTCTTGCATGGGGATGTTTGGTGGCTGTCCTTTTTAGGCCTGGGTTATCGGACGTATACCTACATTGTCCACCAGGATCAAACAATCGACTGAACGATGCAAATCAAGATGTAAATTCCCACACAAGAGTCAGGCTGTTTGATTCACAGGTAGAACTGCATCTTTACGCAATAATTTATACATGTGTTCATCCCGTGTAAGGGAATCCGGATTTTGGAATTTAAGGCCCGGTTCCTGAAAGGCTGATTAGGGCTTATCCAGGATTAAAATTCTGTTCCGTTTTTGTATTTTACCGTCCTACATGTATGTATTGCTTAGAGCAACAATTTGCTTCATAATAACTGTATCTCGGAGGAGTAAAGGCTCAACAGTATTTTGTAAGTTGGAGTTGCATGTTCTTAGACAAGAAAACCATGCTTAAAGTTGGGCTAAATCCCGCGTTAAACTTAACCATCTTTCGAGGAACCGGCTCGAAATTACTTATGTGGAATCCGGAATCCTCAGGGCTTCGGAATCCGGAATCCAAGTTCCACTGACAATCAAGAATCTGGAATCCGAAACCCATGGCGTTGAATTTAGAATTCAAGATTGCAGTATTGGATTCCCTTACATGAATGTTCTGGTCACATTTATTACTGACAACAAAATTACACCGCGACGCCAAATTTTTTGCCAGTGCAGCACTCATGATGGACCCTTTGTGTATTTTTGTCATCACTGCTGATCGAATGAACATTAATTGTTTCAGCGTGTCAGAAGATACTGTCAAACCAGTAGCCTATTACCGGTCAAACTGCAGTTAATACGGACAATGAGAGGCCCATAGAATGTGTCGGTATTAAGAATGGTTAAATTTAGAGAAAATGTTTCTTTCTCCAGGGACAGAGCAAAACTGTCCGTAATAATGAAGTGTCCGGATTAAGCGGGTGTCTATACTACGTGGTGTTTGACTGTAATTATTTTTAGCAACATGAATTAATACTTTTTTTATTCAAGTCTGGTTGTTTTATGATATAATTCTAAGAAAAAAATTTTCATTCATACCATGAATCATTTTTCAGTGGTACAAAATCTGAAAGGAGTCAGTAGTCTGTGCGAAAGTTATGAGATTTTCTGGTCTGAGGAGACTTGTACACACACAACTCGAACCCTTATTAAGCATGACATGCCTGCCCAAATGAACAGCCCCCTACCCACTATCTTGAGCGTACCTTGAGCGTCTACGTCCCGATCATTATTACATCCAAACACGGCACAAGGATCCTTTTTCCCATTAGAATCTTATTCTAAGAAAACTTTACGAAAAAATGTCCCGAAAAGCGCTCGAAAATACAAACGAAATGTGCTCATGCCCCTGGGCATCCTATAATACTCCTTAAATTGAATTAATTCAATATGGCCGCCGTATCGGTTAAACGGTCTATTGGTGAGCATGATTTTTTAATGAATGAAGTTTAATACTCAACCTTGCTGACCTTGTAATTCACCTTAAATGATAGATTTTGATCATTTATTGGGAGTATCACGTACTCACCGATAAATAAAATTTGAAGTTGTTTTTGAAGAGTATATACTTATTATTTATTTTCAGCACTTAGTTTATCATCACTTTAGAAGAAATGAAAGTTTAAAACAAACAAGGTTAATTATTAAACTTACATCAATATGCTTGAAGCTCATATCGGCAACGATAATTAATATTTTCGGCTCCTGACATATTAAAAGGTTCGAGAAACAAAAATTAATAAGCGCTGCTGTATTGCTGTAAAATACGGCTCTCTCGCTTACAACTTGCGATGGGTTGAATGCGGGAGAAAGATATGCGTATTCTAGCCAAATTACAGTAGAATAAAAAGGTAAAACATGTGAAAAAACTAGATACATATATCTGACAAAAAATATCATAAAAAGTTGTATTTAAAAGTTAATCTATTTACAAGTGTGTTCTTAGATGTATAACGTTCGGTGTTTATCTTGGGCCTTTGGCAGCCTTTCATCTGAGGTTGTAGATTAAATTGTTCTTTTCTTGCGGTAAGCAAACCTTCAGGGGGTGGTTATCACGCTGTTTAACTTTTTCAAAAATCGCTTTATCTTGGTTAAACTGAGTAGCCGTATAAAGCGCATTCTCGGAGACCCAGGGGCGGTCAGTGGGGCCGGGAGAAAAGGCGTGACTCTCAAAAAATTATTACAAAGTGCGATGGAATTACTACAAATTGCGAGAGCTTAGTTGTCGGCACCAACAGGGGTCTTTTTTGCATGAGCATGCGCGACCGCTGACTTGTCAAAGAGCACGCGACCAGTGACATCGACCGTGCTGCATAGTCATAGGAACCAAATTGTTCACATTGAAAGCTTGCTTGAGATTGAAATGGTAGCAGGAACTTAGGAAAGACCTTCGTTGTACAAAATAAGTAAAGATCTGTTGATTTAAAGTGGAGACTGATGCGCTGAACGAGGTGAAAGAGCAAGTTTCTCAAGGATGTCTGACACGAACATGGCTGCTTGTTGTTGTTTGGCGCTCGACTCGTGTCTTGATTCCCCTTTAAGAACCGCAAAGTTTGGCATAGAATGCATTGCTGATGCGTAGCTACTGAGCAAAATGTTCTTTATTTAGTGTTTGTCTATAAATCGGATGTAAATCAGTTTCTCGATGCCGTAGAGGATTTCTGTCAATTATTTGTTAATAGCTGATTTAGCCATATTTCGGGAGTGGATTAATAACGATCAGCGGGCGACTACCACGCCGTTTTCAGTTGGAATAGAACGTTTTTGCCATAAGTATTTAAGCGATACAAAGTTTTTTTAAAGGAAAATTGTAGAACTTCTTGTTTTTGCGTGGACTAACATTGTAACGCATCTTTTACAGGAATTTGCTTTTAGCCAGAACTTAAATGTTCTGATGATTTTTAACTTTTGGTCGGCATCACATGTTTACTGTACTTCTTGGGAAACCCAACCGTTTGTTTCATCAAAATCGGTCACAAGATTGGACTTTAATTTCGGTCCTATTGAATGCAGTTTTGACTGTGTCTCATTGATATTCATATTTTTTATTGTTCGAGACATACAGAGTGACTACCACCAACATCTGACCAGGTGACTAATCTACGTCTCGTGTGCTCTTAATCTTGTAGCTTTAAAGTGCTGGGAAAATTGTAGAACATATATTAATTCACTGCTGAACTGAACATCGGCTTTCGCGCACTTCGAACCCACTCGCTGAAATTTGCTATGTTTTTTTTTAATATTTCTCTTCCTTTCCGATTTCAAAACAAAGAAAATTGAAACTGTTTACTTGCATCAACAAACGTTTCTGCACTTTGTTTAGACTTTGATGAGGTCAGCGCAATCCTCCAGGCACTACATATACACGCGCTGTTGTCCAGGACAAGTGGGAAGATGAAATTTGATAGTAGCTCGAGTATGTTAAAGCCGGTCTACTTCGCTTTTGTTAAGACCATGTTAGAGTTTTTTTTGCAAACTACACATTTTGTTAAAGCACGAGCACATTCGCCAAGACCAACGAGCAAAATAATCGCTATGATAGCTTTGAGACGCGCCATTTTGATGAAGGCAAACCCTGTGGTGAGCCTCCATGCACATCGCTTGTTCAGCGGTCGCGCATGCTCATGCAAAAAAGACCCCTGTTGTCGGCACCATAAACAGATAGTCTTTAGGTTATGTTAGGAAAAACAATACTGTAGAATAGATACTCAATTTCTGTATGGCTGTAGCGTTCTCTTCTACATACTCTCAGCACGTGTAGATATTTGTTGGCCTTGCACAGTTTAGTTTTTAGGTGTGCGAAAAATTTACAGTCATTCTGAAAGGTCAAACCTAATGAATCAAGGCATGTTGTGGTATATTACGTACGACAGGATAGAATGTGGAGTTCCTTTTCTTCTTTATGACAAATTCTTTGCACTTGTTAGGGTTACAGCTCATGGAATTACAGTTCGCCCAAGTAAAAAACTTCTCCACTAGACCACTTGACGTATAACTGCCCCCTTTCCACACTGGTGCGACAATGGTTGAATCATTTGCATACTTAAAAAGATTTCAGGGTCATTCAAGAACACGTTAAATAAGTAGGGGCTGCTTACACTACCCTGCGTTGTCCCAATATTCGTGAAGGTGGTTGTTGAGGACTATACGTTGTTGTCTGTTATAAAGAAAACTGTGATACTAGTTGATGATTTAGGCATTCGGGGGTAGCAACTTTAGTTTATTAGATAGTTGGTCGTGCCTAACTGAGTCGAACGCTTTGCTGAAGTCCATTACGAATAACTGTACTTGATTTTTAAGTATTTAACAAAAAAGGCCAAAGATTAGTTAAATGAATTTTTATTTCTTATTGTAAATAACATGTTATCTTCACATGTGAAAATATAACTGTTGCTATGGCTACATAGTAAATCGCGCCTTTCACACCAAAAAAAAGACTATAAAATTGAAATGGTTTGGTATTTCATTGGATTTTATATAATATTTAGAACATTACATGGCCGCTTGGAGATACGAAATTTCTCTTCTCGTGTTGAAAAAATATTTCACTCGTTGGCTCATTCGCGCTCACTCGTGAAATATTTTTCAACACTCGAAGAGAAATTTCGTATCTCCGCGCGGCCATGTAATATCCTCTATGTATTTTTCAAAAGAGTGCCGCGGTGCTTATTGCTTTTCGAATTAAAACATACCAAGTTTATTTGGAGTGGCGCGTTTTCGAGTAAATGCAATAGGATATTGTTTTCGAAAGAGCGCCGCGGCGCTTATGTTTGCCCGGCTTATTTTAAAGGCGGCGTTCTGTCGGGTATATACCGCTTGGAGAGCATTTGCCGGTTTTATTACATTTATGGTCAATTTGTACTACATTTAAGTGCATTGGTGGCCACTTATTAATACATTTGTGGGCTTTATTACATTTGTGGCTTCATTGGCCATCTCACGTTTTTGCCACAGATCCATCTCCAATATTAACAATATAATGTTAAAAATCAAGAATTACTGCCGATATATAAAAACAACTAGTATCTCGTGAAGAAATCGAGCGGGAAGGCACTCGAGCCAGTCCTCGTCAATAGCAAGGCCTACAAGTATTATAGGCCAAAAAATAATAAATACCAGACTTAAATAACAAAATTAATTTTTGTTGCTGAAATAATTGCTAACGCTGAACAAGTATTGTTCAGCGATGAGAAAAATTACACAACGGGTCCATAGAAAGTGCTGCTCTGGCAAAAATATTGACTTGCTGTGCAATTTTGTTGGAATAGATTTGACCAGAGCGGGCCTCCCCAAGATTTCTAGTCCGGTATAGTCTCGTACAATCCATGGCATGCAGTATAATAATCATTTTGCATTTAATCCCAAATATAAACCCCTCAGGGGTCGACTACACTAGATATATGATAGGCGGCTTCTTTGCTTTTCGAATTTGTAGGGGGGCTAATAATCGGAGGGGCTTAAAAAGAAAGGGGCCAGTTGAAATGTTTGACAATTATTTAAGAAATTAAAAGCAACCTTGCATAGGCGGATTTAGGGGAGGGGCCAATTGGACCGCGCCAGTCCCTTCTTTTTCTGTGATATATTCTAAGACTTCTCAGTAAAATAAACTGTGTCTACATAGCTGGTAAATGTCCCGGCCTAGCCCCTTTCTAATTTTTCGGATCCGACCTTGAAGGTCTGAACAATTTGTCAATTGAGGCAACATTTTAGCGTGTGAAAGTATCGAATTCTTTCGATTGATCAATAGCATCGTTATCAATAGTCCCTTCCACGGTTTTTTCAACTTTTGACATGGGCCAGTTACATGTACGGAAAATCCTTCGACACCACTGGAAAGAGCGCCTTAAAATTAGTAAAACTGCCAATTTTGAAACTGATTTGTTGAATAATTTTGCCATGCGCTTAGCCAATTTTATTTCCGTGAAAGGATCCACAAGCTAAGTTTGTGTTACGCCAATAGCGCCGTGTTTGTGTTTGTTTGACTTTTGTCTTTAAAATGTCATGTTTGTCTGTCTTTTGTCATTAAAATGAGAAAAATGGTAAAACTCAGACAAAAATTGCAAATTAGTCACTCTGACGTCATTCGCCCGCTTCGCTATTGCTTTTAAGGATTATTTTATGGAAAATTTTAGAGAAATAATTTCTTTGTCTGTTGTTGTGTTTTCTCAGTTTCATTGATAACATTAGTTCGAAACACGATCCTGAGACCATGTATAGCCTCCAAGTTGAATTTAATGCTTCCCACATTAATACACGCATCACTTCTGGGAATGTCGCCCAATTCTGTAGGATTTTTACTTTAAGGTTCAGTTTTTGGCCACTTTTCAATAGACAGCTTACGAGTTTTATTCGAAAGCATGTTTTTCTGATTATTCTGTGCGCTCTAAGTTTACTTCACAGAGAGTCACTAAAGTGTTAGTAGTCTACTATATTGTTTTTACGCCCCTTTGATGCCGAGTCAGTTCCTAGCAAGTGCCTAGTCATTGCCTAATCCTACATACTAATTAGGTGCCTAGTCACTGTCTTCCTGCATATTAATTATGTGCCTAGTCACTGCCTTCCTGCATACTAATTCGGTATAGGTTTACTAATGAGCGTCTCTCAACTTCAATGGAAACAATAGGCTTGCCTAGACTTGTTCGGCGCTCTTTTAACCCTGATTGGCTCATGTAGAATCTCTTATGCCTTCAAAATAAAAGCGCACTTTCCGTTCAATATTTTATTCTTGCAATCGCTTTTGCTAAGGAAACAATTTGTTCGAGTTCGCGTGTTTGAGGAAACATTTACTTCACTATTTATCACCACAAAACACACACACAAAGTGGAGCAGAATAGTCTTTACTTCAATTTTGTCTGATTATTACAGAACCGTTTTCTCCTATCTATCTCAAGGAAATGAAAAACTATCAAAGTCTCAGCGTTTCACGCACCGTTAGTCAGTTAATTATGCGAGTTCGCAAACCCACCGTTGCATACAAATTGGCTCTACAGGAAAAACCCAAGGGAGCATCTTGGCGTATTGTTATAAAAACAGTTAATAACTTAACAAGGAGCAATTGAAACACGCGACTAAAAATTGCTAGCAATAGAACCACACAAGAGATACCGTTGACATTTTCACTAATTTTATAAGGAGCTCTTTAAATTCGTATCGACAGATTTTTCCTAACTGGTCCATATCAAAAGTTGAAAAACCGTGGAAGATTCTATTGATCGATAGTTCTCAATTAATCAATTGGTTTTCCCGATATCGATTTTAATTGTTTGAACACCCCGGCGTTTTATTATTTTACTCCCGTAGAATAATGACCGTGCTGGATACAATGTCGGGAGCAAGTTGAATAACAAAGGGACGCTGACTGAGATCAATCACCTGCCACAGGTACATAATCATAAACCTAGACATCCAATAATTGTTTATTGCTTGCACCTAACGCACCTTTCCATTGTTTTTGAACAGGTTATTTTCAATAAATGGACAAGCAGTGGAACAGTAGGTCATTATTCCGAATAATAACCTCCTGTTCCACTTCAGTGGCCACAATAGTGACTGACTGCTTCTAAAGCAATGCATAAACTGGGATAATGCCTTCATCCCTTCGACCTTCTTCTGCGCAGCGCAGGGGTCATTACTTTTAAGAAATTAAAAAAGTCTTTGGGTTCAGGCATTGTTTTATACATTTCGCACCTAATACGAGCAAACTTGCTCTTATCAAGCTGCATGAACAAAATTTAAAAATTTAAAATGAAACGTCCGCAAAATGGTTGGAGGCGACTCTTGTGTAAAGTGAAATTTTCAGGGTACAAAGTTGAATTACCGGCTTTGTAAGTTTGCCTTCTGCTCGTTTTGTTTGTTTAGTATTGACATAGTACACGACCTACCCGCTGTCATTTAATTAGTGACTGCCTTAAAAATGGTCGTCCACAAGTAAGGAAAAGTATCTCTTGGCAGTGCTATTGGTCAGCGTCGCCCCATGTAAGGCAAGATTCCTAAATCCGAGAAAGATTTGCTTGTGGAATTCAGAGTCCGGTAAATTTTTCCTGTGGAATCCGGAATCCTGGCCTTCAGAATCTGGAATACAGCTCAAGGAATCCGGATCTCACTGACGATTAGAGTCCGGAATTCAATACCCGGAATCCGGGTCCACGGCGTGGAATCTAGAATCTATACACTTGATTACTATCGAGCACATTGCCTTGAGTTACTATTTTCCTTCTACGTGTGAATTTGCCTTCATAGTTCTCCTTAAGGGGGCACTGATGGTTAAAAGCATCATTTTTCGTTGATTTCCGCCCTTTTTCTTAAATATCTAGCCAAGATTTCATTCAATTCAAAAAATGACTCCATTAAGTTACAGCCCTTAATTCAATAATTATTTCTGAATTTTTGGATGATTTTTCGAATGTTTTTAATGTATAAAATGTAGGAGAAGGAGTGGGGAGATGTTTAAAATTTTGGGAAAATGGGAAAATTTTGGATTTAAAATTAAAATATGAATGATTAATTAGTAGACAATTACCGGATAGTCCACCACCACAACAAGGTGCCTCTGATTCCATGTTTCAGTGTATAACTTTTCTACCCTCATTATATGTCCTTCCCAAATCAACATCTTTTCCCCCAAATTTTAACCAGACTCCCGTTTTAAACCAATTAATTCATTGGCTGACTGAGTCTTATAAATGGGTCTTATAAATGGCGAAGTCTATAAGGGGCAGTTTACAGTAATTCTTGATCAGCTGACCAAATGACTGATTTATTGATGAATGCTGACTGACTACTGACAGACTGAATGAATGAATTATTGATTAAGTTATTGATTTAGCCTTAACTGTTCAACTCTTAACGCTAAGAACGTAATAATAAATTGCAAAAAATAGAAAGGGAAAACTCGCATTATGCAACGTTTTACCGGCTGTCCATCCCTCAACGTCCTCGTTTCTTCAAACACTGAGCATTTTTTTGCAAATAGGCAATTCGCATCTCAAGCATTTATATTAGTGTTCATGAAACACGAAAAACACATTTCCATCACGCTGTGCGATGTCAGCAATGACTTTCGATAGCTCGCCATTCCCGGTCGCGAAATTGTCTTTGTACAGCGCATGCTCTCCACGGGGGAAATAGCGTTTGGCAGAGTGGGGAGTCGGTATTTCTGTGACGTTTGCGCTCTCCATCACATTTGAACCAATTATTCTATTGGCATAATTTATGAATTGAGTTCAGCGCGTGTTTAGAACGGCGTTTGCTGAAACGCCGAACCACTGTCGCATTATCCGACTTGGCAAGTCAAACTTAAGCTGGGGTCGAACCAATTAATTTGAGTCGAACTTAATTGCGGCAAACGTCGAACCGTTCATGCGCTTATTTCAAAATTAATAGGTTCGACGAATTGAGTTCGAGTAAGATTCGACGTTTGCCCCAAGTTTTAGATTCCTAATCAGTACAAAATGACAACTGACCTAATCAGTCCTCAGATACAATATTGCTTCATTGAACTTACCAGTGATTTTACTTTGCCCCTCTGTTACTGATATTATCAGGAGTTTTTCATGAGTGGATGTTACGACAGAGCCAGTACTGAAGTAGAAATAATGTGGACAAATCAACACGGGACCGGCCAAGCGGCGGATCACTTAGTAAATTCACAAGTCATCTTACAATACATGTGTCAGCCCTTCCCTGATGGAGAAAAGCCTTTATTTGACATCAACTCACAGTTTAAATTTGACACTCTTCGAAATGGCCAGACGAGCCAAGTACCACCGTTTACTCCCTCGCATCAAGAGAGTTCTAAAGCCGCAAAGACCTACGGAATACATGAACCGTACAATTTCTACCAGTCCTATAACCGCCGTGAGCGAAACAAAGGTATATAAATCGTTTGTACAATTATACACCCTGAAAATGACTAGTCAGACTGTTTTCTTATTGTCTTAGGCATAACTTGTATGTAAAGTCTCCTGGACTTGAATTCCTAAGAGCCTGATACGAGAAAGAAAGTTTCGTCCTTGGCTTGTTAATTTTCTCCAGTAAAACGAGAAATTAGGCATTTTCAAGTCGTTTTCGTGCAAAGAAATTTAATAAAAAGTGTTTTTGATCTTTTTCTCTGGCTATTAACCCTTTAAGCCCCAATATCCACATACAAATTCTCCAAACTGATCTTTATACATTTTCTTAAAGAATAAGTTGAGAGAATTTGATGAAAGATCAAAGCATTTTCTCTTAGGCGATCAATTTATTAATTCTCATAACCAAATCTCTTGACAATCAATGGATATGGTTAGGAGAAAATTGATGTTGGACACCATTGGGACTTAAAGGGTTAAGGCTATATGCTCACACTGTACAAGATAGCTTTTACTCACGGATAGGCCCCCAAAATCATCATTTTTGTGATCAATTATCTCACTGTTTTAGTTATACCACAACAATTATTCACCTCAGTTTCGGTGGCTCATGGGTATAGTACGAGCCGCAAGTCCGCTTCAGTGAACAAGCGAACACATCTAAGTATGGTATTGGCGTCCGTCCTCCTATTAGCCATGTTTTGTTGTAAATATATAAACCTGGAGTTTTGAAAACCGGGTTAGCAAAAAAATCAACTCATTCTACTACTTGGCAATTAAAAACAATGAAAATCGTTCAAAGTCCGATTAAAATTTTTTTTATTCATTCGAAATATTCCCGAATTCTGATTGGCTAAAAGGACACGCATATTAAATTCACCATAACCAGTTACTGATGACCAAATTTAGAACAATTTTGTGTTTAACGGGGAAATGACGTCAAAAATGCAGCGTTCTTACAGGTTAAGGCACCGTGGGAACGAGGTTGAGTTGTTTTGGTTGTGAAAATAAAAATGGTGGACAGTTCACTCGTTTCAAGAGTGAGAACTACAGCTGGAACTAGGCCAAATAATAGCCAAAAACATAGCAAAAACAGCAAGAAGACAACTCGGAGGGCGACATCTGCTATTTGGAGAAAATTTGCGGAGCTGGACAAACCTAAACGTACACTATCGAAGATGAACTGAACATCGATGCAGGTAAGCATGTTTTAGCTATGTTTTTAAACCAAGAATTAGTTTGAATGAATAATAAAGCAATTAATAAATTCGGCTTTCGTAGGATATGAAGAAATAAGCAGATCGTGGAGGGTGTTGTCCACCTCGGCCTAACACCCTCCTCGATCTGCTTAATTCTTCATATCCTACGAAAGCCGAATTCATTAATTGCTAATTTCCTGACGCCTGGCAGTAATTTAGTGGTCCCTAGAAGAATTTCGGCGATTCTAAACAAGAAAAAACGTACCTTCCCTTACGCCTCTATATTTTCATTTCGCTTTTGATCGGGTGCTAAACGGCGGGGCCTGAGAACTGCTAACAAACATCAGAACATCTAAACAGATAACCGTCAGATATAGGTAGCCACCTTGTCTGGGCAGAAAGGAAAGGCTTAGTTAGGAAATTAGAAACTGTTTGCTTCTTTAGCTTGGTAAGTAAAGGCATTTTTTCTGTTTAACAGGTTTGTTTACCGCTGACCAAAAACTTAAAGAAGATCGGGCAATCTACACGCGGCAAAATAATGACGGACCAAGGTATGGATATGAGGTTCCTGAGGAGCGTGATTACTATCCATACTGGGGCCCCAGCCCTTGGAGGGACATTGCCATCATGGTAAGCGATCAGAAGACCTACGATTTAATGAAGAAACATGTCACCAGTCCCGATTATGGCTACAAATGTGAGTTTATACCAGTCGCTAGTTAGCACGTTAAGTAGCATACAGTAAAATCTGGAGAGTAGGAACATACCTTTTCCCAAGTTAGCCTAAACATGTTCTTACATGAATGGTCGGTTATTTAGGTTCTTTATAAATTCTTATTTTGTGAAAAAAAAAATGCATGCTGATAGCTATGAACAAACATTTACAATTAGTGGTATTAAGCTTATTTCATAAAATCTGCCGGCAAACAAACTTCAGTACAGTGAAACCTGTATTAAGCGGACACCCTCGGGGAATGCTTAATACAGGGTGTCCGCCTAATACAGATTTCGATAGATAACGTCATATGAGGTATCAAATGCCAATCAAATGGACAGTGGAAACGTTTAAAATACTCCCAGAGACTATGACGATATAGGTTTGCAATAATTTCTTTATTAAAGTGGACCAACTGATCATAGTGCAATAAACGTAGATTGCAACTCAAATTTGAACTTCTTTACTTTTATGGCGGAGCTTGGGTATTCTATCCATCCGAGAAATTTTGATTGTGACGTACGGACCCGTCCGCTCGTACAATTCTGGGGGTTGGGGTAAAAAAACCATTAGGGTAAGGAAAGGAATCCCAGACATGTGCGTTGCGTTTCGTTTTTACGCAAAATTAACCATTTTAGGGGCAACCAACGGGGAGTTGTGTGGGTTAAAATCTAGATTGAAATATCTTGTGTTCGGAATAAATTTGAAAGGCTTTAGTTTTTGCTTAGTCACGCTTTGATCACACTCCTATTCCCCCCACTTGGTCAAAATTTTGACAGGTGAATTCGTGCGTGAAGTTCTGCCACATCTAGAAATTTGTTTTGATGACAGACTTGCCGACAACTAAAGCGGTCTTTTCATTTCAGTCAAGGTGGCTCGACTGGATTTTTTAGGGGGATACCTCCCAAGTTTGAGCATTAACTACGTCGGCATGAGTAAAGATATGGAAAAAAAGTTACCACAACTGTATTATATAAAGATGAACATTTCTTATGATCTGGGTTTTATTGCAATCGGAGTCGCCATGGCAACGTAATGACGCCATTACGTTTTTCATTTATCTTTGTCTTTCTCTGTACGAAGAGTTTTTTGAAGAAATCGCTTGAGGGGGTATGTACCTGCCATAATTGCCTCCATTATGGCAAAGTTTAAAGAAATTCAATGAGAGCGTTTTCGAAATATTTTGAAATGCAGTTTTAAGAATCATCAAAGTAGTGAAATAGCATGCTAGCCGCACAATTCGCTAATATTTTAAGAAAATGATATGCTTTGGAATCGCGGCTTCATCTTATAGTGGTTTGATTCCATTGAAAACTGCACACAAAAAAAGAGAGGAATTGCTCTGGGCGATCGCGAGTAAGAAGAATTTTATTACCTTGCATTCAGCTGCTTTTGATACAGTTTTTGGACCTAATTTGGTCCATGCCTTAAAATCTCGCATTTTTCCAAAAACCGCTCGATAGTTTTCTTTATAAATTCGACAATCCCGAGATCAATTGTCAAGAAATATTCCC